>CAKNXH010000102.1:118157-162632 GCA_932178445.1 Andricus quercusramuli | reverse complement strand
TTTACTCGGCCGGGAAGGTTTTCCGGCACTTAATATTCTATGGATTTAGGAGCGGAAGGGTCCCAACACAATAAGATGATTAATTTGGGATCAGCAAATTCGTCGTTCAGAACTTCGAAAGATGCTCAATTTGTCATGTAGGCCCTTCAAACAAATTGCCTTTCGGAATTTAAGTGGAACATTACACGGACAAATTGCCTGCATTTTCCGAGGTTCTCACTCGAACCGTCTGACATATAACAAACTGGAGAATGTGATGAGATCTAAAAATTCCTCAAAGGACTTGTCAATGAGCTCGAGTGACTGACTAAAGTTGTCGTTGAGATCGAAGTAAATAAACTGAACTTTTCGGCCAGGTCAGAGTAACTAAATAAACTTACAAATAAGTTTGAAGTCACAATTCCCAACCTGTCGATCAGATCGAAGTAACGAACGAACCTGTCGATCAGGTCGAATCAACAAACGAACTGATCGAATTAATAAACGAGTTCGTCGTCGGTCAATGAGGTCAGTGATGGAAATGGCGTAGAAAATCAATTTACCGGTGGAGTTGAAAATGAAACTGATTTCGAGACGAGTTTGATTAGGTAAAGAAACTCAGAGATTTATGTCTTATTTATTTCAAAGCTAGATTCAGGTATTACAGTACGATTCAGGAACAACAGTCTCGAGTGGTACTTGAATGATAAAAACTAGTGGAAACCCAGGTTCGTTTGTTTTAAATTGAAGATAGAATCACGAAGTTATTACATTCAAAAATAGGACAAGAAGAAAATGATAGCATGAAATAGATGTACCTAATTTTCACAGGGTGTGAACTCACTTATTCAGCGAGAATTTTAAAGCCGAATTTTCTCGTAAAATACAGATTATTCATAGAAGGTGGTCAGGATGTTTCGTTGAAAAACATGCTCACTCTACTTCCTGATAAGAAGAGAAAAAAATTTTCTAAATCATTGATCCGAAGCACAAGATATTCAAAATATTCGCTCCTTATTTCATCCTGACGTCAATAATAGATATAAAAAATATGAATGCTATAAACTTAATAATATGGCGTAACTGGCCAAAGAAATGATGTTTGTCAATCCCCTACCTCTTTCCAATGTCTTGTTGGGAGCGGCAAGGCATCCCAGTGCCTTGTCATAGAGATAATAATATTTACGACCCTAACCACGTGTTAGCGTGTGTTAACCTCACAAAATGTCGTAGAGAGCGCAAAGGCACCCCTTTTCCTGGTCACAAAAATAACGTTCGTCGCACCCATGACCATTTGCAACGTGTTGTGGGTAGCGAAAAAACACCCCTGTGACTGGTAACAAAAGTAATGTTCATCACACCTTTCATCTCTTGCAGCGTTTCGTAAGGGGGCGGCAAAGCATACCTGTGACTGGTGAAATAGATGTTGATGATGAAACTCCTGTTCTCTGCAGCGTTTGATGGAGGTCAAAAGGCACCCCTGTGTCTGTTGATAGAAATAATTTTCGTCAGTCTCTTGAGCCTTTCATGAAAAATATTTTTTATCTGACGAATAGAATAAATTGGTGCGTCGATTCCCAAGATATTGGTGTTTCTTTGTCTTCATACATATCAAGTCAGCACTTGCCGAAAAATAAGCCGTCAATGGAATTTTCAAAAATTTTCCCCTGAAATCTGCCCCAGGGTTGAAATAAGTTCAAGAATTGAACTAAAAAAAAATTAATCAACAATCTTTTGAGAAGCGTTAATGTAATCGATTAAAATATGATGAATAATGATTTAAAAAATCATAAGGAAAAATGTGGAGAAGGAATTCTTATAAATCACAACCATTTTGAAAAATTAAGTGGAAACTCACCTTAAAAATGTTTCCAATAAATTTGAAAAATCTTTATTATTTCAAGAGTTATTCCAATATTTCAGAATTGCGACTTTAACTATTTCACTCACTGTTTATCTGACCCTTTATTATTATTATAATTATAAGTCACTTAAAACATTTTGATCCGAATTTGAATTACAGACAATGATATGTCTAGGTTTTAATTTACTTTGACTGAATCTAAATTGTTGAGTGATGGGGTTTAGTCTTGTTGAACCCGCGTTACATAAAAGCAATTTCTGATTGGGCGCGCGCTACCTACTGGAGTTTCATCGATTTCTTCTTTGGTCAAGGATGTAACCTCGCTGGTTTCCATGTTCACTTTGACCCGTCTATCACGATACTTATAGATTCCAGCCAGACAATTAGAACTCTCCAATATTGCAAAAGCCTCACCATCGGATGATGATATAACAATTTGTTCTTTGGTTGATATAGGCTCAAACTTATTAAATGCTAATCTTATCTTAATCCGTTTATCGTCAGAAAAAGTGTATCTTTGAAGTTGAAATATCCGGTGCGGATTCTTGCATGAAGTGAGCCGAATAAATTCAAGATGTTCAAGTCCATATTCACGTGCGTCAGAAGAAGGAAGCATAGTAGGTGGAACTATACACCTGGAAGACGGAGGAGGACTTGAAGGAGGAGGTATACGGAGGGCTGGCTCAGCAGATGGGGGTGATCTGTCTGAAAAATAAGATCCAGCCAGAGGAAAGGCGTCAGAAGGAGATCTGGACCTGTACCTTACAGGGAGACGAGACCTGGCCGGAGAACGACTTCTGCCGGGAGAAGATGATGCGCAGCGAGGAACACCAGAAAGAGGGGCCCCATTAGGTAAACATTCGAACTGTGAACCTAACTCTGCAACAAGAAGTAGAGTATGACATCTTTCCACTATCGTGAAGCAAGAAAGAATTCTGATAGGAATTACTACTTTTGTGGTTGAGTATTCAATTTGAATGAAGGTTGAAATTTGGATATCTCTTAGAATTACTTCGGCAAGCTTTGATTTCGTGAACTGTGCAGATTTTACTGATAACGTTTCCTTCGGCGGAATTTTAAGCACCGCAGGTATTTTTTTCGGAATTTTTCTTCATTTTTTTATTAGAAATTTCATTATTTAAAGAGTTGTTTAATAGAACAAAAATTTTGAATTATGTTGATCTAAAGTTCATGGTATTTAGAAATATTGAGAACATTATTGAGGTTTGTTTAAGAGTAATTCGGTTAATTTTTTGTTTGATTCCCAATCTGCTATACAATCACTTTGTACTTTAATTGGGACGAATTCCTCAATAACAATCATTTCCTACAGTTTCAATATAGAATTCAGAAGAAAATATCAATCATAATGACAATTCTGGTGCTTGATAACAGTATACAATATATACTACAGTTCTCATCACATGAGTTTTATTTGCTCCAAGCTTGTCCTTGTGAGATATTTATATTTCTTAAATCAATCCAAGGAATCTAATTTACGAACATGTTTCCGAAGGTATCAGATAAGATAAGAAAAATCCATTCAGTCAGGTAGACTCAATAACAGTCCAAGACTATCACCGTGGTCGAGTTATTATGAAAAAAATTATTTGAATGTTACATAATTTGTTGATTAGCCTACAAAAATACGTCATTTATGTCATTGTTGACACAGTTCATGTTTCAAGCTTTTATTTTTTTGATGTATTCAGCCAAATATTCCCAAATATTTCGCAGGCTTTTGAAATATTTCAACAGATTTCATAGGACTTAAATAATTTGACAAAATCTCAAAGATTTGAAGGGATTTTAATATACTTTACTAGGTTTCAAAGAACATATATTACATTATTATTATATTTACCAACAGAATAAAGGACAACCGCCAATGATAGGACCAAAGAAAAAAGGAATGTCATTTCCTCTTACAAAAAAAATTTCGTCACTATATTAATAAAGAATTTGGTTAACTGTGTAACTAATGGTTATCCGACTGCTTCATGAGAGACAATTTTCGTGAAATCACTGTGCCTCGAACGTGTCCTTGTAATTTATAAGAAGGATACAATTTCTTTTTTTACGTCTGGGAAAATTTATAATTCAGAAATTTAGGATAGAACCTAATAAAAACGACATATTCCAGACTAATAACTCAAATTTCATTTTGAAAATATACGAATCCATTACGTTTTGGAAACACAGCTGGCCTCCCTCATCAGATCTGCATGAAAAACGTATTCAAAGTTATAATATGGAGCAATATAATTCAATGACAAAATTTCTCTAAATATAATAAGAGAATACCTTTAAAACAGTTTCAGAAATTCCTTGAAAATTTCTTTATGTGTGAGTTCCATAAACTTTTTATATAGTGCTAGAAAAGATATAATGAAGGTTAGGTTAGAAATATGTGAATAGTATATTTATTGAAAGTGCAAACAGTAAATTTAATGGAAAAAAGTAAGGAACTGATTTCATACCATCTCAGCAAAAACACGTTTATATTCATTAGGTTCAATACGCAAAATTTCTCCTTCATTCCATTTTATAAAACTAGAGTCACCTCGGTGTTCTTGTGTTAAGTATTGACTTATAGCTTCATGATATTTTGGATCTAATTTGATGTTATTCACATGTTCTTTAACTCTGATTCCTAACGGACGTTTTGATTGGCCAATGTAAGCTTTTCCACAACGACAGGAAATTCTGTATACAACATTACATTGGTCTAAAGTATCAAGTCTGTCTTTTCCTAATTTAACAAATTCGTTAAGTTTAGTATCAACAGTTTTAATATTATCATTTTTATTCAAAAGTCTTTTTATGTTATGTGAAATTTGGCCTATAAATAATATTGAGATGATTGCTTCTGAATTTTGATTAGTATTTTCAATATTGATATTGTCGTTAATGTTGTTATTTTTTCTCTGTAGTTCAATCAGTCTTCTGTCAATGTGCTTATCAATAAAATTAGTTGGATACTTATTATAGAATAATAGGTTTTTAATTAGTTCTAGACTTTCTCAGTGAAAAGAAACGTCTGCTAGAAGAATGGCTGAATCAGCAAGATTTTTGATAGTTCCAATTTTATGTTGAATGGGATGATTAGAAAAATAATTTAAATATCTTCCTGAATAACTTTTTTTGCGGAACCAATTAGTTTTTATAATATTGTTATCAGATCTTATTATTTCTAAATTTAAAAAACCTATTGAATTGTTTTCTTCTTTTTCGATTGTAAATTGTAGTCTGTTGTGATAGGAATTAAAAAGTGAAACGATCATATCTATTTTATTTTCTGGAATAATTAAAAAGGAATCATCAAAATAACGTACATATATTGGAATTTCAAAGTTAATTTGATTAAGTACTTCTGATTCTAAATCCTGCAGAACAATCTCCGATAGAATAGCCGAAATCGGTGAACCCATAGGCATACCATGTGTTTTCTGGTAAAAGTTATTATCAAATCTGAAAAAGGTGTTATTCATAAGAAAAGAAATTTCATCCTTGAATTTGTTGAAAGGAATTTTAGCATTTTTCTCCATGTAATTCTATCTAGACTCTATGCTTTTTAGAACGAGTTCTAAAGGAACATTAGTAAAGAGTGATGTTCCGTCAAATGACACCATACTGTGATTATTGGGTATTTTAATATTTTTAATTTTTTTTTTAAATTCAATTGAGTTTTTTATGTCATGAGGATAAGATGGTAAGGAATCGGAAATCATTTTGCTAAAAATCTTTGCTAAGTAATGAGTAGGAGTGCCTATGGAAGACACAACTGGTCTGAGAGGACAATTTTGTTCATGTATTTTTGGAAGTTCATACATTCTATTTTCGTAATCATCCCATGCAACATTAAATTGGAATTATGAAGTATCTTGTTGATTCAGCCATTCTTTTAGCTCAAAAGCAATCATCTCAATATCCTTTATAGGCCAAATTTCACATAACATAAGAAGACTTTGAAATGAAAATGATAATATTAGAACTGTTTTTAGAGTTGATACTAAACTTAACAAATTCGTTAAGTGTTAAGTCAATACTTAACACAAGAACACCGAGGTGACTTTAGTGTTTAAAAATGGAATGAGGTAGACATTTTGCATATTGAACCTAAGGAATATAAACATGTTTTTGCTGAGATGGTTTTTATTAAAAAAGAAGGCGATAATTGTATGAATTTAGTTACCGATTTATATTATTTTAGTGCTTCTTATAATAACATTGTTGAATTTATAACTGAATGAAAAATATTCGCTAAAATTATTTCAAACATCAATACCACAAATTCAAATTGTAACAAACATATATTGTCATAAACTTGTACTGTAAAAATTGTTACTGACTTTGACTCTTCTTACGCCAATGTGTCGCCTTCCGATGTGTTACATTGTAATTCTTATTGTGTGTGTTCACAAAGTTTCCAAGATGGAGACGGGGCATACCGTCCTCGGGTTGCGGACCAAGGGTTTCTGCTGAATATTGTTACAATTATCAATTAACAGTTGCAGACAATTGTCCAGGGATGGTATGAAGAAATGAAACCTAAGCGTAGGCGTGACAACTGTGCGAACAGCTGAATAGCACCTGGGTCACGTGTCCTAAAAGTTGGCGCTGGAATACCGTGCGACCCTTCAGAATTTGCAGCCTCATCCTTGCATGCGTGACACGATGGACGAATCCTTTGCCTAGCTGCTGGTGGGACCAACAATGACATCACCAAAAAGTTGTAGATGTAGTTCAAAACGATTGAACGCGCAGAGCATCCGATGATGGGTCATTGAACAATGCCGATCATCCTAGAGTACACGGTGCTGAGAATAATTTGAATGGAAATACTACGACAAACCTGCGAAAGGCCTACATCGAGTGGAGGAGTCAACTCAAAAATGACTTGCTAGACTGCTAGGATGCGAGCATTATCCGTATTCGAGGAGGCCTTCTGAAGCGCATGCATACTCTGTGGTGCTAGAAACATCCAGAGTTGCATGACGTTTCGATTGAGTCATTGCGAAGTCAGCGTGCCTACCTCCTAAAAATGGATATATACGCGGAAAACTTCCCCAACCGGTTCGGTGCTCGAATAAGCTGCAGACGAAAATGAAGCAGTGACGTCAAACCAACCACGGAAAGCAAACACATTCTGAGAGATTGTCACGATCTCAGGACAACGAGGAACATTGACATGCAGATACTTCCTGAGCCTTAAGATCTGATTGGATTGAATGCCTCCCTGCGTGAAGATATCTTGCAGGAGTCTGACCTCTGGACCATCAATTGCTCAGTTTATGGTGTTGCGAGAGCTATGGCTGAATCAAATCGGAGGATGAAACCAACAATCGATCAAAAGACCAAAAAACGCTTGCATGAACTGATCAAGAACATTGGATGGGCAGGACAAAATGGGTCTCGTCTACAGTATCTGATTGACCACATAACGTGAACCAAGGAGGAGAAGACAAAAGAGGGAGTGATTGATCATGGATATTCAACAGTTTCTCGCTGACCCATGGCGCCGCTTCAGTAATCTCCCAGTTTCAGTCGAAATTTCACCCAAGCCCAGTAAGGTAGAGATTTTTTGGAGAGAATTATAATAGATGCCGGAAACACTGGATTTAAAAGGAGATGCTGATATTATCATCCACTTTAAGAAGCTTTGCGATAGCTTCATAACATTTGAGGAAGAATACTTATCCTTCACTTCTACACCCCAACATCTGGCCCGCATATTCACCTCTCAATTAGAATCAAAAACGTCCGTTGCGCAGTGGCTATTGTTAGTACGCATTATACACCTATCGAAAAAAAGTCAACTTGTCCGATCCGGAGCATTGCAGGCCAATAACTCGTTTGAACACACTTTTTAAGATCTTTACAGCTGTCTCAAATAACAGGTTTATTCTAAGTATTGTTCCTGCCTAGAGAGAGATGTGCGAACAGCTTCGCTCGGAAAAAGGTGTAGCAGGCTGCAGCGAGAACCTGCTTATTGACATTTGCGTCTGTAAAGACGCAGCAGCCTATCAGCGCGTCCTTTCAATTGCCTGGATTGACTACCGAAAAGCTTTCGATTCCACATGTCATGGAACTCATCAACTGCCTGTTTGAAAAGCTTGGAGGCTCATCCACGAGTAGTGACTTGAATAGAGAGATTGATGCCACTTTGGAAAACTAGATTTATTATCTTATCTGATAATTATCAGGTGACAACGAACAATGTCATCTTCCAGGAGGGCGTCTTTCATGACGATGCTATAAGCCAACTGACATATTGACACTTGAGAGACCTATACATACCTGGGCGTACCTCAAAGCCGCACTCAGGACGTAACAGCAGTGGAAAAGTCTCTTCGAATCAGATGCAGGCGACTTCTACGACAGTTTTGGTATTCAAATCCGCCGGCATTAAACAAGGTATCTGCGACTAACATGCTAACCGTACAAATTCTACTCTACTCGTTTGGGGTGGTGCAATGTACAGAAACCGAGCTCACAGCCCTTGACATCGCATATCAATTCCCCCTTTTCACGATTATACATCTCACGCCGTCATGGTGAACGCGGACTTCTGGATCTCCAATATATTCATAACCGCATCGTTTTAAGTACAGCTTTCATCGTTGCAAATGGCAGAGATCCACTCCTGAGAATAGTCAAGAAACACGAAACGATCATCAGAGAAGCGTTTCTTTACAATAAAAATGTATTTTTATAGTTACGAAACAAGGAATCAACCATTTATTGTGCTTTCACATAAATATCCAGAAGACTGAAAAAGCTACATTTGTTTCAGTTTAACATTTTCACATTGGATAATTTGCCATAGTTCAAACTTTATAGAGTATATTATATGCAATAGTAGGCATTCAAACTTGTGGAGAAAGCCTTCAAGGCTTTTCGGTGCTTTTCGATTTTTGAGGAACGGTGCATTTTTTGAAGAATCCGTATTCTGCGGTTGTTCACGGTTGTATTTAAGGTGTTCTATCTAGCAATGTTGAGGATTCCGAATATTTTTTGTCAGCATTTGGGCAAAATTTGGTTGAAATGGAAATTTCTAAAACTGACAAGATTTCATTGGTATATTCCTAAACGGACTTCCTGAACGAAAGCTTCAGCAAAATTTTAATTTAAAAAAAATGGTGACAATTCCTACAGAAATTTCGATTTTCAATGGTTTTCGTCTGAATGAAAATCCCTTCGTTAACGGACTCCATATAGAAAGAAGCTAATGAAAAAATGTTGGTCTTTTGGTTTTAGAAAATCTGTTCCAGAGTTATCGTGCTCACCGCATGTAACAATGAGAAACGTGTTTTGCGACAGCGGCCATATTCTGCCCAGTCCGAAAATAAAAATGAGAGTTTGCTCGAAAATGCAATGGGAATTGTTCGATCTACGCCGATTCAACGATCTAATTATTCTAGCGTCTTAAGTATTTGCATTATGATCCCACAATGAACCATTCCAACAAAAGCACGCGCTCTTTCTCATTCAAACTGTACGAAACAACTTGATATATGAACATTGCATTCTAAATTAATACAGGTGAATCAGTATAAACCAACGATCCTTTTCACCTTAGAATATTTTCATAGGGGAATTAAATTTGAGTTTTCTTATTTGCTTCTCAAAAGACTGAATGAGGCATCGATAATAGATGGAAGCCTTGAGAACCATAATATATTGACTTTTTATTATTATTCCTAATTACACCTTACATGCCATTATCCGATCCGGTTTCGAATTGCAAACGATATTATATTTGCGTTTCACATTTTTTGTTCGTTTGAATAAGTAGTGTTAAGATTTTGGTTTTACAGAAGCTTTTCACGTCTTATTCAATAATTTCGTGTAATTGGACGTTGTGGACCTACTGGAGTGTCATCTATTTCTTCTGGTGTCAATAATGTAACAGTGCCGCTTTTTATGTTTATTTTTGCGCGTTTTTTATGATAAATATATATTCCAGCAAGGACATTATGACTCTCCAATATTGCAAAGACTTCACCATCGCTTGTTGATATTACAATTTGTTCTTGGGTTGGCATAGGCACATTGGTAGTTCTTCCCATTCTCAATTTAAGTGGTGTATTGGCAGGAAAAGTATATTTCCGAAGTTCAAATACCCGGTGAGGATTCGTGTAGGAAGCAAGTCGAATAATTTTGAGATGTTTAAGACCACATACATGTTTGTCATGAGAAGGAAGCCTGGTAGGTGGAGCTATGCACCTAGTCAATGGAGAAGGTCTTGCAGGAGGAGATCTGGCTGAAAAATGAGGTCTGGCAGGAGGAAAGATCGCGGGAGGATACCTGGCAGGCGGAGACATGGACCTGGCACGCATAGTTGGCTCAACAGGAGTAAAAGACCGGGCCGGAGAATGCTGACCATCAGGAAGATCAGAAGTTCTGGTAAGAGAAATATCAGGAAAATTTTTGTCATTGCGTGTAGACTCGGACTGTGAACTTGAATCTGAAAGAAAATACAAAAGGTCATATTTTTCAAAATTCCACGAGACAATAGAGAATGCGTATTTCAAAAAGTTTCAATATATAGTTATCCTTAAGGATAGCAATGAAAACACTAACTGCGGGAAAAAACTTTTCAAACTAGCCGCATGAATTTTGATGTTTTATTCATTAGCGTAGAAGGAAATCAAAGATGTGAAATAAAAACAATGTGCAAATATTGAGAATTTTATACACAAGAGTGTTCTTTCACAAATAGGAATTAGCCTCATGTATAATTATTGCTAACTTTTTCCTGAAAGAATCTGGCAAAAGTCATAAGTTAGGGTCTGGATATTTTGAAAACCATTACTTTTTGTATATAAATGAAAATCTAGCTATTTAAAGTCCGCGGAAAATTGATAAAAGTGTGGCTAGTTATTTCACTACTTTATTATCATGAAAATCTTACTCGAAGGAACAAAAATCCTTGCAACTTCCATTATTTATTCATATTGTAATTTATATAACATTCTATATTCTACTTTTCAACGTTACGAGATACTTTACAGGGTGATCCTGAACTCATCATATTCCTTGTAAGTACAACATTCCTTATAAAAAACTAAACAAAAAACTACTGTGAACGTATGGTGTACGATCAATAGTTTCCAAACTGTTGAGAGTGGTTCAGCCTAGAGCATTCGGTCTAACTATATTTTACGTCCATGCTTTTGTCATACAAGCTCTTATGTTTCTATGGCTTTTTATATCTCTTGAATTAGGGTTTCATCTTCACATTCTAATCATGCTTTCCGCGGTCTGGTCCTAGACACACTGCCATTTACTTTATCTTGATATACTTGTTTCGTTCGTCGTCCATCTTCAATTCATCATGAGCAGGAATTTCCTTTTCTTGATAGGTCCACATCTCGCTATCGTACAACACAGTCAATATAAATCTAGAATTATGTATTGCCCTTTTAGCTTCACTCGACATATTTTCAATTCTGATAATAGGCTCTGCTTTAGCGGTAAGCTTCTAACCCTCGTTTAAACGCCTATCTAACTCTCCACCTATCTGTCGGTCACGAGTGAATAGGCTACCAAGATACATAGCAGCTGCTTTACCATTTTCAAGTTATTAATTACATGCCCAACATCAGTGAAACAGATTATCTAAGTTGGGTTTTCTAACGCATCGTCTTCTATATCGCAGCTATATCAACACTATAGCCCTATAGCTTCATCTCCCAATAATTCCCTAGAAGTGCCAAAGCAAGTCTATTTCTCTTCATATCGATAATGCCTGTAATATTAAACCTTCTTTTATGTGCTTTATTCTTCCCTTTGGAGGCTGCCTGAATTTCATTATCCACCTCCACCATGCATCACCAGACATTCTTCCTACAACCGCAGTACCACACAGTTCAATCGCACTTCTAACAATGACTTCCTCAATCGTAGTCGATGTACCCTCTATATTTTTATTGTCTATTAGCGCCTTCCAATTTGCCTTACCTATGCGTTCATTCATCTTATTTCAAAAATATATGCGAACTTCCGGTTTCTGTAAGTTTTCAATTTTGATTCGCGTTTTTTTTTTTTTTTTTTTTTGAAATACTAAGTATTTTAATTAAGAGATATTCCATATCAATAGGCACACTTTTCTAATTTCAGTTATTATAACACCCACACGTTCTGGTTTTCCCAGAATACATTTGGGTAACATTTTTACTCATTTTGTAGAGCATTAAATAGAGATTTCAAATATAAAAACAATAATGATTATTTGGACGCTCTATTACGCTATTTAATATATATTGTAATTCTCATTAGTTATTTAAAAAAAATTAAATAGTCGCTTTTCAGGGTCTTGCTATACGTACGAAACAATATGGCTTTTTAAATTTATTTATACATGGCAACTAATGTTGTTGAAGTTTTTTGTAACAGTTTTCACCAGATTTCAAAATTCTAAAGATTTTTGATAGTCTAAATTATTATATCCGATTTTTGTGAAATTTCAGCACCTTTCAGAGAGTTTAAAGATATTTTCACATATTCCGTGTGATTCAAACATTTTGATGAATTTGTAGGATTTCAAGAAGTTTCAATATTTAAAGAAATTTCAGAGCACTGAAAGTGTTTTAAATTATTTCAGAGGATTTCTAAGTACATATTTAAAAGTATTGAGATGATTTAAAAGAATTTTTAAGATGATAGATATATAGATATATTTTAATATTATTATATTTACCAATCAAATTAAGGATAACCGCCAGTGATAGGACCAGAGTAGAAAGGATATTCATTTTTGCTAACTGTGGAAGAAATGATTACTCTAGTAATGAAGAATTTCGTTCACAATGTAGCTAATGCTTATTCTGGTTTATTATCACTGCATATAAAATATACTTCAGTCCTTATCTCATGAATTATATACTCCTCTCGATTTTGTTCTTTTGAGATGTTTTTATTTCATTATTCAGTTTTTTCAGCCGTTTAAAAATATTCTGGACATCTTTCCAGTATATTTTTTCTTCTTTCCCCCTCTTTCTTCAACCTCGTAATATTTGTCTCTTCCACATTTAGATTTAACTTTCTCACATCTAAGAATTTTTCTAGACTTTCAATTCAGCCGCTCATGCCTTCTTCATCCTCAGCCATCATCACTACATGATCAGCTGCCATCTTAAATATCTTTTCTTTTCTCATCCTATCTTCTGCTCATCCTCTTCATTTCAGTTCTTCTGTTAAGTTCACAACAAAGAATCTCTTTGTTAACCCTGTATGATTCGGTGAATCCATCTGGTTTTCCTTAACTTTTTTTTATCTTCTGTGATGAAAATGCAACATATAAAATATACAATTTCATATGAGCATTATTCACCTATAATCCTAAAGCTTCTCTCAATTACCTTTTTTGACTACTGTTCTACCTTCCCTTTTCTTAACACTGGCCACGCCTCTGCTCTCCATACTCTATTACATATTATCCGTGCCCATTCCTTTAGTTCTGTTCACCATATTTCCAAAATTCATTTAGAATATTATATATACCAGGTGCCTTCTCTTCTCTCATTATTCCTAAAACCTTTCATATTTCTTGCCTTGCTATGTCCACTTCCTCGCCACTTTTCCACTTTCTCCTTTCCTCAATTTTTGTTATTCTATCCTTAATTCATATAAAGACTTATTGCATAGATGTTAATTAATTCTCACCTTACATTCGTATCATAAAACTGTTTATCCATAGTCATAGTTTGAAATGTTACATGGAAAAATAAGGAAATTACAATTTACTATCTCAAAGCCGCGACTATTCTTTAAAACATCGATGGAGCACAACAAAATTTCCTTATATATGACCTCTCATATTCTATCACGGCCATCTGTTGCGATTTTGGCATACATCCAGAAAAAAATGTTCTTCAAATTAAAGGAATTTTAGCATTGCTATGCTCTCAAAGAAAGGTCTATTCGATTTTTGTTGTTTCAACGAAAATCTTTTTTACCATAAAAGAACTATTTCTTTCTATTCGAAGAAAAATTTATTCTCACTGGAGAATAATTCCTTTCTCCAAATTTGTTAAATTCACAAAAGAAAGAGCAAGTCCCACTTGCTATATCTAGACCGGGAAAAAGAATGAATATTACGTGACTAATGAGTATACAGAACAAATTTTTTGTCGTGCAATGGAAATTTCTGCGAAGCTAAAAGTAGCAGATGATAAAATGCAACGTCAGATCCTAAAGCAGGCTGCTCAATTTCATGTTAAAAGATCTGCCCATTATTTGTTCTGTGTCTGAAAGATTTTCACCCTAATACAATTAGATAATTCAGGGGAATTAGAGTTAAACTTTACGAGACGAAACGAATCTTCTGATTCAACAGGGCAACAGGGCAACCCTCTGATTTCGACAAAAAATAAACCACTGGTTATGACAAGAAAACAAATAAGAGGTATCAATTTTATCATAATTAAGATATCCTGGTTAGGTTTTGAAAATTCAAAAAAGTGCTGCATGCAAATGAGTATATTTGATATCTGACCTTGCATCTGATAAAGAATGAACAGAAGTGGCAAATCTCGAATTCTCATGTTCTTTGGAATTTCATTCGACGGCTAAAAGTTTTTTTTATGAATCCTTAGCAACAAAAAAATATTTGAAACGCAAAATTTCGGAAATTATGATTATGACCCGAAATTTTATAAACTTTCAAACGATTTTTAAACCTGGAGAATTTATTTTGACTGCGGGATCATTTCTTCTTATCTCAAGAAGAATAGCTTTTAATAATAGATTGTCTTAGGTTTAAAGATATAAATCAGCGTTAAGATGCGTAGTTTCTGTTATAATCTGGAAAATTGATACTAAGAATAAAAGAATTGCATTTTTGGAAGAAAGACACAAGATTAGCTCGATACAATTTTCCTTTGACCAGTTTTTGCCGGGACACAGAGATTCAAGATATTCTATCAGATTTCGTAAGATTTAAACAATTTTATTGAATTTTTCAATTGTCAGAGGAGTTTTACCTCCGTGAACGAAATTCGAAAAGTTTTTGGTAGAAAAAATTTTCTAATCACTTTGTGAAATTGCAACAGAAGTATACTTAGTACACCATAGAATTTTCATCTGAATCGGAAGGTGGAATTCTTTTAATTTAACACTTTGATCAATACTTCAATTGGGTGAAAGGTATATATTTTTTGTCTAAATTCGGAGAAGGTATTTTTGTTTTCAAGTTATTTCCGAATTGAAGTAGGATCATTTTTATTGAGTTGGAAGGAACGAAGTTTTAGTTGATGATTTTTTTCTGAATTGTAGAATGAACTAATTTAATTTTCAGCACAATGTTTGCGCCTCAAATTCCGATTTTTTCGTTATTCGTATTTGTATTTGTATTTGTATTCTCACATATTTGTATCAAACTTTGGAATGAGTCCTCTTGTCTCTCATTAAATATCTCCGTTCACGTCAAACTCTTCCTTGTTGGTTAATTCGAGTTCGTCTAAGTAAAAATTTAGAAACTTTAGGCGCCATATTGAATTCACCATTTTAAATTTATGAATTTTGACGTGAAATTCGAATTCAGAAACCTCAAAACCCCCTCATATCCAGTTTCATATGCATATGTAGAATTTTTGAAACTTCAGGCGCCATATTGGATCCGCGATTTTGCATGTATGAATTTTGATGAAATCCATTGCAATGTATTGAAATCTCTTCAAATTTTTTCAGTTGCGTGAAATTTTTGAAACCATATGTATTATTTTGTACCATATTTTATCCATATACTGAAATACCAAGAAAAATTATTTAACAAAATTAGCAAACAAATCAATTTTTTCATAAGAGCCCTTCCGCGGAGATTATATAGACCGAAAAAGTAACTTTTTTTGTACCCGAAGACGGGATAAGCACATTTGAGAAAAAACATCGCTGCTCGTGTTATAAACAATCAAATATATCTAAAAATTGCCACGCTTTGTTTTTTCTTATGTTAGGATATCTCAAAATCCTGACCTATATGAAAAATTCGTTTTTGAGCCATCAAAATCTTCCTAGGTCACATAGTCCAGCCTTCGGGTCAAAAAGAAGTAAAATTTGGCCAGTCTGTGTAATATCCGTTGTACTTTTCCAGAAACTATTTCAGAACCCTCGTTTACATTTCCGTGTCCCATCATTATCTCTTTCCTCATTGCTTTCGCAAAGCCGCATTCTGTTTTGCTTTACGTAATTTATAACAATGTGATTCTCTTTTTTGTTGCAGAGTTAAGTTCGGAGTTCGATTGTTTACTTAATGGCGATCCTATTCCTCATGATCCTCGCTGCGAAGCTTCTTATTCTCCTGAAATACCTGATTCTCCTGGGAGGCCCACGTGCAGGTCTCCTGAAAGGCGTCCTCCTCTCAGGTCTTCTGCTCCCGAGTTTCATCTAGTAGGGTTTCCTGAATCCGAGTTTCAATCTGCCGGGGTCCATCATGCCGAATTCAATCATGCTAATTTTCCTGCTGCTAACCGTGTGTCTGCTGAATCGCCTGCTGTCGAGTTTCCATCTCCCAGGTTTTCTCCTGTCAAGCCTTCAAAGCTGCAACCTCCTGCTGGCTGCAACATGGTTCAACCTGATAGGCTTCCTTCTGACGATAAACAAGTATATGGACTCGAACATCTCAATTATATTCGGCTCATTTCTAAAGCGAATACACTCCATGTATTCCAACTTCGAACATACACTTTTCCTGCTAATACACCTCTAACATTGAGAATAGAAAGTCATACAAAAGAGCCTATGCCAACCAAAGAACAAATTGTTTAGCAAGATTCGATCGAATTCTAAAAAATTCTTACCTTGCCGCTCCTTTGTAAAAAAAAGTTACCAATGGAAATCTTATTGGGGATTCTGAATACAATACTGATCATCACCTTCTGGCCTCTGAAATTAAATTAAAATGGAACCAATTCAGGAATGGAGAAGAAGAAGAACCAAAAAAAACGCGAAGTGAAATTGAGAACTTACAGAAACCGGAACTACGAATAGATTTTTAGAATTAGATAAATCAACGCATAGATAGGGCAACCTGGAAGGCGCTTACAGATAATAAAGATAAAGAGGGCGCTCGGGCTATTTTTTGGGATATCATGAACGAATCTCTGATTGAAATGTGTGGTGTGTGTCCAACTAGTTGCTAAGCAGCCAGTAAATAGAGGCTGATCATACAGTCTGGTCTCGGGCTAGCCAACGAAAATGTTACACTTTTGGTCAGACCCAGGCCAGACCGCAAGTGATTTTGTTTATCTTCTTCTATTAATATTTGCCATAAGTGAAAATTTGAGTTCTTTTTTCAACGGAGAAAATTGAAAGTGTATTATTTTAATTAAAAAATCAGAGAGAGTACATTCGCTGTATCCAGTTAATTAATTTCGCTTTCGACTCCCTTCAGGACCCGAATCATCATCTTTTCTTCTGAGTAAGCTTGGTTGAGCCAACCAAACTTTTTCCCTTTGACTGGTTCATTAAATACCCAGGGCTCACTAGAGGGCAGTCTTTGACTACCCTGTCTACCAGGGGCAGTCTACAGACTAGGTCAAAAAGGTCCAATAAATTTTCGTCGAACCTGTTTTTCGACCTTCACTGTAAATTAAAGTTTGAATTAAAAAAGTAAAATGTATTTTGAAGTGAAGTGAAAAAAATCAGACCCTCCAAAGTGAACGATGAGCAGTAACGAGCCGTGACCGTAATGACTGTAACCCTCCTCAAGTTTCCTGAAAACTGAAGGAAATAATGGCAGAAAAACTTTCTGGTAACTTGTCGTGCGATTCAGTAGTTGCTGACAGTGGCAAGCCCTGTCCTAACCCATAAGTACAAAAATGGCCTTAAACATTTCTGTTTCATACTGCGAAACCAGAAAAGAAGGCGAAGAAGGCGAATGAAATTGCATTATTTTGATTGATGAAGTGTCTATCGGTTTCATAGTTCTTTGAATCCGAATTCAAGATTAGATTTGCTAAATTCAAGATCGCGGATCATGGCTAGTATCTTATCACGAAACTGAAGTAGTTAGCCTGCCATATTTCGGAGAAAACGAATCTGTTCGAGATGATCCAAATTGAAAACGGAAGACAAAAAGGAGAACTGAATGATGGCTTGAGCAGTTTTAAGAAAAAGTTGCTGCTCGTGTTAAATTGTTTCACATATTGCTCAGAAAGTCAGTCTTCCAGTTTTAGGTTGGGAGATGTTAAAATCTTGACCAACAGAAAAATGTGGATGACGGATATGTTTTCAGGGCATCAAAATCCTTTGGAGTCGCCCAGTCGAGTCTTCGGTTCAGGGCAGTTTGCAATTTTCCATGAAAGTCGCTTTTGTTCTTTTCTTCCATCTCAGTTATTTCTGGTACTTAGTGAATTTCTTAAAATTTTCTGAATGCTACATATTGCGAGTAATGACGTAATAGTGATAATAATAATTAATGACCATCAATCTTCTTCAAGAAAGTAAAACTGTTTGTACGTACATAAGGAGGAGCAATTTGGCGAGTAAGAAACTCCATCATCGTATTATAATGAATCTAAAAAAATTAAAAAATTAATTAAATTATGCCATTCGCTGCTGAAAAACGAAAAATAGATATCTCATATTTTACCTTGGAAAACAATATAATAACAAAGGCAAAACTTGTCAGATATTTTCAGAAAGGTGTCCGCAATATTTGTTTATGATTTGAAGAACTGATCGATGAGATAAAAATATTCATGAGATAAGAACTATACTATATACTACGAAATGAAGTACAAGAATAATCATTTGTTACACTTTCTAACAAAATTATTTATTATTCTAGTAATCAGAAAAATGACGATCCTTTCTACTCTGGTCCTATTACTAACAGTTTTCCTTAATTCTATTGGTGAATATAATAATATTATAATATATGAATGTTGTCAAACTTTTATTGGGTATGCGCAAATAACAGTTTATTTCACCTAATCCTCATTTACTTTTTATTCAAATCTGTGAGTATAACAAAGTTTCAAACCATTTTCTCTAAAATCTTCAATAACTTTAGTAATAATCAATATTTTTCAATTTTCTTGTGCTCGTCCTAAAGTTCTTTCTCTACAGTATCGCAGCACCTTATGAGCATGAAACTGAAAAAATTTTCTATCAAAGTACAAGAACTTTTGAATTTTGAAAAATGTGGAAACATCTGTAGACAAATACGAATACAACATGCAATAAATATATTTTTGAAGAAACTTTTATAGAATCTTTATGGTTATTCTCACATATTTACAAAATAGAAAAAATAGATCTTTCTTCTTCCTCATGTATTCTTCTGGACTACTCTTTCCCTTCCTTCGCTATCTAAATTCATATCATACTTTTTTTTCCTTCAACTCATCATCTTAGCCACATCTTTGTTCCTCTTCACTGACATCTTCCATAAATGGCTGCCATAATACGTGCAGTCAAAACTCATACCTAAAGACTGAACAAGTTTAACCGAAAGGATTTTAATATGCTACGAACAAATCGGCTGTCTAAATTTACGCGAAGGTTAGGATTTTGAGATACTCTAACCAACATTAAACATTTCAGTTTCACACTTAAAAACTAGTAAAGATCCATATTTACATAACAAGCTCTTTATTAATCGAATGGCTCAATTTTATTAGCTTTCTTCACCTTTTTATATAATTCTCAAGTGTGAAATTGATACGCCAAGTGCCATAGAAAAATAATCTTCCCTGCATGGACCAAAATATCCTGACGTATAAAAAGAATTCAGACAACGGATTTGTTTTCAGGACATCGAAATACCTTCGGGCTGAGCTAGTCTCCTTTTATGGTTAAAAGAAGTAATTTTCATTGGCTTGTGTAATACTCGTACTTTTCCAATAACTATTTCAGTATCCTCGCTTACATCTGCATGCCACATTTTCGTAATCATGATCTTCTTCCTAAATTCTGTTTCTTCTGCTAACCAATAACTTATTCGGATTTTCTTATGATCAGGGTCCTTTCCCGAATATCCACATTCTGTCTTTTCTCACGTACAGTAGAAAAATTTAATTCTATTTCTGGTTGCAGACTTAAGTTCAGAGTTCGATTGTCTTCCTAATGGCGACCCCATTCCTCGTCATTCTCGCTGCGAACCTTCTCATTCTTCTGATAAGCCTCATTCTCCAGCGAGGTCCAGGTCTAGGTCTCCTTCTACAAGGCGTCCTTCCTTCGGGGTTTCCCCTACTGAGTTTCAGCCAGTCGGGTTTCCGGATGCCGGGTTTCATCATTCTGATTCACCAGCTGCCGAGTTTCATCCGGTTTTGTATTCTGCTGCCGAGTTTCCATCTGCCGTGTTTCATGTTGACAGACCTCGTTTGCCATATATTTCTCCTCTACCTGCTGATCCATCCCCTCGTGCCAGGCCAAGGTCTCAATCTTCATTCCCTTCGCATCCTGGCCGCAGCATGGTTCCACTTATCAGGCTTCCTTCTGCTGACAAAAAGGGATATGGACTTGAATATCTTCCATTTATACGTCTTACTTCTAAAACAAATCCGAACCGTATATTCGAATTGCGAAGGTACACTTTTCCTGCCGATACGCACATTAAATTAAGAACAAGGCGTATTACAAATGAGTCTCTGCCTGCCCAAGAACAAATTGTTATATCAACATCGGATGGCCAAGTCTTCGCAATATTGGAGAGTAGTAATGCTCTTGCTGGGCTGTATCTGTATCATACAAAACGGGCTAAAATATATATGCAACATGGCATGGTTACCACAATGAACCCACAAGAAATCGCTGAAACTCCAGTAGGTCGCCTACGCCCAATCACAACTTATTTTGAAGTGAAGCTGGTGAATGACGTTCAACCCGCAATGCATCACCCTATTAATTTAAATGAAAAATAATGTAAGATAAAACATGATATTGTTCGTTATCCAAATCCGGGTCAAAATGTTACAAACAACTTTCAATTAGAAATAATGAAAAAATTGTCAATGTATTATGGTTCTCCAGGCTTACATATTCTATAACTGCTCCAGCTGATCATTTTCAGAAGCAAATAAAAAAGGTCTTTTTATTTACTTTACCAATATATTATAGAAAGAAAATCATCATACAATATAGTCGCAAATTACCTACACGGCCAAAGCAAGCACAAAAATCATTCAACACTTTGAAATACGATAACTCGGGCGGAAATCAAGCAAGCCCTTTTTTATCTTGTTAAAAAGGGTTCTAAATTTGACGACAGATAATTTTTTGTAGATATATTTCTGAAATTCTGAAAATTATATATCATACAAGAAGTTCTTTTTTTTATTTATCAAAGTTTTTACGTCGGTTCAGACAGCTAATGTAATAGTGAGGCTGGCCGAAAACGATGATCCCCGGCTACAAGTCGACACAGAAACGTTCGAAAATTTTAGCCATATATCGTTCAACCGTAACGATATAAAGGCAAAGTTTTTGGGACCAAATTAAAGATGAAATTTCTGAAGTAATCTGATGTGAATTCAAGATTTCCGGTACGACCTAAGTCAAGGTTTAAGTCAAGGTCCAAAATTTGAGAAATTCTTCAATTTCTCTTTCAAAACTATGGCACGTAAAATCTGTGTTTATAGTTGATACAATAAAACTGACAATTTACTTACAATTTTTAGTTGATACAATAAAAACTTTTCTATAAAATAAATATGATTGCTCTATTATCACCTGAAATTGAAGTTATTATAGATTAATTACTGATCCTTAGCATTAATACGAATATCATTATTGATAATTGTACTCGGTTCCACTCCACATTTGAGGTAAAGTGAAGGGCGATTTTTTTTTTCTTTTAGTTTCCCCATTAGGCCTAATCCACATCGATGGATATATGCATGGACTGATGGATGGATATATATATTGTAAGGCTATATTTCCACCAAAATTTCCTTACTGGGCCGCGCCCATTAATTAAATTATTTTGAAGCTAAAGAAAACTTACTAGAATTGATTGTTGGGCGCCAGGCGCACTTGCGCCAACTGGGCACACAAAACTCAGTATACTGGGCGTGGGCCAGGTTTTTGCCCGGGCTAGCGTCAGCCCTTAAATGGAGGTTGTTGATAGAATGGGGTGGGTCAGCCACGTGGGAAAATTCAAGGGTTTATAAAAGACCATCTTACCCGTAAATAAAAGACTGGGTTAAATACACAAAATTGGCGTGCACATTTTATTCAAAAGTAATGAGGGAGGGAGGTGATGTACTCGAGTTAACAAGGCGGAAGTCAGGCAGGCGGAGCCATGCTGTGAAATAATACAGGTTAAATCCACGAAAATCCGGTAGCCAAGTTACAATGTTCGATAGCAAATGGCCACGCCTGGCCTGCTAGCGAAAATAACCAAGGGGAAAAGTTTTATATGTCAGACTAATTAACGCCACTTGATGATTTTAGGCTACACCTTAAAATTAATATAAGGCAACTATTTCGCACACATAATACCGAATGTACCATTACTAAAGCAAAATTTCTAAAATGCCATTATGCTGAGCCGTTCAGCCGATACTCCAGGGGCCTAGATAACTAATTATTGGGACAATCTTATCCGAGGATAGCCCACCGATATCAAAATCTGAACAATTGTAAACCTGAATTTAATTCGACATCAAATCATAATTTCGCGGAGCGGACATTTCAGAATTTACACGTGGTCAAAATGGCGTCGAAAGTACGCTAAGAGCACCAAAGAAAACTTAATGAGAGTGATGCATGGTTTATAGCCCGTACAAAATGCGGAAAATACGGTAACTGATTCTTTCACGAAATAATATCAGTTTTCATAATGGGCGAAAATTTAAAATCAGCCGGTTGACCTGGAGTCTCGAGGGAGTCCCCGTGTCCATTTTTCAAAATCGAAATCTCAAACACAGAAAATCTACCTAACGGAAATGGGAATTAAATCCCCTCAAAAGGACACCAGGACCCGCGAAAATCCCAAACTTCCCGGCAGCAAGAAATGGCCCTTACCTCACATAAAAAAGAAACTGACTCTACGTTAGAACTACTTTGTACAAACAAAATTGAAGGGTTCCTGGAGCAGACGTGGACCTTCGCTGCGTGGCTGCGCAACGACTGAGAGCGTGGCTTGTTCGTTGTCGAGCGCGTCGTCTCACCCGCCTTCGGGGTGAGTCCCCACTGGTCGGCGCTGATTGGTTGTTTCCTCAGCACTGCCGCGTGGTTGGTGCTATGCCGCTTGACTCGTTCTCTGCCGTGCCGCCAAAACGAAAGAGGAACGGGGACGGCTCAAGTGAAGGCTGTAACTAATTAAAGATCTCTAAGTGTGGATCCGAAGCATTTCCGGTGAATGAGGAAGCTCTCGTCCTCTCTGGCACGACAGTTGTCCGCATTTAGCACACACATGACAACGAATCATGGACAACCAGACCTGTTTCGCATCCCATCGCGGGAGTCTTGAGTTGGCTGGTTTCTCGGCCAGTGCCGTAGCGTCGAGGGCCCTGTTAGGGGATGTGAGGACTTCCTCCTTATAAGGATTACTGGTGCAGACCAAGGTATAGCTCCAAGGCTACTAAGTTCATTCCCAAAGCCTAGGGAAAAATAATCCGCAGTCATCCCTAGCTCTGGAGGCATCTAAGGTTTCCAGCCAGGTTTCGGGACTATTGGATACAGGAAACGGAAAGGCAGAAGCTGTATTCAAAACGAGAATCCCAATTCTTAATTAACGACGGCAGCAAGCAAACTTCAGTTCTCTGGTGCACTCAGAGTTCCAAAATCCCTCGATGTCCCCCGTAGATTGAAGGTAGAGGCAAGGGTCATGGTAAAGCGGAGGGTACCCGATGTCAAATAATAAGTAAATAAATGCTGAATTACTCGGTTAAAATTTTGCCTTGTTACTATATATATATATGGGTGGCTGAGCGGGTGGGTTGGCGTGGGTGAGTGGGTTTTTTTGGTTGGTTGGCGGGTTGAGTTGGGGTGGATGGATGGATGAAATGGGAATTTGATTGGTTGGATGGATGTATGTATGTATGTATGTATGTATGGATGGATGGATGGATGGATGGATGGATGGATGGATAGATAGATGAATGGATGGATGGATGGATGGATGAATGGATGAACGGACGGACGGACGGACAAATGGAGTGATGGATTGATGGATGGATGGTTTGTGATCTGGTATCTTTTCTATTTTATGAAATTCTCGATTAACCAGTTTGTGCTTCTATTGTGCAATCTTTCTCTAGTGATTTTCCTTCTCCGCTTACATCTCCAAATTCACGAAGAGTTCTGTTCAAAATCCAGGAAGAAAATTAAAAATAAGAAATGAATCTTCCCAAACACAAAACTTGGCAGATGGAATCGGAAGGTTATCTGCAATATTTGTTGATGTTTAGAAAAGATAATGAAATAGATGAAAATAACTTACAAGGGCAAGCTCAAGGCATACTTAATTTATTAAATAGGAAATATATAATACTCTCAATTATCTTGGAAAGTTACGTTATTTTTTACTTTTCGGGAAACTTTGTTACTATTTTAAAAGGCAACTTGTAACGTAACTTAGTTAAGATTTTTGCAGTACCTTGGATCTTCAATTTTAGTTACTTTGAAGTTACTTTATGTTATTTGTATATATCTCCAATTAGAAGAAGTTCATGAGTCAATTATGGCTAGAAAATGAATCAGTTTGGGTTTGGGATTGAGCATTATCATATTTTTTGCTGAATCAAGCTATATTGGATTTCAAAGTAAAATATTTTTTGATTGAACTCTGGTTAAAATAATATCAATTATGATATTTAGTTGACAATTCATCCATTTTTGTTGAAAACTCATGTATTCTGTTAGAAATCCCACTAATTTGGTAGAAAACTTGACGCTTTGGTCGAAAAGTAACTTTTCTGTTAAAAATTTATATCTTCGGTTCAAAAATGCAACTGTTTCACAGAAAATTCGTAATTTTGGCTTAAAAATTCAGCAATTTATTGGCATTTTTTTCTTCCTTTGTTCGAAGTTTGGTTTTTTTGTTAAAAAACTTAAATATTTTGATAAAGAAATCTCTTCTTATTCTCCTGAAAGTTCAGCTATTTTGGTAGAAAATTAATCTTATTTGGTTAAGGATTCAGCTATTTTGTTGGAAAGTCGCCTTTTTTGGGCTTTAGGGATATTTTGTTCTTTCTTGGTTTAAAATTCAGATACTTGTTTGAAAATTTTTCTTTCTCGATGAAAAAATCTCTTTTTTTGTTTGTTGAAAATTCAAATAATTTGGCATGAAATTTATTCGATTTGGTTCAATATAACTGTATTGGATTGCAATTGAAGATATTCTCCTGTTTGAATAATATTAACTATTACATTTTGCGTTGAAAATTCATATATTTTGGTGGGAAAATCATATATTCTGTTAAAAATTCAACTATTTTGATCGAAAGTTCAACAATTTGGTTAAAAAGTAACTTTTTTGTTGGGAGTTTATACTTTCGGTTTGAAAATGCAACTGTCTTGTGAAAAATTCGTCTTTTTGGCTTGGAAATTCAACAATTCAGTGGAATTTTTTTCCTTCTTGGTTCAATATACGGCGTATTCGTTCAGAAACTCATATCTTGTAGTAAAAAAATCTAAATTTTTTGTTGAAGATTAAACTATTTTGTTGCAGAATTAATCTGATTTGGTTGAGGATTTTTCAGCTGAATTTGACTGTTTCAAAAAAATTGAAATACAAGCAGAAAAATAACGACACTTTTTTCAAAAATTCGTCTTTTTGGTTTGAAAATTTATTTATTTTGGTTGAAAAGATTCTATAGAAGATTCAGTTTTATGTTTTTTAATTTGTCTGTTCTGGTTGATAATGTAACTACTTGGTTGAAAATTAAATTACTTGGTTAAAAATTAAATTGTTCGGTCGAAGATTCATAATTTTATTTGAAAATTCTTTTCCTCTCAGAGCAGGAAATTCAACTATTATTAGGTTCAAAATTTACTTTTGTTGTTATGTATTCAGCTCTTTTAGTCAAAGATGTTCTTTTTGGGTTGAAAATTCATTTTTTTTTTAATTGCTAGAATTGAATACCTAAGTCGTGATTTCAACTTGAAATTTAATATAAAAAATAATTTTTAATGGCTGATGATAATAAAGCCAAAGAAACAAGTCAATGTAAATTTTATTCTAAATATATTGTTGCTTACTTGCTGAAATAGATTGTATCAGTTTTATTCACTTCGAATAACTCCTATTTCATTCTCAACTACGTTTTTTTTTTAAATTATCATCTTAGTTACTTTGATTTCTGAATTGTAAAATTGGGAAAGTGAAGAAAGTAACTTTTTAGGTAACTTGAAGTTACTTTATTCAGCGACTGTAACCATTCTTTGCTAATTAACGTAACTCTAACTTGTTACTTAAAAAAACAAACTTATCAAAAATTGGGAATATATTAACATTCCTTTAACTTTTTTGAATTCCTCAAAATTTTTAAAACATTATGTTGTCTGTTTCAATACATTGTATCCAAGTGCCTGAGGCCAAACAAAAAATAAGTCATAAGAGTACATTTTTCTGAGAGTGTATGCTAGCATTATTTTTAAGTTGCTACAAATCAAACAGACTTTTTTCTTCTTATCTTACCCGACACCTTCAGAAAATGTCGTCAACATTTGTAAATGAGTCAAAAAATTCATGGTGCAAGTCAGATTTTTGTTAAAGAGTGTTTGAAAAATCCCTTTATTTTCCTAAACTGAGTCTGGCGGAGCTAACCAAATTTGAAACTTTTGACTAATTAATGAAATATAAATACAAATTTAATCTGAATTTATTACGGGAGAAACACATATGTGTGTGTTCATTCATTCCTTCCGACATCAAAATTATATCTCAAGGTTAAAAATAAAACTGATTAGTTGAAAATTCAAATTTTTGGCTAAAAATTAAAATAGTTTGTTAAAAAATCACCTATTTTGTTAGAAATACCAAAGAATGCAAAAAGTTTCAATGATTTCCCGATCTTCTTTTTATCCACCCCTGCCGCTTTCATAGTCCTTTTTCTAATATACCTTTCATTTTTTCAACCCGCTTGCATAATAAAAAGAACATTTTTTATTCCCTTACTTCCTCTATCTCTAAACTTCTTAATCTGGCTATTCATTTTATTGCATTCTTCGCATGAAATTCTTTTGGTTCTATCATTTCAATCCGTTGATTGACATTTGCCTTATTTTCCTCCATTTACTCCTTTCTGTCACCCTTTTCTGCCTCTTCCTCAAAACTTTTACTTCCCTCTGCTTTCTTTTATCACGTAATCCATCATACTCTGTCTTTTTTTCCTGTATTCTTCTGTACTGCTTTTTCCTTTTCTCACCTTTCTTAATTCCTTTCTTCATTTTTTTCTTTCTTTTCACATTTCTCAACATAGCTACATCTCTGTTCTCCTTTGCTGACTTATTTTCTAACTGTCTCCTATAACACAGGCCGACAATATTCATACTAAAAGACCGCACAAGGTGACCCCGGAGGAATTTGATGTTTTGAAAACGAATCCGCTGTCTAAATTTGTCTTGTATGTCAGGATTTTGAAATGTCTTAACCTACATTGAATATCTTACTGTCACACTGAAAAACTAGCAATGATCCATATTTAGACAATAATTCCTTTATTGATCGAGCAACGCAGTTGTATTCGCTATCTGTGCTTTTTTGATAGTTTTTCCGGGATGACACTAAATTGAAGTGAAATATAAAAAGGCTAAAAAGGGCCCTTTCTCACATTGAGGTTAGAATATCTCGAAATCCTAACGTCGACTGAAACACAACCAACTAAAGAAAGAGAGAGAAAAAGGACCACCATCCTACCCTACATTGAAGACATCACAGAACAAGTAGGTAGAATTCTCAACAAACACAACATCCAAACCATATTTAAGCCACCTAAAACATAGAGAAGCAATCGAAATCTTGAAACACCCCAATAACATCAAGAAGGACAATGGATATAATACCAATACGATTTGGCTTTCCGTTCTCCGGGGTTTTTTAAAATAGACTTGATTGCCCAATGAAGTTCGACCAGTCCCCACCATGGAACGCTCTGGCCAATCACAGGCATCGTATGGAATACATATATAAAAACAACATAACCTGAAACTTCAGATTCAGGTCAGCCCTAAAGAAATGAACTGCAATGTTCATGAAGCGTCTTTGGAGGCTTGCATTCTTCCAGTAGTAAACTTCTGTGAGAGTAGATGTATTTGTTTTTATATTGTTTTTTTTTATAAGGTTTTTGGGGTCGCTGATTACAAGTACATTTTTAGATTTTCAAAATTCAAGATTGTGGATCCAATGTGGCTGTCAAATTTGGTGAAATAAATGCTGATTGTGGTTAAGATTAGTATATGGAGGTTTTTGGTGTCGCTGATCACATACCCGTTACCAGATTTCCAAAAATTAAGATAGCGGATCCACAAAGGTGGCCTAAATAAAGTAATCGAATGCTAGTCCCTGTGGATATTTGAATTCTGTGATTTTCAGGACCGCTGATAAAGAATATGTTCTCAGCTTTGATGAGTTTTAATAATGGAGCCTGGGATTTTCTTGGAGGGCTGGATTCTATGGAATCAAAACTTGAACTCCCAGAACTAAGATTTAGCGTTCTATGATATATGCGAGCTCAAGATGAAAACTTGTAAACGAACGTTTTTTATTTGTCTGAGTTCACTCATGTGCCATGAAATACGTACAAATGTCAATTGAGTCTTTGAACTGGTTCTGAGATTTTTGTTATACTAGTGTATTCGTGATCAGCAACCCACAAAAGGCTATGTACACCTACTTTCATAGAACTTTAGCTTTCAGAAATGAGCGAACTTCGAAAGTTTAAAACACAAACCTCCATATCAGCTGATTTATATACTGAAATCGATTTTAGTTTTGAGTCTAAAATACGTCTGGGATGCTTAGTAATCAAATCCATCAAGAAAACCTCAGGTTGGCAGACTTTTGATTAAGACGCCTTTCAAGCACACCGTGCCAACTTAGATTCTTCTGAACGAGCATCTCAGTCGCAAGTTTCGACGCAGGTATTGAAGAAGGGCATTTTACTTTATTTACCGTTAAGGCCATGTGACGAGTGAGTCACGTGACATGATTCCTACCTTACCGACACTTTTTTTAATTGTCAACTTATTTTCACACAAATAACCACATGCCGTTGAAAATTTGGGATAATAAATAAAAAGCACTAAGCTTTTTCCAAAACAATTTCGTTTGACCAGAAGCGTATCATGCTTCCGTGCAGGAAGACTTGTGGTCGTTTCTTGAGCCGGAACCAATGGAAATTCATTTAAACACATCTACCGCGAATTTGATGATTTGGAACCAACCGTAAAATAAATGTCCCTTCAAAAGAGGCTAGTGACGTCCCAGGGTATAGACTCCATGTGCAGGTGAATAGCCTTCAGGATCACAAGCCGACTTTGAGAAAACTCGGAAAAGATTCAGCAATCTTCTTGCACAGAGACCCCTTGTCAAGGAGACGAGCGTTCGGTGATCGTTGGACGATTTAGAGTAATGGACACGGGTGTGGCACAATAGGTTCTGTAGCTCAAGCGCTGAGGGAAACCTCATAGTCCCCCTCACCCACATTAAGAAAAAACAATATGTATAATTATGTTTCTTATTGAAATGAATTTGTTTAAGGATATTTCTTTTAAAATTACTGTCTTCATCCCTTTCTATAATTCATGAGAAATATAACGATTTGTGTAGAATCACAACATAAACGTCCTACAATAAAAATAAATGTGAATTACCACCAACTCATTAAATTTGAGCGATTGCTGATCTCATTTATTATTGAGCCGCACTTTAAGTAATGTTATCAGGAGTTTGTGGACACTAGAATGAATTGTGAGCATTTAATCCTCTAGTCTGATGAGTGGATACTAGGCAATGCCTTGAGAAAAAGTTTTTGCTTATGCGAGAAGATTGACAGGGCTGGTTTTGGCACGCCAGATAATGAGAGATGCTTGTTTAAGATGTAGATAAGTCTGATTAGTAGAATTCTTGAAACGAAAATAATCCTTGGAATTTATATCAAACCTTCATCTTTTGTCCAGTTTCTTTCTTATCTTATCATCTCACTTTCGACGCTACGTAGTTAATCAGCTTGTCCAAATACCTCTTTATACCAAGTTTCATGATAATATGTAAAAATGAAGCAATTTTGGCCGCTATATTGGATCAGCCATTTCAAATTCGTCATTTTTTCCCTTTAAATTGGGAATCAGAATTTGTTTAGAATCTTTACCTATTATCAGATTGCAATAGAAAATCTATAATAAAGTCCAAATGTCGAAAAATAATTAGAATATGAAATTTCATCTGTAAATAAAGAGCATGCGAGGAAGAAACTAAGACCTTTAATGATAAATATGATCTTTAAAGGTATTTTTGTTACCATCTAAGTGGATATTTTCTGATACATTTTGAGTCTACATGCCTGAAACAATTTTTTTTTTGTTGAACTTGCCAGATATCGTTGGAAAGACGCAGAAAACAAAGCATATATAATTCATGAGATAAGGACTACATATTATATACTGTCATAAAGGACCAGGATTATCATTAGTCGCACTGTTATTTTAATTCCTAATTAATACGGTAATCAGTTTTTTCTTAGTTAGAAAATATGGCGATCCTGTCTACTCTTGTCCTATTATTGACAGTTATCCTAAATTCTATTGGTAAATATAATGATATAAATATCTATATTTTCATAAAAAATTTTAGGTTTCAATCAAATAACATTTGGTTCGCCGTAATCTGGATTCGATCATAATCTAAATTCGAGGAAATACTTTGAGAACTACATCCATCCCGATTCTCGAATCTTTCCACACTGCGCATGGCTTGTGTCGGCAACTCGATTGATTCCTAGTCCCCGCGTATTTTTTTCTACCTAAATTCCTAATTCCAGTCACTTCTTTCCTCCCTTGCGCTAACTTCTCCCTCAATTATTTCCTATAATATTCTTTAAACAGCTACATAATCTATTTCAGTATCCTCGTGTACATTTCCCTCTTTGATTTTCCCCTCCATCATCTATTCCTTGAATCCTTTTTTTTTTCCTCCTGCTGACCAATTTCCTTTCCCAACTCTTTTTGGTTCATGGTCTTCCCCCGAATCCGCATTCTGTTTTGCCTCACGTACTTTAGAAGAATGTAATCCTCTTTCTTGTTGCAGAGTTAAGTTTAGAGTTCGACTGCTTACCTAATGGAGATCCTATTCCTGGTTTTCCTGAAAGACAGCATTCTCCATCTAGGTTCAGGTCCAGGTCTCCGCCTTCAAGTTTTCCTCCTGCTTCTTCCAGGGCCATAGTTCCACCTACCAGGCTTCCTTCTCCTAACGGATGTACATATGGACTTGAGCATCTTCAATTTATTCGGCTTATTTCCTACAAAAATCAGCTCCGGATATTTGAACTCCGAAGATACACTTTTCCGGCCAATAAACAATTGAGATTGAGAATGACAAGAACTACCTTCGAGCCCATACCAACTCAAGAACAAATTGTTATATCAACATCGGATGGTGGTGTCTTTGCAATATTGGAGAGTACTGACGTTCTTGCTGGCATTTATAACTATGCTAATAAACGGGTGCAAATAAACATGGAAAGCAGTGAAGTTACCGGATTAACCTCAGCAGAAATCGTCGAAACTCCAGTAGGTCGCTTACGCCCAGTCAGAACATATTTTAAAGTAATTCGGATACAGGATGTATGAACCGCAATCCTCAACATTATCAATTCAACTAAAACAAACTGTATAAATAAAATATAGTATTTTTTGTGATCCCAAGTTAAAAAAAAATAGTAAAAGTTACTTTTAATTAGAAATAATAATAACCACTCGATGTATTATAGCATTCAAAAGAAAAAATATCAACCTTAAATTCGGATAGGTATAAATCATATTTTACCTTCATTTCTGAATTATATATCATTTTTCATATAGCTTTTTGACTTGCTCTGAATGTGAACACTCAGAGCCACGTAAACCATTTCCGTTGGATTTGCATGCATGCTAACAACTGACACAACTAAAGTGCTAAGGGTCTCTGTCACTCTGTCTCTCTGTCACATCGATGCGGTTTGTCCCACATAAATGAGCCCCGCTTCTCATTCGGCTTCGTGGTCCCCACATCTCCAAAAGCCGAGGACTGAAATTCTATTGAATGACTTAAATGAGAGTTACTCAAATGGCATTTCCAGTGTACAGCCAGATGACTCCACTTCACTAAGTATGGTCCTGTAAATATTTTTCTTTCACTAAGGTGAGCTCAGAATCACTGTATTCGTATAATAACATCCAGTGATAGTCCGCGGCTGCTTCCGTTTTCATTGGCAGTACTCTCGTTCGCCCGGAAGTTAGGCCGACGAAGAGAAAAACTGCGAAAAAACATAATACTTTGTTCAACACTCGCGGATGTTGAACAATAGTATATTGTGTGGCAATGATATGTCGAATACTGATCTCGTTGTGATTCCCTCAGGTTCCATAAAATGAGCTTCGAGGGTTTGTTGCCTGAGCCTGAGTTCAATTAGTTGTTCACAGTTAGGATCCGTACCACCATCCTTATAAATTTTTTGGGCAAACCGAAAATTTCCCTCGCTCTGTGTTTCCTATAGATATGGCTTGAGATGGGTTTCGAGTGAAGGCAACCTTGGATTTGTTCCTAGTATTCCCGATGTTTTGTTAATACCTAGCTTCTAATGCCAATCCCGACAGAGCATTAGGCTATTTCAACTACCGGTTCCGGTCCTATGTACTTACTTGCTTCGCCGAAGTTTGCCAACTGGTCCATTTTTTCGTTGCCCTTGATCCCTCTGTGACGAGAAACCCCAATTAAAATCACATTGTTTCGTTCTACAAGTTGGTTTGATGCCTTTTTTTGCATTGCCAAACCAGTTCTGATGTTATGTCTGGTTTCTCTATTGCAGTTAGTGTTGCTTGGCTGCTGAATAGAGCGTAATCTGTCTGTCAGCAGCTTTTTTTTCTATTGGTGTTTCATCACAGCGGAGAACGGCCAGGACCTCTGCCTAAAAGACGGAAATTCGTCCAAGTGGAATCACAATGCCCCTCCCACCCTTGCTGTCGAAGATTTCTGCTCCTGACTTTCCTCTTCCCTGCACCCATCTGTATACCAGATTTCCTCTTGTAGGAGGGGTTACTATTTGCTTTCCACAGATTCCTGCTTGGTGTGCAGACTCGGAAAGCTTTGACAATGTTAAAGCATTCTGTTATTTTATCTTGCCTCATCTCCAGAATCGGCAGTGTGCTGATGTCACTCAGGAACCTAGTGTGCCTAATCCTCCGAGAAAAAGGAGAAGTTCGCCTAATGTGAAATATGCATCATGAAGAATGGGAGGGGAAAAATTACTGAAATTAAAGACGGCAACACAGCGAGAACAAAAAGACATTGAAAAAATTACAATTCAGATGAGTTCCATAAGGCCTTTCCTAATGCTACAGCTCAGCTCAAAATTCTTGTACAGAAACCTCGGAGTATCCTGGACATATTTCTGGACACAAACCTATGCATGTGATCTTGGCGGTTCTTGTACGTGAAGTTGGTGAAGGAATCTGCACATCATCATGCAAAGGATGCAAGCTATCCTTCGAATGATCCTGTACAAATTCCTCCACAGAGTGATTTCAGACGTGGATCTATGTACAGGAACTTGTTCAAGATGCTATACATGGACCTGCATAGAAATTAATCCAGGAGGGTTCGCTGGAGGGTTGGCTCTCTCGATAAAAAAGTTCAATCTTGAACGGATTAAAAATAAAGAAATATTGTAGCTGTAGGTGACATGAATTTTTACGGAGTCTTTCTATAAAGGACAGGAAACCGCACCGCAGTTTACTAAGCAAATGAACCTGTACAGAATCCCATGCTCGATCATGCGAAGGTTCCTTCGCCGGTGGAGGTTCCATTGCAGGATCATTAACAGCTTCCTTCGCCAAATTCCTGCAAAGGAATTATCAAGATTACCTGTACATGTTCCTGTGCAGGATCGTATCTAGGAGTATGTCCAGGATTTTCCGAGATTCTTGTACATGAATTTTTAACTGGGAGGAGAAATACAAGTATATATTTAATTATAAGTTGATTTCTATTTGTAGGTACTATACATACTTAATTTGAAAACAAGTTTCCGCCAACATCAGATTAGAGCCCTTCTAAATCTCAAACTGAAGTTTCAGGTTATGTTGTTCTTATGTATAATCTCTACGAGGCCTGTGATTGGTCAGAGCACTCCATGGTGGGGACTTGTCGAACTGGAACCTGTCAGTGATTTGGGAGTATATACAATCCCTTGTTCTTGTGGCAAAGTCTATATTGAAGTCACCGGGAGCGCGGTGAGCTAACGTGTAAAGGAACATGAGAGTAAAGTCAGGCTCTAACATACCACGCCATCAGCACTAACTGAGCATCATATCGAAACGGGACATAGCATTTTATTTGATAGAACAACCGTCATCGCAAGAACGTACAATATTTTTCCGAGGAAACGTGGAGAAGCAATCGAAAACTTAAAACGCCCTGATAACATCAATAGGAACAACGGATATAATACCAATCCGATTTGACTTTTTATCCGGCCCGGTTTCTTGAAAGAGACTTGATTCGCCAATCAAGGTCGATCAGTCTTCACCGTCTGGTGCGTTGACCATCAACATAATCTCATACTTTATTTTCAGCTCAGATGTGGACAGCTGGACGTCAGTCGCTGCCAAATCATCTGATAGCCTTAATGGTATATTTAAATATGGAAAAATATACCGAAATACATGCTATGAATAAAAATCTATGTAACTTGAATTACTGATAACAGAAAATTAATTTTATCACAGAATGTTCATTCGTCCAAACGTCAGGGGCGACTGAAATTCCCCGAATTAGAAAATTCTCGGATAACAAGATTCGCGAATTATAAAATTTCCGGAAAATGAAATTCCCAAATGGAAAAATTACCGAATAATAAAATTTCAGAATTATAAAAATCCCGAATAATGAAATTGTGGAATTGGAAAATTCCCTGATAATAATATTCCCGATCAGTTTACAATATTACCGAATTGCAAAGTTTCCGGATAAGAAAAATCACAGCAGCTTTTAATATAACAGAAATTGAGAATCCTCGAATAATTAATAATAATAATCTTCTTATGTTTGGGAATTTTATAATTTGATAATATTCTAGTTAGGCTGTTTCATAAATCGCCAACTTCCCGCCGGGTTTTTTCATCATTCGGGAATTTACTAATTCCGTAATATTATCAATTGGTCAGCCGGATTGGAATTGAATAATTTTCAGTCCTACCAATATTCAATCAATAATACTTTTTAATCCCTTGGAATCATTTGAAATTTTCAAATTCTTCTAAAATTGTTTTAAACTTTTTAAATCCTTTAAAATTTTATGGAATGCTTTGTAATAAGGTGATGGGTAAAGTGATTGACCACCTTTGAAAATGAATAATTTAAAAAAATTAAGTTTATCGTGGTTCATCGTTTTTAAAATTGTTAATGCGTCAAAATCTGGCGCAGTTTTTTATTTTAGTGAAAGTTTCAAGCGGTGCATGAGAGCAAATTAAAAGCAGCATATATTGCAGTCCAGAAAATAAATTTCAAAGTTGCTAGTACTAATTCGAAAGCAGTACTTCACTAGTCCTCCTCTCCATCATTTGGCACTAATTATTTAACAACTCGGTTAATCAACTTAGTCAACATTTTTAATCGAAGACGCATTTGAGCTCATTTTAAATTGAGAAATTTGATCATCGATTCTTTTTTATACAAAATTAGTAATTGATGAAACATTTGTGTGTATGTTGAGCACATTTGAATCCATATGACTAGCTTTCAAAATTCATTAGTATGCATTGGTGTCATAAATTATTTACAGTAATCTAAAGAAAATAATTGGACGGATTAATGATGTACACATTTTTCATGAGGACAAGCCTGAGTCATATATAATTCATGAGATAAGAAATAAAGTATATATCATACTCTATAATAAACCACCAGCCAAATCATTATCCAAACTGCTAATAAAATTCTTCATCAGTACAGTAAACTGTTTTCCCTCAGTGAAAAAAATGAGGAAGTTTCCTATTCTGGCTCTATCATTGGCGGTTGCTCTTGATTCTATTGGTGAATATAATAGTATTTTAATGTGTATATATATATATATATATATATCCATGAAAACATTTTCAAGGTTCTGCAGATCACAATTTGTTTGGTGTAATCTGCGTTATATCCTAATTTAAATCCGTGACAATACTTTAAAATCTCTTGGAATACTTATTACAATTTTTTTTCCTTCACTTCTTGTAATAAATTCCATTTCTCTTTTTCTGCTTACATTCCTCATCTAAGCTACCCCTTTTCCTCCTTCCACTGACTTATTTCCCTAATGTACCCTCTCATATTTTTTTTACAACTCCTTCAACTATTTCCGTATCACGTACACATTCTCTCTTGCATTCACATAATCATTCTTATGTCCCTGAATTCTGCTATTTCATCTCCTATTCCTACAGATGCTCACTGCGCAATATTTCACTCTCCTGACAGAAAACATTCTCCTGCGAGGTCCAGATCCATGTCTCCTTCTAGCAGACATCCTTTTCCCGTATTTATTCCTGCCGGATTTTCTTCTGCTGAGTTTCCTGCTGCCAGACCTCCTTTTCAGAAAAGTCCTCCTCATGATAGCCTCCGCCTCTGCGAAAGGCATTGTTTCACCAGCCATGCTCACTTCTATTGACAAGCTTGTATCTGGACTCGACAATATTGAATTTCCTCGACTTACTTAAAAAACAAATCTGCACCGGATATAACAAATTCGAAGATACATATTTCCTATCAAAACACTAATTATTAATTATACTTTACGGAAGGAATTGAATTGACTTTAGAATTCACCCTTGCCCCAGAATTAATAGGATGAAAAATTATTTTTATTATTTTTTTTTTTCAAAGAAGATCTTCTTCTATCGCTCTGCTGAGATTCCAAGCACAGAAATTTTCATTTCCGTTCTGGTACTTTCCCATTAAGGGGGTATTGCTATTTGACAGGACCAAGAAAATCGAATATTTTTTCCCGATTTCTTGATAGCGTATAGTATGTGGAATTGGTACGCAAAGGGATTTACTTGATTCGGACTTTTTAATGAAGCTGCAGCAGGGTCAACTGCGCAGAGCGGAGAGTACTCAGCCGCAGGCTGTGGAGGGCCGCCTCAACTGTCAGGCAGGCAGGTCATAAATGTATATAATAGAGTCATTGTTCTTCTTTACCAGTTCTTTTTCCTCCAATACAATGTTCATAAAGCATTTATAGATTTGCATCCAAGTTCAAGGCAAAACTTTCAGTGTCAGGTCTGAATTTCCAGTGTCACGCCACATGTTGAGCAAGTCCTTTTTCTCGAAACATGATTTTTTAAAATGGCTGACATGATTCCGTCAAAACCACTGGACCGATTAAGCTCAAATTCAGAGGATATATTTAGCAGATGTTTGGCTATAGCTCGAACTAAACTCAATACAAAATAATGATTTTTGAATTCTTAGTAAGTCAGATATTACCGCCTAGAAGGTCAAAATTCGCAAACGATATTTCAAATGGGCGGTATTTTGTCAATTTTCAATATTTTCAATTGGTTCTAGTCCCGGCTATAGCCGCACTCGTGTCGTTTCTGGGACACATTTTTTAAAACGCTACAGCGCCACCTATTATTTCTTTTTTAATTGAAGATCATGTATTTTCCAGTTTAAGATCTACTCGAAAATATAAGAAAATTTCCATTTGAAAATATTAACTATTATATTTTTTTTTAAATTTTTGGAGAACGCCTGAAAAAATCTTGTTCAAATTGAAATACCCCCTCAAGCTACTAGAAAGATCGAGAGAAGAAACCTTTTTCAGGAATACACGCATTATTATGCCAGATGGTACAAATAAAATTTTTTTTCGAGGCATCTGTATTATCATTGGCGGTTGTTCTTGATCCTATAGGTGAATATAATATTATTTTAACGTGCATATATCCATAAAAACATTTTTTAGGTTATGCAGATAACAATTTGTCCGCCGTGATAAAAATCCCTTCTTTAGGTTTCTTCGATCAATTTCTCTAGTAGCTCAATAGGAATGCGGCTGAACAGAAATCACAAGTTCAGTTTCTGCTCACTTCAACAGAAAAAAATCTATTTATTTAATGACAGAAATCATCATAGTGACATCTCTTTTTTAGAAAAGAATATAACAGGTGAAAAGTTTTCAATCATAATTGAAGATTTCTCAAAATTTACCTGGATTTTAACTCTAGTCGTGACTTAGGAAGACTGTTGTAAAAATCTAAAACAAACATGACGAGATATTTAGAAGCTCATCTTTAATTCTGGCCAACAAAAGTTTTGTTTAAAGTTTTGGCATATATCAGGAACATTTTGAGCATGTATTGTAAAGAAATAATAATAATTCGATATTTTGTCGATAATCCATTTTATGTATATTCTGTCGTGCCTCACGTACCTTATGGAAAACTTAATCCTGTTTCTTGTTGCAGTGTTAAGCTCACAGTTTGAATGTTTACCTAATGGTGCTCCTATTCCTGGCGTTCCTCGTCGCATTACTTCTGATTCTCCTGAAAGGCATTCTGCGGCGATGTCTCCTCCTCCTCCTGCGAGGGCCTGGTCCAGGTCTCCTTCTGCCAGTCCTAACTTTCCAGGCAGTTCTTCTTCAAACCCTCCTACTTCTGCCGCGCTCGAGGTTCCTCCTACGAGGTTGATAGTTCCCCCTACGAGGCTCCCTTCTGCTAACAAATTGGGACATGGACTCGAACACTTTGACTTTATTCGGCTTACTTCCCGCATAAATGCGAACCGAATATTTCAACTTCGAAGATACACTTTTCCTGCTAATACACCATTAAAATTAAAATTTGGAAATATTACAAATCAGCCTATGCCAACCCAAGAACAGATTGTTATATCAACATCGGATGGTGATGTATTTGCAATATTGGAGACTAATAATGTCCTTGCTGGAATATATATGTATCATAATCAAAGGGCAAAAATAAAACTGAAAAGCGGCAGAATTAAGTTATTGACCCCAGAAGAAATGAAAGAAACCCCAGTGGGTGCTAAACGCACAATCACAAAAAATTTTCATGTCAAAAGTTTTAAACGTGTGTAAACCGAGATCCTCCATACTATTGATTTAATATTTTTGACAATGTGTGATCAAAATGTTACAAAGAATATGTAATTCTATATAAAAATAAAAAGTTAATGTATTATATCTAAGTTCAATAAGTCATAATTGAGAGGGTACTAGTTGAAACGTGGCATGGCATAAGAGGGCGAAGCACAAAATGTCAATTTACAGGTGAACATAAAGACATTCTCTGAAATACAAGACGCAATTTCAGCAACAAAGAAATGTCCACGTCCGAGCTTGAGTGTGACGGAATTTAGACCGAAGAAGTTCGATCAGAATAAGTTATCCAGTTTTGAGGAAATATAGGTGACAAGATAGCACCTCAAAATCGCAAAAATACTAAAATTCGAGCAAGCTTGGCCCCAGATTCAGATAAAAAATATAATCTTCAGGCTAGAATTCCACAGTTTTCGAAAATCGGCTTTCGGTAGCAATTAAAAATCAGATTTTAAATTTTTTACAAAAATAAACATTTCTGTCGGAATAATAGCGCGCTGGATACAGCAGGAGCGTTAAAACTCTTCTTAATATAAAGTATTCAAAGTTAGAATTGCATAATTTTTTAATAATTAATTCATAAAATAATTTTATCAGACTTTTTTTGAACTGGGGGTTCTTTTTACTGTCTGAAAAAAGCATTGGTTTCTTTCTTCATGTATCTTCAGGTTAAAAAAATGAAGATATGTTATTATTTATTTGTGGATATAATCGCGAAGAAGCCGACTGAGATCCACTAACCGCCTTGATGACGGTCTTGCAGACAGGCCCCGCAAAACCGTTCCGCCCAATTTTTCTGAAAAAGTTCAAAAGATTTGGAGGATTTTCAAGAATTTGACGATATGTTCGAGGATTTTCTTTTGCACTAACAATTTCGTCTATATCAATCGGTATAATGGTTGTTCATGAACGCAGCGCGTGCTGAAGGGAATGGTCGTCTAATCTGCTTCACTGTCTCTTTCTAATGATTTTTATGATTGAAAAATTACTTTCACGCATGTATGACGTACCAAACATTGGAAACTTTCTGAGCCCAAAGTCCCGCAATTTTGTATATTTGGTTTTTGAGAGAGATTTAAAAATTCTTTACGTTTTTTGGTCATCCTAGGCAAAAACAAATTAGTCTGAAGGTCGCACAAACTGAAAAATCCACTTTTGGATATTCATCTTTAATTTTCTTGCAGCAAGGAAAGTGATTCAAAATATTCTTTAAGATGAGTGCACGAAATAACTGCAACCTTTTAAAAAATCCGCTGACTGCAACACACAAATGAGCAATGTTATGATCCCTCCCCTGTAGTTGCGAATTTGACTCATTCATGTGAGTAACTATATCAGTGAGAAATGCTTATTTACTCAAAAATGTAGGAGATGCCAACTGAATTTCGAAAGTTGTTGTACCGCTTTGGACTTCTGTTCGAAGACAAATTGAAATTTCTTCTCTAAGTGCAAAAAAGCGCGCGGGACAATGCCCTGAACTTAGCCAGCGGATTGAACAACGCATCATTACATCAGGGCGCGCGGCCTTCAAATCTTGTAAAATTTCTTTCGATTGGCGGTGGGACGAAGATTGATGGCCACCTTGAATTAGATTCTTTATCTTCGCCACGGTGTTCATAGCCACCGACAATTTTATGTACTTTCCGCATAACGCATGCTGATGTATCATGCAATGTAGTGTAGGGCACATGATATTGTTCTTCCGCAACATTTCGACGAAACTTTCACATTTTTCCGTCATCGCTAACGCACCGTCTGTTGTAATACAAGAGCATTTTTTGAAGGGTCAGAATTTGTTTACTTTCAATTTTACAGCATTGAAAATATCTTTGCTGATTGTTGTTTCGAACATGGGATTACAGGAAATTGATAAAATACAGAAAACTAAAGAACTTCAACTTTTTAAGTGAATTGAAAACTTTTAAGAAATTTAGAAATCACAAAAGATTCGTAGAACTTCAAAACATTTAAAAGGAATTCAATATAAACTGAGAAGAATTCTGAATACTACAATTCACCTCAGATTATTCATTACAAAATCTTTGTGCCGCTTGTCGGGTATTGTGTGTTATTATCTCTAGTGGCTACTGAGAAAACCAAATAGTCATTTCAGGTGACCAGAAACAAAGTTTTAGATATTTGGACGGACACATTATTTAACAAATTTATATACTTAAACATGTCAGATGATTTGATTGCAGATATTTTTGGTGCAGTTTCGTATTGTGTTTGATTAGAATAATATAATTCTGTTTCTTGTTTTCCGAACTCAGTCTACAGCCTGACTCTTTACCGAATGGCGACCCTATTCCTGAAGCCCATCGTATCACAAATCCATATTCTTCTAACAAACATCATTCTCCGTTCAGGACTCCTTCTGCTAGACATCTTTCTATCGGTAATCGTCTCACCGATTTTCAACCTGCCAGTTTTCCTAATACTGCGCTCGGTCCTGTCATAATTCGTCATCCCGAGTTTTATTCTTCCGGGTACCCTCATCTTGAGTTCCCGATTGACCGAACTTATTTTTCATACAGGCATCTTTCGCCTGTTTTGTCCACTCTCCGTTCCGGGTCCAGGCCTCCTTCTTCAAGGTCTCGTCCATCAAAGCTTAGTCTTTCAAGGCCTTCTTCTTTAATGCCTTTTCCTCCTGCCAGGACTATAGGTCCAGCTACTCCACTACCTTCTTATGACTAACATGGATATTGAATTGAACACCCTGAATTTATTCGGCTTATTTACTGCTGAAATCGGCATTGGATATTTGAATTCCGAAGATACACTTTCGCTGCTAATGAATCAATCAAGTTAAGGATAGGACATAGTGTATATGGGGCAATGCCGAACCCAAAAACCAATTGTTATATCAATTTCCGCAGGTGAATCTTTGCAATACTGGAATGAAAATAAACATAGAAAGTGGCACTGTTTTCAATCACAACATATTCTGGAAAAAAGCTGATAAATTACGCTGGCAAATCCAAAATATAATATTGTTTACGATCGAAATTCAGGTGAAAATCTTATAAGTAAGTCGTTGTTAGAAATTATAATGAATAGTGAATGTAATATGGTTCAAAAGGCTTTAATCTTATACCAATGCCCCAGATAGTCTCTTTCAGTAGGTAATACAAGATTTCCCATTCATTCCCATACTTTCTGGCAATTACCCTATAAAGTGTCCTTAACGAAGCCATCGTATGTCACAGTTCACACAAAATCAAACCATCTGACAGGTAATTCTATTGGTAGAATCATTACCTCAATCAAATCTCTTAAGGAAGGCTTCTTACATTTTCATTGACTGCCGACAATCTATGTATTTTCGTCTAAGGGAATGTTGCATACTGTTTTCTTATCCCTTCTTTGAAACACAATACCTTTTGTTTTATGTATGCTAATATCAAGACTCATACTCTTTATGATGATATTTAGTCTATTCAAAATTTTCTAAAAATCACCGACTGATCTTGATGTAATAAATTTGTTATCCGCGAATATAAATCCACGCTTATTCACTTCCACCATATGCACACTTTCTTCGCCTAACAGAGCTTGTCTTAGATATTTCGTAATTCCACCAAGCATCTTCAGTTATTTTTTCTGTAACATTCGTACCACATACATCAGGCTCAGTCTTGAAGATGATATCTATCAGTATTGATAGCAGGGACCTAAATTCCTTTTGCGTAATTCCGTCACACAGGCCACTATATGATGCTCTATATATGCTCTATATGATGTCTCTCAGCTTATTACGATATATGTACCGTTTGAGATTTGCGTTTCTGCAAGTTCATTATCTGAACTCGAATTTGCTTCGATTTCATAATTTGCCTTCTTCTTCATTCCTGACCTGGGTCTTACCCCTCTCAGCCCCTGATTTGTTGCAACAAAGTAATTCATACTGAAGCTTTCACATTTGCAGCAAGGAAACGTGTGGAACACGTTATGCCTAAGCCGAGTATCATCGATCAAATTTACTTTTTTAAGCATAAGTTCATCAACTTCTCCCAGTTATTATTCGTTTTTGAATCTCCTATCTTTCCTCATGATCGCAAGTACCGAGAATTTTATTTAACGATTCCAAGTAGGTATCCTTTGCTTCGATACTCCTACCTTACTTTGACCATAGCATGCTATGATAAATAGTCTCATGATTCCCACCTGCACTCTAAGCTCTCAATTATAGTTAAAATCAATCAGCTTTCTTCCTTATCTCCCATCGTTTTTTCTTTCTCCAGGTACACGTATGTACCAAGCAATCTCTTTATCTTCACCTCATTTACACGTCCAGCATTCCAAACACACAGTTTACACTAATTGCCTGAATTTTTTTGAGTGCTTTCTTGAATTAGTTATAATATCTGTTGTGAAACAATAGCAATTTAGAGATCCTCTCAATATTCTGAAATAAATTTTTATTCTCTAAAAATTTCTCTAAGTCTATAATGACAGACGTTTATTTTGTAGCCTGCTGGCCTTAGGAAATTGACTTGCGTCCATTTAAATTTTTTACAGAATTCTCTTAATACTAACATTCATCCATTCCTTATCTCTAATACCGCACGCTCTTATCGCCTTGCCTTCCTCGCTTCGCTTCACCTCGCCTCGCTTGCATGTCCCTACTTTCTCGCATTGCCACGCTTGCCAACTTTTGTCTTCGCGGCTAATACCTACTACTTTTCTACTACTGACAATATGTACAGCTTACTTATATCTACTTCCTCTCCTATTTACAATCTTTCCATCTCCATTCCTTTCCCTCCTTCAAAGTCTATAATGAATTAAAACATTTCTTAATTTTACAAACTTATCTGATGCCTCGAGGAACGTATTCAAGTCATATTTCATTTGTTTCTTTCGCTCAGATATATAATACAGATTTTTCGAAACTCCAAGCTCGAGGCATGTGAAACCAATGAGATAAAAACCATATTGTATATGATAAACTGCAATAAATCACTAAAATTATCATTGTGTACGCTGTTGAATTCATTCTTCAATAACACGGTAATTAGTTTATCCTCAGTTGAAGACAATGACTATCCTTGCTATTCTGGTCCCATCATTGGCCGTAATCCTCCATTTTATTGGTAAATACAATAATAGAAGTATACTTCAACGAAAGTTACTAAGGTTTCAGCATATGTATAACACTTTTTTTAACGTTAGACTCGGTCTATCCTGAGTCTGAGAATCAATTTCACGGTTTTTGAAAAATCTTCTTTTTTCAAAAAACAGCGCATTCACTTAACTGTAAGGGCCTAATAACATAGTTTTAGTTCACGTGAAAATATGTGCACGATTTCTAATAAGATTTTTGGCAAAAAAAATGAATCCGAAACAGGTCAAATCGATATCTGGAATAGTTGT
>CAKNXH010000102.1:67803-118147 GCA_932178445.1 Andricus quercusramuli | reverse complement strand
AAAAAAATGAATCCGAAACAGGTCAAATCGATATCTGGAATAGTTGTCAAAAGAACGATTTTCTTGTTCGAAGTAGTTGATTTTATTTCTGATGTACAATATTTGTAATTGCGGATTCCGATAAAATGTATAGCGAAGAGGAATAATCTTGTACTTTCCAATGCATATCTCGAGAAGAATTTATTTTTTTATTTTTCCGCAAGCCTTTGTAACGCTTTCTCCCTGTGGCAACAGCCATCCCATTGTAATGTCTTACGGGGGCAAAAGACACACCAGACCCTGTGGGTCTTAACAGAAAAAGTTTAGGTCACAATTTAGCACTGATACCTCAATCGAATGTTTTGTGGAGAATGGAAGAGCACGCCCCTCTTGTCACATCTTCTTGAGGAAAATGTTATCCTTTTTTTGTTGTTGCAGAGTTCAGTTCAGAGTTTGAATGTTTACCTAATGGTGCCCCTATTCCTGGCGTTCCTCGTAGCGTAGCTGCTCATTCTCCGGACGAACAACATTCTCCGGCAAGGTCTCGTCCTTCTTCTTCGAGGGCCAGGTCCAGGTCGCCTTCCAGCGAGTTTCCCCTTGTCGGGTTTCCTGATGCCGGGTTTCATTCTGCCGCGTCACCTCCTCTCGAATTTCCTTCTCATGAGTTCCCGTCTGTGAGACTTGTTTCTCCAAACGAGATTCCTACTTCTGCTGACCCGCTTCTGAATACCAGGGCCGAATTCCCTCCAACAAGGCCTTCCGCTCCCACCAGATGCATGGTTCCACCTACCATGCTTCCTTCTCCTGATGAACGTGGATACGGAATTGAACATCTTAAATTTCTCCGGCTTATTTCTCGCAGGAATCCGCACCTGATATTCGAACTGCAGAGATACACATTTCCTGCCGAAACAGTACTTAAATTGAGATCAAGACAGAATATGTATGAGCCAATGCCAACCGAAGAACAAATTGTTATATCAACATCCGATGGTGACGTCTTCGCAATATTGGAGAATATTAATTATCTTGCGGGAATGTACATCTGTTCGAGACATAATAGAAATCGGGCGAAAATAAACAGTTTTAGCGGCACGGTTACCATGTTAACCCCGAAAGAAGTCATTGAAACTCCAGTAGGTCGCTTCCGCCCAATTACTGGAGCCTTTCGAATAGACAGGGTATCCAACGTGTAAGCCACAGTACTCCACACTATCAATTCGATAACACAAAATCTAAAACTGAAATATAATATTATTTGTGAACCAAAATCCGGTCAGGAAACTATATGTAAGTTGGAAATATGAATAATAATAAAAAATCAATAAACAGTAACTCTTAGAGTTTCAATCTTTCATAAATGCCTCAAACAGTATTTGTCAGAAGCATATCTCATCCGCAGATGATCTCCATGACACCAATCCATATTCCATCATCCAAATCCTTTCTTTTGATATTTTCTTCATCATACTATTGATCATTTAAAACTTCCTCATTTCTAGTCTCTTTCTTGTCACAGTTTTTATGCTCTTTCATCTTCTCCTGCTCTAATTTATCTTGAGACGCTTATTTTTTCTTAAAACTAGTCACGCATCAGTTATCATTCCACCAAGCGTATTGAATCCTTCGTCGTGCAACTGCATTACTACACACCTTATATGTACTCTGCGACATGTTATACCTCTCATTCCTCTTTAGATGATATAAATAGTATCTCAGCTCAGCATGATATACTGTTAGAAGTTCGAGTTTCTAGATTTCTCCACTTTATCTCGAGTACGCTTCAATTTCTTAATTCTTCTTCTCTTCCATCCTTTACCTTCTTGATACTAGGATGTAATAATGCGGTTAGCTTTCAAAATCTCTCATAACCCATGCATCCCTTACTAGCCCTCTCAGTATCTCATTCGCTATAACCAAGTAGTTTTAGTAAACAAGCCATGCTATAAGCATAACTTCGAAAGCTCTTTGTTATTATTAACTTTAGGAGCACTGAAATTAACATTTATATTTCTAAGATATAGAAACCGGTCGCTGATGTTTTTGGTGAGATTTTAAATTACATTAATAATGTGACTGACTGCAAAATGTGGACAAATTCACCTTCAAACCGACAAATTCTGTCTTGCCTCACATACTTCAGAAAAATATTATTTTGTTTTTCGTTTCAGACTTGAGTTCACATTTTGACTGATTGCCTGATAGCGAACCTATTCTAGGCGTTCATCGTATCAGAACTTCTAATTCTCCTGGCGAATATCACTCCCCTGTCAGGTTCAGTGCTTCTTCTGCCGAGGTACTCATTCTTCAGTGGTCCAGTTTTCCTCGTCCATGGCTTTTTCGCACTATCCACTGTATGAAGGTTTTTTCTGGATATAATTTTTGAAAATCAAGAAGGAGAATCACAGGAGAGTAGGTTTCCTCCAATGAAATTCGTATGATACCAATTGATGAGCTTCATTGACCTGTTCAAAAACCTACATCGGACCCATGCTATCCCTAACTATTTTTGCGTTTGCGTAAACAATCATCAATCATGAAATTTACAGCCATCGTTACGCTCCATTTGATTTCTAGATTGAAAATTCTTCTTTGAGTTACAGGCATAGCTGTTCAAATTGTCGCTCATCTCTCAATATTGCGAAGATTCAATTTGATAATTCCCTTTATATTTGGAGGTAATGAGATTAGACTGAACTGACTCATTTTTAAGAGCCTACTCCAAAGGATCAGGTATGTTGTATCGAGAGCATTTTGAATTAGGTATAATAAAAAACGTAAATATCTCTTCACATTTTAGTGCCTAAAATTAGGCAAAAATGGTCAAGGAATTTTCTCAATCCCAGCGCCACAAACAAGGATTAATGAATTTCTAGTATTTCATTTCCAAGAGAAAACTTCTCGCACCCGTAGTACGCGGATTAAAAAGTAATATTTTCTTTACGAAGTTGTGTTAGAAACAATGAGAAACCATACATTATAGATTGTGGTAGGATGATATCCATGGGAGTTAAGAAATAAGCATCGGGCCCAGTCGGTCGGCTTGCTAATTCGATCCCTGGCTTACAATCTGAAAGAGCCTCGGCAGCACACGTGGTAAACACTAGCCTACCTTGGGAGTTATTCAATTCGGGAAAGTCGTTACGCAGGTATCTTCAAGGAAAAAGATTCTCTAAGTACATAAAGTCAATGTTCGTGTTTGTAAATGATGTCAGAGACTTATTCAAGAAATACGAATATCTCAGGAGGACAAGCTCGCGGCAAATACAATTCATGAGATAAGGAATATATAGTATCATGGTTCAGACGGAATGAGACAAAATTGAAAAGTCATGCGGAATTGTTTGCTTCGTATGAAGTGCGGAGGAGTGATATAAGAATGCATCTAATTTTTGGAAAGAATAAGAATTTTCATGAAAATTTTGGGACGAATTCCACTTATTTTTATTTCAATTAGACCTTTTCAATGTTTTTAATTCTAATGTAATCACTAAACTTGATGATAAATTTCAAATTTTTTAAAACATTATTTCTATTTAATTAACGCTATATTGAGACTATTAACATTTCGATTTCAGCAAATATATCTTTGTGGGCGGTGATTTGCCGCCCAGTTTAAAAAAAGTAGGAAAAGGTTCGGAATATTCATAAGAAAGAAAATCTCTATGAGGAATTAAGGTCTGTAACATAGATTATTATTAACATAGAAAATCAAATATCTCAGTCAACATTTAGAATATATTAAATGAATTTGGTAGGTGAATAGAAACTAATTGAAGTACACACATTTTCAAGGTTGAACGATATCAACGGAAAATTAAGAAAATATGCTATAATCGAAATAAAAAAAAAAGGCTTACCAAAAAGTCACCTGCAGACTATAATTTGATTCCCATGATTATAATACTTTCACAATCATATCTCATTTGTCGATTCCATCTAATAATCGAAAAGAAATGAAATTTCATTATAAAATTTCTTTTAGAAAAATTTCATCATATACTAAAAGTAGTTTTAATGAATTTCAGGTATAATAATTTCTTATCAAAAATTTGTATTTTTTAGACATTCTTTAACAATTTCTAGCATGCATGAATTCCAATATCCGATTTATTTTAGTCAGAGGTGATCAAAAATGTAAAATAAAATCGAAATATATGAACTTGAACGAGAATCTTTTTTTACCTGATCAGACACTTTCAGAAAGATGTCCTCAAACGTTTTTCAATCGTTCAAATAATTTTCGGTACAGTTTGAGATTCTTGTAAACACACGATTTAAGAAATCGTTATGTTCGGAATGTAAACCAGGTTGAGATAATCAAATTTTGTTGATTTAACTGATTTATGAAATACAAATATCTCAGAGGGTCAAGATGTAGGTCTATTCAGTTTATGTAGTTGTATAAGGCAGATTTTTTTGCACTCCAGAAGTTTTTGGTCGGATTTCATATTTATTAATCGTCTCACTAATTCCAAAATATTTTCAATTTCACACGTTTCAACAAATTTCCCTTTCCCTTTCGAAAGTTACGTAATGGATAATATAAGATCTATAGTATAAACTGCGTGATGATTCCTATTGTGGTCCTGTCGATGGCGGTTATCCTCAATTCCATTATTAGATATAATATAATAATATCTCTACTTGGCAATACTTTTTACTTTTCATTCCTAATCGTTGACATATTGGAATCGGTTCGAAAGTTTTAGAAGAAGCTTTAATGACATTGTTCACATGTTTAAAGAATACAACTACCGTAGCGGAATGCATTTGAAATTAAAACAAAAACTGGAAAATATTATTATAAATTCCAATGGAACAAATATTTTGCAATAATATGATATTCTTGAAAATCTAGTACTCTGTGCTTGAACATTCAGCTGTTATCGATATGGAATGTCATACATCAAAATCATAATTATAATGGAAAAATGAGTCTGGTAATAGAAGAATATATAGAATAGACACTGATAATATACAGAAGTATGCCTTGTGAAGTGTCATATTATTAATTATTATACATTAAATACATTTTATTTGCAAAATTGTCATTTTTTATTCATTTACTCAACCTGAAGCCTACACTGTTAAATCGACTGTTACACCATTTTCAATGCAGTTTGTGGGGGGGCTTGAGCATGTGTGACAAGGGGGTCGAACGGACCTTAGCCTGCATGCGTATGGATATGGATAAAAGGATTTCTATGAACGAGCTCTCCTTGTAGTAAAGATAGTAGTATGGTAGCAGGATGAGAGATCCAATCTAACACGGCCTTCTGGATTTCTGTATTAAGGTCCTGCCGGAGCGATATCCAGTTTTTAAATCGGGACGTGAGCAACCTGCGGCCCGCAAAACGACCCAGAATCAGCCCTGTGTTGGTGTGCTGGCCTGCGAACGGATATTCATTGAGTGTCTCACTCAGCGTGGCCAACCCCCTGAATGATGGGTATAGAGTGATCGTGCCCGTGGCACTTTGGCACCTAGGGGTACATAGGTATTTCAATTGCCTTTCTAGAACTCTGAACGATCTCCTCGATTGATCAATCTTACCCCTGCATGGTTGACTCTTCAGGGGCGGACTTTTGATTTTTCCAGCTGCTCGTGAGATCAACATGTATCACGCAAAAAACAAAAAATTGGAGGAAGAAGAAAGAAGGAAGGTCAAGAGAGGGGGGGGGGGGATTAGGCTCGAACAGTTTCAACATAACTCTTTCCTCTCAATCTGCCTCTCCAGCAAGCTAAACTGAGGAGGCGGCTCAGTTTGGTGCGCAGCAGTTTGAGCTTTGCAGGCAGACCACCCAGAGATATAATACAGTGGCCGAGGCGTGGCGCTGAGAAGGTGCAGACGTCAAAGTACATAAGGATGAGTTGCTCCAAGAGATGATGAGGGCTACAGCGTGGTTCTTAGGTGAGCTAGAAAACCCCTCTGTGATCATTTGGCGGTTTGGAGGGATTGGACCCCTCACAGAGGAAAGCGTCCTGCCGAATCGGCAGGCAAGATCGGCCTCAGGAAGAAGATACAGCGGGAGTTTCTAAGCTACTCATAGTTGTGCGGATTCCTGAGTCTCAGGCGAAGGCTTCCGCATTCCTCAACAACATGCCCTTATCCCAACTTAGACAAGTCAACCAAGGTTGCCGACCAAGGACAGGAGAAGCCTATCGGGACAAAGGAAGATCGGGGGCAGTCCCAAATCGGGAAGGGGGGGGGGCTGGTGTTTTTTACAGGGACTAGAAGACGGTCAAACCAAAGGCCTGCATACTGCGAAGGGCGTCAATGTTGTCCCACTGCTAGAGCTATCTTCAAGAGATCTGATGGTAATAGCCACAGATCTTCGAGAAACAGGGAAGCTAGTCATGTGATCGTCTTGCTTTCCGTATAACAGTGATACCAACCCACCAGACGAGGTACGCACACTGGTGGAATAATGTGAGGAAAGGCATCTTCTCCAGAATTTCTCCAAAGTCTATTAGAATTAAACCATATCTTCATTTTACAAACTTATCCGATGCCTTCAGAAACATATGAATATGATATTCTATTTGCTTCTTTCACTCAGTTATAAAATACATAAGGCTCGAAACTAGAAGTTCGAGGCATGTTTAGTTAATGAGGTAAGAGCCGCACTGTATGTAACAGAGTGCACTAAATCACTATAATAACTATTATCTGCGCTGCTAAATGAATTCTTGAATAACACGGCAATTACTAGTTTTCCATTAGTTGGAGACAATCACTATCCTTTCTATTTTGGTCCTATCATGGGCCGTAATCCTAAACTTTTTGGGTGAATATGATAATATGAGTAAACTTTCACGAAAATTGTTAAGGTTTCCGCATATAGCAATTTTTTTGAGGTAAGGCGCGGTCTATCCTGTGACAGAGGAACAATTCAACGGTTTTTCAAAAAGCTTTTTTCTAACAAACGGCACATTCGCTTAACTGTAAGGACATAATAATGAAGTTCTGGTTCACGAAAAAATTTCAGATGATATTAATAAGATTTTTGGTAAAAGAAATAGATCCGAAACAGCTCAAATCGATATCTGGGATAGTTTTCGAGATAACGGTTTTGTGGTTGCAAATAATTGATTTTATTTTTGATATACAGAACTTGGTAATGGCGGATTCCGATGAAATGTCTAGCAAAGAGGGCTCATCTCATACTTTCCAATGCATATTTTGATTATTTCTTGATACATCGATTTCTTCCAATTACCATTATTCTGTTTGTTTGAAATGTAAAGATTTGCCCCTATTGTCACTTCGACTACCTAATGGGGCTCCTATTCCTGTTGTTTCTCGTAGCGTTATCGCTGATTCTTCAAAAATACAACATTCTCCGGTAAGGTCTCGTCCATCTTCTTCAAGAGCAAGGTCGAGGTCTCCTCCCACTGAGTATCCTCTCGTCGGGTTTCATTCTATTGTGTCACCTTCTCTTGACTTCCCTCCTTTCGTGCTTCCGTCTGTCAAACCTGATTCTACAAACAGGATTCCTACTTGTGTTGACCAGCTTCTACATACCAGGGCTAAGTCTCCTCCATCAAGGCCATCTCCTCCTGCCAAGTGCATGGTTCTACTTACCATTCTTCCTTCTCCTGATGAACCTGGTTACGGAATTCAATATCTTAAATGGATCACTTCAATGAAAATTGTGTAAAAAGGTACATGAGACTACATATGCATTAAATAATGTTATGACAATGTTATTAAAAAATTACAGATATGTTTATGATGTTATTTAATGCAATGGCGATAGATTTATCATCGCTTATCATTCTCTGTTTTTATAAAGAAAAGTAGTACTTAAATCATTATTGAAAATGATATTCAATACATTTCAGTATTTGTTCCATAAAGAAGTACACGTTTGAAAGTTAGTACAGGTATTTACAATTGTTAATGTAAGATACCTGATTATTCTTCATATCTGAAATTTTATTTAATGAATGATAAACTGTGCTGTGAAAATTCCAGCATCCTAAGTTTATCACAGCAATATATGTAAAAAAAGATACAGTGTGACTTTGGAAGAACATTGAATTTCGCCAAAAAGTGGGATTAGCATCGTTCACTTTCACTTCCTGTATTTACTAAGGAAGCAGAACACTATAAAGCCTATTGTGTCACACCCGTGTTCATTCTCGAGGCAGTACTCCGAATCCGGCCATCCTTCGCCGAGTGTTTTTGGATCTCAGTGGGTTTTTCGTTGTTATTAACGTTCTGAGATTATACCTCTCAGGTGCGACGTCCTCCTTTGTTGATCAGGCAAAGTGATCCTCACCCACTCTGCCATTCGGCAGCCTCCCTGGCAGGCTAGGGTGTACGGAGCGATCGCTCTGAGGTCATCAGGTAGATGCACAGATTCGAAGCACTGTCTTGGTATGTTATGTAAGTGTATGTTTGTTTGTTCATTACTCGAAATCGGCCAGCGACCACCGAGCGGAGGTCCCTTGAGAGTGCCTGCCTCAACGCAAGGAGATCGCTGACTCATTTTCAAGTCTTCACAGAATAGGCTTCGACCTCCAAGGCTGTTTCCCTCGACATGGGCCCCCACCTTGGTACGCTACCAGCTTCTTATGAGGGGACCTACAGTTTAAGGTAGGTTCCGAACCACCAAAGCTCCGTTGGAAGTACATAGAAAAATTTCTATTGGTACCCCGCTCAGGGATCGAACCCCGGACCTCATGCATGAAAGTCCGAAGCAGAACACTAACTCTTATCAATATGTTGAGGAATATGACCTGGGTCCTAGCTCCGTCAGCCCCTGATTTGCTGCAGCAAAGTTATTCATACTGAAGATTTCACATCTGCACCAAGGATATATGTGGGTCATCTCATACCTGAAGCAAGTATCTTTGATAAAATATACTTTTTTCAAGCATAGGCTAATCAAGTTCTCTCGGTTATTATTTCTTTCGGATCTCCTTTCTTTCTCCATGATCGCAACTACATACCATTTTATTTAATAAATCTGAGAAAATATTCTTTGCTCCACTACTTTTGGCTTACTCGGACCATAGCAGACTATGATAAATAGTGTCCTGATTCCCACCTGCTCATTAAGCCATAACAATCTAAGAGATTCACATTCATGATTTTTGACATACTGTTTTACTTTCCATATATAATCAGAACGTCTTATGGACTACAATCGTCCATCGTCAATTATAGTTAAAATTCATTTTCTTTCTTCCTCATCTCCCATCGCTTTTTGTTTTTTCAGGTACACGTAAATGTCCAGAAATTTGTTTTCCTTCTCCTCATTCACACCTCTAGCATCCCGAATACTCAGTTTTCATTTATTGCCTGGAACTTTTGGAAGAAATTTTTTCAATTTGTTATAATATATGTTATAAAACAATAGCAATTTAGAGATTCTCTCAATATTTTAAAGCAAAGTTGCGTTTCTTCAAATTTTCTTCAAACTCTATATGAAGTAAACCATTTCTCTATTTTATAAACTTATTAGATAGAAGCCTTGAGAAACAAATCAATATAATATTCTATTTGTTTTTCTCAGTTATCTATGCGATATAGATATCTTGAAACTACAAACTTGAGTCATGTGAAATCAATAAGATGGAAGGCATGTTATATATAACAGACGGCAATAAATCATTATTATCATCATTGTCTACGCTGCTAAATGAATTCTCGAATAACACGGTAGTTAGTTTTTCCTCAGTTGGAGATAATGTCTATTCTTTCTATTATAGTCCTATCATTGGCCGTAATCCTGAATTTTTTTGGTAAATATAATACTATAAGTATACTTTTACGAAGATTGTTAAGGTTTCCGCATATAAAAATTTTTTGACTTAAAACTCGGTCTATCCTGACACTGAGAAAAAATTTCACGGTTGAAAAAAAAACAAAAATCAACAAACAGCGCATTCACTTAATTGTAATGACATGATAGCAAAGTTTTAGCTCACGTAAAAATTTTCGGAAGATTTCCAATAAAATTTTCGGTAAACAAATGAATACGAAACAGGTCAAATCGATATCTGGAATAGTTTTCGAGATAACGATTTCGTTGTTTGAAGTAATTGATTTTATTTCTGATATACATAATTTGATAATAATGGTGGATTCCGATTGAATGCTTAGCGGAGAGGATTATTCTTATACTTCCCAAAGCATATCTCAATCAACTTTTGATACATCGATTTTCTGAAATTAAAATTATTCAGTTTGCTGGAAATCGAATGTGAATTAATGGTGGCTATTCGTACCCCTAATCCCAGATTGAGAATATTTTATTTTTTTATTTTTCCGCCGGTCTTTGTGGCGCTTTCTTTCTGTGATAAAAGCTACCCCGTTGTAATGTCTCATGGGGACAAAAGGCACACCTGACCCCTGTGACTCATAACAGAAAGAGTTTAGGTCACAAGCTTACACTGCTACCCCAATCAAATGTCTCGTGCGGAATGGAAAGGCATGCCCCTCTTGTCACATCTAATTTAGGAATATATTATCCTTTTTTCTGTTGCAGAGTTAAGTTCAGAGTTTGAATGTTTACCTAATGGGGCCCCTATTCCTGGTGTTCCTCGTAGCGTAACTGCTCATTCTCCAGACATCAAACATTCTCCGGTAAGGTCTCGTCCTTCTCCTTCGAGGGCCAGGTCCAGGTCGCTTCCCACCAAATTTACTCTTGTCCGGTTTCCTGATGCCGGGTTTCATTCTGCCGCGACACCTCCTCTCGAATTTCGTCCTTTCGAGCTTCCGTCTGTCAGACCTGATTCTCTGAACAGGATTCCTACTTCTTCTGTCCCGCTTCTACATACCAAGGCCAAATCTCCTCCCTCGAGGCCTTCCCTCCCTACAAGATGCATAGTTCCACCTACCAGGCTTCCTTCTCCTGATGGACTAGGATACGGAATGGAATATTTCAAAATTCTTCGGCTTATTTCTCGCAGAAATCCACACCTGATATTCGAACTGCGGAGATACACATTTTTTGCCGAAACAGCACTTAAATTAAGATCAAGACAGAATATATATGAGCCTATGCCAACTGAAGAACAAATTGTTATATCAACATATGATGGTGACGTCTTTGCAATTTTGGAGAGTATTAATTATCTTGCAGGAATGTATATTTGTTCAGGAAGCAATAGAAAACGGGTGAAAATAAACATGGAAAACGGCAAGTTTACCATGTTGACCCCAGAAGAAGTCATTGAAACTCCAGTAGGTCGCCAACGCCCAATCACAGCATCCTTTCGAATAGACCAGGTAATCAACGTTTGAACCATGGTACTCCACACTATCTATTCAATAACACAGAATATGCAACTGAAAGAATAATAATGAGAAGTCAATAAATAGTATCTTTCAGGGTTTCAATCTTTTCTCAATCCACCACCATTTCCTTTTCTCATACTCTTAACCCGTTTTCGAAACGTCGGCGAGATTCGTATTTTTCCACACGATGGAAATATGCGAAAGTCTGAATCAAAATCACTGCAGACTTTAGAACGTGATTATTTGTTTTCAAAAGGAGCTCGTTGCGCGTTAACTGACCAGAAGTTTTCTCTACAAAATCACGTTGTAAACAATCAGAACCTCGAAATTAGGAATTTTTAAAAATATTTTCAGGACAAAATTATACCAATCACTTAACAAACATACAATTTTGTTCACATAGTGGACTCATCCACAGGGGTATCATCAGTTGTTTTTGATTCTACATGATTTGAATGAAATTTAGTTCTCGTTTTGAATTTATCATATAACTTCAGGGAGATATCGAGAACATTCGCATATGATTAACTAACTGAATTATGAAATACAAATACCTCACAAGGGCAACTCGCTGCATGCGTAATTAATTAGATAAGAGCTGTATCATATTCACGTACTATAATAAAGTGCCGCCATAACCATCAGCTACGTTCTTGAAAAAATCTTCGTAATAGAGAAATCAGTTTTTCCTTAGATAGAAAAATGACGCTTCTTTCTTTTCTGGTGTTATATTTGGGGGTGATCTTCAATTTTCTGGGTAAATATGATAATACAATGATATATACATATTTTCACGAATATTCATATATTTTCCACAAATAACAATTTATTTGACGTAATCCACATTCTATACTAATTTTACAGCATGGACATAATTTTAAAAACCTTGAAATTATTTGAAATCTCATATCATTCAAAATCAGTTTATATTTTTAATAATTTTTGAAATTTCAAATGCAATTTTTTTAAATACTTGAAAATCAGCTTAAGTTCTCTGACATTCATTCAAATGTTTGAAATTCTGTGAAATCCAACAAAATCTCAGGAAATCCGCTGAAATATACTGAAATCTCTATAATTATCAAAGATTTTTAAAATCATAAGAAATATGTTGAAATCTCTCAAATCGTTAGCTACTAAGATCCCTCAAAATGCAAAAGTCAAAAACAAATATTTTCAACTGAACGCGAATTTTTGAATGCTGCCCAAGTGAAATATATCCACGTGGTCTGGGTCTGAGGAAAAATTATCCAAAAAAATTTAATAATAATAAAATAATATTTTTCATAATCGCCCTATCTGCAGAATAATATGGAACTGTTGTGAAGTCTACATGACGAAATAGTTTTTCACTACCACCAGACACCTTTGAAAATATATACAATAAAACATTTGTAAATGATTGACAAAATTTCTGGTTTGGATTCAGATTTTTGTAGACGCGCGATTGAAGAAAATCACTTTCATTTCCAAATTTAGCCATCGCTTACCATTAGTAACCAAAGTGTCGACAATTGTAATTTGGTGATTGTAAATTCTCCTTTTTCAAAGCTCCTCCGGCTTTAAAGAACATATTGTCATCAAGTAGCTCAAGCTTCGCACTCGATTTAGTCCAAAGTGCAAACTTTTCTACATTGAGTTTGAAAAATTTTGTTGAATGACATGTTATTGTAGCTTGTGTAGTTTTTTTCTAAAAATTCAACTTTCTTACTTTTGACCTTATTTTTTTCGATTAGAAAAAAATCCGCTCGTCCTAACAAAAAAATTATTTCTGACAAATTTGTAGCTCTTTCCTGTGTGAGAAACTTTTGTCTATTGACTTATTCAATGGCTTGTGTTGTTCTTCCAAAATTTACTTTTTCAATTTTCATTTTCAATCTTTCGACTAAGTCAAATTTTACATAAAACCAATACTTTCTCATTAGAATGAGAATGTAGAAATATAGAAATATAGTAGGAATTTAGAAAATGTTAAATAAAAGCTATTCGCTTCAAATTTGGCCTGGTGTCCTTTTCCGTTATCTGCATTCTGGTATCCTTCAACAGGTTGAAAAATCTTATATATTTCTTTGTTGCAGTGTTGAGTTCACAGTTTGACTGTTTACCCAATGGCGCCCCTATTCCTGGTGTTCCTCGCTCTGCACATTCTGATTCTTCTAACAGGCATCATTCTCCAGTCAGGTCTCCTCATCATCCAGTGAGGTTCAGGTCCAGGTCTCCTCCTGCTGAGTTTCCTTCTGCCGGGGTTTCTCCTATCGCGTTTACTCCTGCCGGGTCTACTCCTGCCAGGTTTCCGCCTACCATCACTCATTCTCCAGATCGTCTTTCTCATCCTGCTGAGCCATCCACTCGGTTCCGGTCCAGGTCTCCTTCAAGGCAACCTCCTCCTACCAGGTGCATGGTTCCACCTTCCAGGCTTCCTTCGAATGACAAACGAGGATACGGACTTAAGAATCTCAGATTAATTCGGCTTATTTCTAAAACGAATCCAAACCGGATATTCGAACTTCGCAGATACACTTTTCCCGCCGACGCACCACTGAAATTGAGAATAGGAAGTATTACAAATACGCCTATGCCAACCCAAGAACAAATTGTTATATCAACATCAAATGGTGACGTCTTTGCAATATTGGAAAGTAGAAATGTTCTTGCAGGACTGTATATGAATCATAACAAACGAATGAAAATAAACATGGAGAGCGGCAGGATTACCGCATTGACACCAGAAGAACTTGATGACACTCCCGTAGGTTGCCAACGACCAATTATACGATATTTTCGAGTAGAGCGGGTGAAGCCTATGTAGATCACAATTCTTCACACTAATAATTCAATGAAAGTAATATTTTGAACTAAAATATATTTGTTATCTCTTGTCTTCAAGTCTTTATATAATTCTGTCCCATCTTGCATACAAATATCCCTAAGAAACTCCCTTCTTTCTTCTTCCCATCTGGTTCATTTTATTACCAGCCCTCTCTTTTCTCCTATCTCCTTCAAACACTTTCCGATAACTCTTTTCTTCTTCCAAACTTCAGCTCCGGCTCAAATTTCCATACCCTTTATATCCTCCGCCATCAGTTATATATTTTATTTTCGTATTCTTACTCCTGCCTATCCTTTCTCTTAATGTATTCTTTTGAATCAATTCATCAATTCAGCTTAGAAGACAACCTTGTATTACTCCTCTGGCAAACCAGACACTATCTGTAACTAGCTCTGCTACCTTCAAACTTCTTTCTGTTTCTCTAAAAATGTCCAACACTCTCTTTATTAAACCTTGCCTTATCCCCTCGCTCACTATAAATTTTTCAACCTCCAATCGATCCATTGAGAGGAACGACGCCTCTGAATCCACAAAAAGTTGTACATTTCTTCATTCTTTCCAGAGCGTTCTTCCCTTATACATAATATTCAACCTCGTTTCCTTTGACAGAGGTACCCAAGAGTAGTAGTGAGAAATATTGGCAGAAGTGTAATGCAAAAGAGCAAAGGTCTTATGGTGTTGCCCTGAATGAAGCCTCTTAGGAAGGTGATGCTATTTGTTGTCGAAGAGACACCCCAGGAAAACTATAAGAGTGTATGTCCGGGGCTACGGAAATATCAAAACATAATCCTTTTTTTCCTGCCAGTAAGATCTCCTCCACTTGCAACGAGGTCCAGGTCCAGGCTATAAAGCCTATTGTGCCATACCCATGTTCATGTTTAAGATAGTACTCCGAATCCGGCCATCTTCGCCGAGTGTTTTTGGATCTCGGTGGGGTTCGTTGTTATCAACGTTCTGGGATTATACCTCTCAGGTGCCATGCATTTGCTTATCGCACAGCTAATGACATCCTACTTTATTGATCAGGCTAAGTGAACCTCATCCACTCTGCCATTCGGCAGCCTCCCTAGCAGGTGACGGAGATGGTATACGGCCAGACTATGGTGGACGGAGCGATCCCTCTAAGGTCAGCCAACGACCATCGAGCGTGGTTCCCCCGTAGGAGCCCCAAGCGCAGGGAGATCGCTAACTAATTTTCGCGTCTTGTCAAAATCGGCTTCGACCCCCAAAGTTAGGCCCTTGAAAGAGCCCATTTATGCTTGGGAAGGCACCAGATTTTTTTGAGGGTACCTACAGTTTGAGGTGGGAACCTCCTGTTGCACCTTATACTCCAGTCAATTCTCTTGCTCCTGCTCAGACCCTCTTGCATGACAGTTCCAGGTCTCCCGCTCAAAGGCCTTCCCATCCAGTCAGACGAAGGAAAATTTTTTCTCTTTCTATCCTCTGCCAAATATACTTCCCGCGAGATCTTCTGAAGTTCTATTCAAATTGTATATGATCATTCGCAATTTCTCGTTATTCATTTTCAAATGGTTTTCAAAACTTTCCGTACAGATTCAGATTTTTGTAGACGCAAAAAAAATTTGTTCAACTTTCCCAAACTAAGCCTCGTTGAAGTAACTTCATCACACTAGTTCATAAAATACAAATATTTCACAAGATCCTCTAATATCCTTTTAAATCATATTGAATATTTTCGAATACATCGATTAAAGTCCATGTAAACTTCAATCCTTCTTCCTATTAATTCTTTTTTTTTTCAATTGTGAAACTGAGGTATAATATTGTTTGTGATTCAAAGTTGGGCAAAAATGTTACCAGTAAGGTGTCATCGAAAATAATAATAAAAATGCAATGCATTATAGTTCTCAAGGTTTAAATCTTTATCGCCAATGGCGATACCACGCTGAAAACACCAGTTCTCGTAAGATCACTGAAGTTAAGCAGGGTTTGGCGCGGTTAGTACTTGGATGGGTGACCGTTCGGGAATACTGCGTGCTGTTGGCTCGTCGTGGGTGCGGTGAGCTCACACTAGTAGTACCAGTAATAAATAATCCACCTAGAAACACTACCCGAATCGGGTAGTGTCACCCCTACCCCGAAAGGGAAATGGCTTAATGGTATAAAAAAAAGAATATTTGGAAATCCCTGAAAAAATTGAAAATTTTGAAAACTGGTGAAAATTGTCAGAAAAAAAAACATCAGCAAAAAACAAAAATTTTGGTCAAAAGTGACATGAATCACTTTTTGGAGGCATAGTTTGTCAATGAACAAATATTTTTGAACAAATGTTAGTCGATTTCATTCTAAAAAACCTTGTATGCAAGTGGTCAAGGTCCAAAAAAATTATTCAACATGTTTACTAACCAACAAATCATTTTTTATAATAAATCGTTGTTGTAAGTCTACATGAATGAAAGCAATTTTTTACACAAACCAGACAACTCACAAAAAATTTCTGCAACCTTTCAAAATTATTTTAAAAATTGCCGGTTCACATTCAGATGCTTGTCGACTCACCATTCAAAAAACATTGCTTTCTGTTCCCAAACTAAACCTGGTTAGTGCTTGAGATAAACGAGTTTTTACCTTGAACTGATTTATGGTGCAAAATTTGTCATAAGCAACATCTCGAGGCAGATAAGAAAAACAAAATAATCATTACTTGCACTGATAAGCAAGCGCTTCAATAAAAGTGTAACCATTTTTTCTGTCAGTTAAAAGAAATGACGTTTCTGTCTACTGTGGTCCTTTTATCAGCGCTTATCAGTGACTCTATCGGTAAATATAATTATACAATAATATATCTATATTTTCCAAAACATTTCTAAGGTTATGGAAAATGCATCCCTGGGAATATCTCTTGAGACCAATTCAAATATATTAAAATCCCTTGAAATTTGTTGAATTCCATGAAATCAGTGAGGGTAAATTTTATTAATTGACAAGATTTTCCAACTTTATATTAAATACATATGAAAGCATTTTGAACTATAGAAGATGATGAGACGGATTAAATCAACTTTATTCATTCTAGACGTGTATCAGAATTTTTATTAATGTACCTAAAATGAACAAAAAATGCTAAAGATGATTTGAACCTTGTTTGCTGAATCGTATTGATGCAGATACCTTCATCTACAATATGTAACTATGTAATATATAACTACAATCATAAACTGGAACTGCAATTATTTTTCAACTTGACTTCAAATGCGGCTCTCAAAGCACCTTCGGCTTTGCCGATTACATTCTCATTACAACATTTGTTAACATCAAGATGACCAACATGCTTCATTTTAAAAATTCCCTGTCTTTTCTCTGGCATTCTTCTCTCAAATTTGTCCTTTTTCCTAACAATTAATATTCAAAAGATAGCATTTTAATCTTGTAATATTTGTTGATATAGAATCTTTTCCAGACTGAAGAAAACAGAATTCAATATCAAAAGATTAGTCCAAATTCGTACAAACTTTTCAGAATATGAATTCTGTCTTGCCTAATGGAATCTAAGGAATGCAATTCTGTGTTCCTTTTTGCAGAGTTGAGTTTACAGTCCGATTCTTTGTCTGAAAGTGAATCTATGTCTGATGTTCGTCGTACTGGAACTTCTTCTTCTCCTAAGAGAAGTCATTCACCGATCAGGTCCAGCTCCAGGTCTCCATCCACCACACATCCTTCTTCCGTGTTTCCTCCTGCAAGATCCTATTCTGCTGATGGATCTGCTCCTTTATGGCCTCCTGCTCCTGGCAGGTGTATGGTTCCACCTGCCAGGCTTCCATCTGCTAACAGATGTGGATATGAACTTGACCAACTTCAATTTATTCAGCTTATTCCCCGCACAAATCCGCGTCGGATTTTCCAACTTCAAAGATACACCTTTCCTACCGATACACCAATTAAATTGAGATTAGGGAGACATACCTATGAGCCCATGTCAACTCCAGAACAAATTGTTATTTCTACATCCAATAGTGACGCATTTGCAATATTGGAGAGTACCAATGCTCTTGCTGGAATGTATATTTATAAAAAAAAAGTTTACAGACGGGCAAAAATAAACATGAAAAGTGGCATGGTTACCACATTGACCACGGAAGAAATCAGAGAATCTCCAGTAGGTTCCCTTCGCCCTATTACACGAAATTTTCGAATACATCGATTTAAGTCCGTGTAAACCGCAATCCTTCTACCTATTAATTCATTTTTTTTTGAATTGCGAAACTGAAGTATAATATTGTTTGTGAATCAGAAAGAAATGCAAACAAAAGATAGTATCAGGTTTTACGAAAATTAAGGGGAAACTTCTTATCACGCCAGAGGCACCTTTTCAAACTCGAACAGCGATAAAAATCAAATTCTCATTTTTTTTTTAAGTAAAAATTTACATTTCAGCTATTGGGTTGATGAATCGATACATTCATGGTTAGTTGAAACAATATCATTATGATCTAAGAAAATAGAGGGCAAATCAATTATTCTTCGTTTTGAAACTTCTCGACCATCATCTGTTAAAGTATCTCAAGACGCTGCTGATCCTGCGAAATTCTATTAGAATCATGTAAAATCCTTTGAAATTTCTTCGAATCATCCAGAAACGTGCAATTTTTTTTCAAATAACATTTGTAAATAATCAAAAAAATTCCGGTATACATTAAGATGTTTCTAGACGCGCATTAAGGACAGATCGCTTTATTCGTTCAAAGTAAGCATAGTTGAGGTTACAAAATCTTGCTCATTGAACTCATTTATGAAACACAAATATCTTACAAGGGCATGCTCGAGCTCTGCGCAGTACATGCGATGAGATATAAGATATATCTATGATTAATACCTCATAACTATTCCCCAATCAGATAAACATGAAGATGAAAATAAAATGTTTAATATCCATTTATTGTGTTTTATTCCTCCAGGGTTGGTTTCTTTTAATTGCCTAAAATATTTCAGGCTTCCAGGAGAACAGTTAAGTATTCTTCTGCATGCCTAAATAAACCAGTTGGACGCCAGGTATAGATTTCGTCCTAAATTCTCATGAACGTCGGTCGTCAGCTGAATTCTGTTGGAAACACGATGATGAACCGGCTCTGTTCGCAGAGACTCTACGGAGCGTATGCACACTCTTTGATACCACGAAACACTCAGAGCTTTAGTTCGTTCCGCAACATTTTTTATGATTGCGCTGTCTACCTCTCGAAAGCTGGAAATAAACACAGAGTCCTGGATCTACAAACCGCTGATAAAGAGAAGGAAGCGACATTGAGACCAATTGCAGAAAGCGGGCTACCCCTGAGAGGTAATAGCGATTTTAGGACAACATGGAACATTAACATCCAGGTTCTTCTCAGGCCACAAGATCTGGCTGGAATAAATGCCTCCCATTGTAAGGATGTCTCGAAGAAGTCCGAATCCTGGATCATTAATTGCTTAGTTAATGGTGCGATGAGGAATTTGGCTGATTTAAGTCAAAAGCTAAAACCGACGATGGATTAGATAGGCAAAACCGAATGCGTTGCGTGCTCAGTTTGTAATTACCTACAAAACATCTCGTAAGCCGTTTACAAAAAGGGTCCGAAAGTTTGCCCACGAACTGAGGATCTAACATTACATACTCTTGTAGAGCTTTGAGGTTTATTTTCACATACTAAATGCATCAAAAGATTAATTTGCTCTTGAGCTTCTCGGCGCGTGAAACTCTCGCATTTCATTTCTGGGCTCACGCAATTTTGCTCTACACATCAAGTGACTGCTTAAATTGAATTATTCTGGGTGAATTGTGAATCACCGGATCATCACCTGAGAACTTGCTTATTAAATCAAGGCGGGAATTGCCGCAATAGGTCTTTGGCCAAAAATTCAGACCGTATCTATAATTGCGATTTGGCTAAAAAATTATGAATAAAAATTACCTCACATCTAGGTAGTATATGTTTTAGGTACTCAGCGTGCGCATGACATCCTCTGCACCTATTGCTGAGAATTTTTGACATAAGACGGGGTCAGGGTATATTCAGGTGGAAGTGATACACCACGCATTGGCATGCGAAAATGAAATTTTCTGTACTAAAGTAAGTCCAACGGATATGAAGGAAGCAAAAGCTTGCTTTCTTTACTTTTAAATTGAGAAGAAAGCCATCTTGATGGAAAAATGCACTTTCCTCACTTCTAAATTGAAGACTGAGGCAAAGGGTCTCGTCCACCTGCATCGCGGCTTTGTAAAAGAATGCTAATTTTCCAATTATCTCGAGATTCCTCATCATTTTTATGAGAAGGTTTTTTCCATTTGCGACGGTGTAAGCTGTACGTAGAACAATTTCGTAATGAAGACATTGCATATTCCGAATATCGCGCCCACCTTGACGGCTTGGGATGTGTAATCTTAAAACGCACGCCCAGGTATGTATAGGTCCTTCTAGTTTTAAAATGTCTAACAAGACTTATATTCACTAGCTCAGTATCCCTAGGAACGTAAGTCATCTTTTCTAGCCCCAGAATAATCTTGGAAAACTTCTCTAGTCCAAAGTTCATACTAATCTTTTGTGTGTGCCCCTTGACGATTTCCAAAGGTAGAGTAGATTCCCCATTCTCTAAGATAATCTCGGAACCCTGAACTGAAGTAAACACTGTAAGTCAGGGCAGTCTTTCAAACTTCTCATCATTTTGATTCTCAACACCACAGACAATTATGTGTTTCCTGTAACTTTAACATCTCGAACCTATCGCGGATTTGATCAGGGTGTGATACAATATATCCAATATGACTTTAAAAAATATATAAGACTCAAACCAGACGCCTAGATCCTTGATACAAACGACTCCCGTTAAGTGAGATGCCTTAATTTTATGAGTGGAGAATATCAGATCCTTGCCTCTGGAAGAGGTCATAATTTTGCTTTCATTACTTTTAAAAATCAACTCCAGGTCACTAAGCCAGCGATGTATCCCCAGGAGGTCCCTTTGCAACGAAATGCAATCTTTTGCACTGATCACCTTAGTGGATATCTTGATATCATCCGCAAACATGAGTTTTTGTTTACATTTTTTTTACTCTCTTCTATCACTTGGTAATGTAGTAGACATTGTAGTTCATTATTATTCTTGTTCATCTTCTAACAATCGTGAACTGATATCATTTTATACTATTACATGGGTCCTGCTATCGCAAGTACTAGTGAAGACGCAAGAATTCTGTTAGATTACCTTCGCACGCCTAACTTGATAGATAATGGGCAAGTCAATTTGACATGAGAAATCTTGTTGCTGCACTTTATTCCGTCTTTTGAAAAAATATGGAAGAGTGCGTTCTATAATGCAGATGAATTTTCTAAACTGAGCAGTGCATGGTTATCATCTGATTCCATCATATCATTGGATCCCACAAAAGTAGGCAGAAGATCTTCAGAAGATTTTGAAACCAGTTCGGAATCGACTAAGAGAAGGAAAACACTCTCTCTTGTTGACTCATATTCTCAAATTGGAAATAAAAATGCTTTTTTTGAATAATTTGTGCTCTTCTGGGAAGAGGAACTTGGCTGAGGAGATAAGAAGTATGATATCAAGAGTTGAAGATAAAGAACATGGAGAACATGAAGAATTGCAAGGACAACTGGAGCTATTTACTTTAGAAGAAGCTATTTCTCTGTCTTAAGACACAAAATTGACGAAACATCAATATGAAACTATTAGACTACAAGCTAAAGCACATAATGCTGACATTTTTCCTCTTTATAAAAGTCTTGAGAAAGCCAAGAGATAGTGTCTTCCTCCCAAAAAAAGCATAACAGTTACAGACTCTGAATTGAGGATTGAATTGCAAGATCTGTGCGATCATACAGTGAAGCGTATATTGTAAATTCCAAATATTTTGCCACCAGATATAGTTAAAGGGAAAATATCGTTATCAATTTTCAATATAAATATGGTTGTGATGGCTCATCTGACCAGAGCGAATATAATCAAAAGTTCGGTGGAGCAAAAAAATCAGATGCAGGAATCTTTGTGATGTCAATGGTGCCATTACGAATAATTCAAACTTGTTCCCATAAGCATGATAAGAATTGTTCGGAATGAAACTATGGAACGAACCACAACAGCAGTAGAGTTGATGGAAGACAAAATCAGAAAACTCAAACCTACAAAAATAAAAGTACCGAATAGTCGTTGTACCATAGCTGTCTTTCATGATGGAAAGGTGTGTCAGGCTCTTTCTGGAACTCCTTCTGCTGCCACATGTTACATTCGTGATGCGAAACCATCTCAGATGAACGACTTACGTAAACTTTTAGATAAAAAACAGAGGAGGACAAAATTTCAGATACGGACTCTCTACATTGCACGCGTGGATTCGTTTGATGGAATTGATACTGCACATAAGCTATTCTTTAGGATTCTGCAAGTGTCAAGCAAAAACTGACGAAGAGAAAGCGAAAATGAAAACTGTGAAACAGAGAGTCCAAAAAGAATTTCGTGATAAGATGGGGCTCATTATAGATGTTCTAAAACATGACTTGGCAACTACTAATACAGAATATACTGCTAGAAGATTTTTAAGAGATCCTGATTTGACTTCCGAAATCACAAATGTCAACAGGAAGTTGATCCGTAGATTCGGCATAATTTTGCAAGCAATGGCGTCAGGGGAGGCAATTGACGCCTACAATTTCGGAAATTATTGCCAAGAAACCGCGCAAATGTGCTTGAATCTTTATAATTGGTAATACATGACAGTAACAGCACACAAGATTCTCATACATGGAGCCAAAATTATTGAATCTGCTTTCCTCCCCATTGAACAATTGACCGAAGAGCCTATTATTATTACTCAAAGAAAGTTTTCTCCTTATCGGAAAGTAGAACGATTCATCCTTGAGACTTTTTTTGATGAAAAAATATCAGCATCATGACGTTGTTAAAATTCCCAAAAAAGCTAACGAAAATGAACATTTTGAACCAAACAATGTGTATGCGATTTATTTTCCTTATATACGAAATCTAGTCGGTCGCTCTTTTGAGAACACATGTTTGCGTATATGTTTGAATTCGGTCTTCGTGTGCTTTTTCTTTTGCAACCTTCTCCATCATGTTAATGTGTCCGTTTATTAGTATGCATCAGTCTTATGCATTATAAAATTGTCGCCATACTTGACGCAACATGACGATGTGAATAGCCTGAATTATGAAATACAAATATCTTATAAGGAAAAGTATAAGACATACGTAATTAATGAGATAAGTAATGCAGAATATACTTCATATTATAGCAAGACCCCAGATTAATAATGAATCACACTGTTAACCAAATTCTTCATTTAGACAGTTACCAGTTTTTCCTCAAGCAGAAAAAATGACGATCCCTTCTTTTCTGGTGCTATCTTTGGCGGTCATGCTTAATTTTATTGGTAAATTTAATATTGAAATATTATATCTATATTTTTACAAATATCCACAAGGTTCTCAAAAATAAAAATTTATCCAAGGTTATTCGCTTCATATACACATTCAAATCCGTGGAGATACTTCGAAATCGCAAGAAATCATTTGAAATACTTTAAAATCACTTGGATACTATGAAATCTTTGAAAATATATGAAGGTTCACGAAATCATCAACAATCTCTTGAAATCTCAAAATATTCACCACTTTGAGATCTTATCTTAAATTTAAGTCGATGAACCTAAAAAATCTTGACGGATTCTCGAGATACGAGCCTGGCCGACAGAAGTTCCATACTCGCAACAATAAAGAATAATCAGCCAAACAGAATTTAAAAAGAAACATAATCGCGGGTATTGACAAATATACATAGTCACTTTTTTTTATTAAATTAAAATGATATATATGCATATGTACACCATGTTTAAACATTGAATTATAAAGATTTTTTCGATGAAACAAAAAAGGAAATTTAGATGAAAAACGTATGTTGCGAGAATTGAATCCGGCTTTTCAAAGCAGCAATCAGCTTCTCTCAGCAATCTGGTTTTTCCGATCCTAAAGCTTGAGGCAGGAAACCATAATTGATGCTAGAATGTAGAATAATTTGGTCCATCGGCTTGCGGGTTCGGTTCTTGCCTCGCACTCTGTAAGAGCCTCGGCAGCCCATGCGGTCAATACTCCGAAAAGTCGTGGGACCAGTACCACTAGAGAAAAAGGTTTTCTGAGTACTTGAAGCTGTGGCTCCTGGTGGTTTGGAACCCACCTTAAATTGTAGGTCCCCCTCCCACCACGAAGAAAGTATATGGGGGATGAGTAAAGGAATAGGGAAGAGATACAAGAAAAATGTAAATCCTTGGGGGCAGATTAAAAGCTTCCATTCCATTCTAAGCAGAATAATTTATCCTTCCTATTATTTTTTGAGAAAACACACTTTTGAGGAGAGATTTTAGTTTCATTTTTTCCAAGGTTGACGTACTTAAATTGTGGGTGATAATGTATGGTGTGTATACACTAACTTGAAAGTATTAAAAGTTCAGGTTTCATGCAAGATAGATTAACATTTGGTGTAACTAGTGTGTATTTGCACATTCCTTTGTTGAAAATCCAGAATTTCAGCTGAAAATTACGTGATTTCAAATTTCAGGAAATAAACCTCAGGTTAATTATGCCCACTTTTGTTTAGAAGCAATTTCTTTAAAATTGAATCATTTTTCTTCATGACAGTCTCATCCACGAGGATATCAGGGGATTGTTTACAAGTCTACATGACGTAACCAAAAATGTTTCATTCTTCATTTTTCTTAAAATTTTCAGAAAAATGTCCACAATATTTTTGAATGTGTCATAAATTTTCGATTTAGATTCAGATTTTTCTAATCATGATTTGGAAAAATTTCTCTATTTCCTCAAACTTTACCTAGATAAAAAACCCAAATTTTTTCCAATGGACTAGTTTATCAACCACAGCCATCTTGCAAGGACAAGCTCGAGGCATATATAATTTTTGAGATAAGGAATATAGTATACATTACATACTATATTAAGGCATCAGAATACTCATCAGTATTCCTATATTTTCTACAAATTCTATTTGAGTTTCTCCGAAATGAGTACATTTTCAATATCAATTTATTCCCTAGCAAACTAATCCTTCTTATTATCATTTATTTCGCACACTGATTCCCTCTTACCTTTCTTATTGACCCTTATTTTTCCGCGGCTTTCCATATAAATTCTGCAAGTTAATATCTTTAGTATATTTTGAATTATATTTCTTTTTTATTCCATCACGTATTTTTGTTTTGATCTATTCCTGAAGACGTTTATGCTAAGTCTTTTCTACTAATAAATAATTCGAAGTTGAGTCGCTGCACCTTCAGTGATATATCCATGATTTTCTTTTTCGTTGCCTTCAATTCTTTCATTTAATACTCTTAGTTTCACTTTCTAACAAAACTTTTCCAATTTATTGCCTTCTGCATCTATTATTTTATCCTCTTACTGCCTATCTTTACAACACCCTCTTGTTATTTCCCCTGCAACACAATCAACTTCCTCTTCCTTGTATCTCTATCATTCTTACATTTTATTCCCCAATAATATTATTTCATTTCTCCTAATTCCAGCTTTTGTTACAATATTTCGGATAGATCTTCTTTCATTAAGCATCCCAGTATTGCCATACATTGAATCTCAATGTATACTCGTAATCTAACCATTGTGCACATCCTTATACACGCCTAATAAATGCCCTTCTTTTGTCATATCCTCATTCTCCAATCTTGTCGCGGCCTTTCCGTACCACATGTAGCTCCTATCAGGTTTCTTTATAAACTCTTGCACTTAGCTCTCTGGTATCCATTTTTTCTTGAAAAAATACTATTTCGTAATTCCTCCAGTATTCTTCTGTCTTTCACTTGCTTTATTCGTAACGTCCATTCTCTAAATTTTGCGTCTGATTTATGTTCCATTTGATATTATTCGCATAATGTACTGAAATTTATGTTGCTGTCATTTTTATTTAAGTGTTTATCATTTCCTTCCAGTTCATTATTGACAGAGTCTTCTCAAGAATTCTTCTGCTTTCTTATACTTGTCTCCATTTTCCTATTTATTTATGATGTATCGTTTATGAATTTACAATTATTTAATGTCTAAGAAGTTAGACTGAAACAACGCATATTTCTCTAATAATTGTTATTTCAGCCTTTTAACCAGGATCATTGTTATCCAAACAGAGAATTGCTACAGCCTTTAATGGAAAATTGCAATAAGTCGAAACATGTCGCCAATATTATTTTGTAGCATCGAAATAAACAACATCAACAAATAGGAAAGGGCTTCAACCAATTTATTAATTTTAATATTTTCAATTGCGTCAATTTGTGAGTGACTTCGACACTCATTCAAAATTTTTGATAACTCGTACTGTGTCTTGTCTTGCATATGCTCCATATAAAAAATCAACCATCCGTTTCTTGTTTCAGAGTTTGGTTCCCAGTTTGAGTGTTTACCCAATGGCGCTCCTATCCCTGGTGTTCCTCGCTGCCCATCGTCTTATTCTCCTGACAGACTCCATTATCCGGACAAATCTCCCTCTTCTGCTGGGAGGATCAGGTCCAGGTCTCCTCCAGGGGGGTTTTCTCCTGCTGGGTTTCCTCTCGCCGGGGTTTCTTTTGAAGAGTCTCCTTCACAGCCTCCTTCCCGTGCTAGATGCATAGTTCCACCGGCCAGGCTCCCTTCTTCTGACGACCGTGGATATGGACTTGAAGAACTTCAATCCATTCTACTTATTTCCCACAGGAATTCAAAGCGAATATTCAAACTTCGAAGATACACTTTTCCTGCCAATACACCGTTGAAATTAAGAATGAAACAAAATAAATATGAGCCTATGCCTACCGCAGAACAAATTGTTATATCGACATTCGATGATGATGTTTTCGCAATATTGGAGAGTACTAATGCTCTTGCTGGAATGTATCTTGTTGATAATAACTACATTAAGCGGGCGAAAATAAACATTAAAAGTGGGATGGTTACCATGCTGACACAAGAAGAAATGAAAGAAACTCCAGTAGGTCCACGACGCCCAATAAAACGAAATTTTCAAGTAAAACACAAGGCTTTTCAAGGCTAAAACACGTGTAAACGGCTATCTATACATTAGTGGTTAATTTGAAAACAAATGTGAGACTCGAATTTCATATTTTTGGTGATCAAAATTTAAATAAAAATGTTACAGGTATATTTTCATTAGAAATAATAAAAAATGTCAATGTATTATCGTTTTCAAGGCTTTTATCTTTCCTCAATGCCCCAGCCAGTCTCCTTCAGCATGCTAGAGGAGACTAGACTAGAAAAATGGAGTTGAACAACTCTGTCTGATTTTTCCTGGAGAAAAATGCGCGTTATCTGTCTAAACACCAGTACTGATACAGGGATATTTCCAAACCAAGCACATATTTTTTCAGTGTCTTTGAGAAATGTTCGCGAAAGTATAAAAATTGTAAACATTGAATAACAAAAGTGAACTCCATAAAATTTTGGTATTAACCAAGTAATCGACATGCATATTATAAAGGTAGACAAGTTTCGATATTCGATAGTCGAAAATCGAAGGGCACCAGGATATCTTCTTGAGGTTATCAGAACATCTAGTTGAGTTTACCAGAATATCTGGTTATACTTACCCATACGTGGTGCGTCCCCGGGTGGCGGACAGGGGGATGCTTGCTGAAAACAGAGGGTAGGGCTGAAATAAAATAGGCCCCGCGGACCAAATCGCCTTCTAGAGTACACAGACCTTACCCTCGCAAGCGGGGCTCTGCAAGCTCTGCGGGAATTCTGATGGAGTATGATTTAAAAACAGCAAATAAGAGCATGTATGAGGAGTTAGGAGCCGATAGGGAGGAAGTGGTGGAGATCCCTGATTTCTATCAGAAGATGCAGGCTAGGCAAGACCAAATGTGGGCGGCTGAGTACGTGCAGCAGTGCCGTGATGGCTTGAAAGACTTGGGGGATATTTTGGAGAAAATGCAGGCTTTTAGGGATACGAAAAGGAACATGTCCATGCCTCTAAGAGATGGACTCAGTGGGGTGAGGACTGTCCTGATGAACATGCCGTGCAGTGTAAGAGGTGCTGCGGCGTTTTACCAAGACGCGCTAAAACAAGCTGGAAAGGAGGTATCGAATAAATACAAGAAGATGGAAAAGGTGACCAAAGAGATCAGTTAGATGGAATCTTTGCTGTTTTTTCGAAAGATATCGTTATAAATTGACCCAAGTATCAAAAATGTAAAGAAGATTTTTTTAATTGGCATTAGGGTCGATAGTATTCATTCTTGTTCTGAAATAAATTTTTAAGAAATATATAATTTTTCTTTCTAAATTTAAATAAAGTTTGGATTTTTTATGTTTCGTCCTGGACTGACTCACCGGACTCTTCAGTAAGGCCATGTGAATCAGTCCTGCCTTAGACAATACCTTTTATAATTTATGCATTCAACCATTGATATGACCTAAATTAATTTTAATATGTATTTTAAAAAAAACTATGTAAATTTTTACAGTTAATAATATAATGAATTCCAACCGTGGGTAGGGGTTGAAAATTAATGAATCATATTTATTGAAAACCACACACAATTTTTTTAATACTATTCCGGCCACGAATAGGGGCCAAAACTTAAGTAAATTTTCAAAAATCATTAAATTTATAACAAATTTCTTTTTTTTTCCAAAATTGCTATGTTTCTTTGAAAATTCTACAGTTAACAATATAATCCATTCCAAACGCGGATAGGGGTTGAAACAATTTATTTTATTTTGAAAAATACTATTCCGGCCACGGATGGAGGCCAACAGTGACGTGAAAAACAAAAATCATTAAATTCATAGCAAATTTTGTATCAATATTCATTAACGAACAAAAAATCATTTTCAAAAAACTTATCCTTTGTAATTTTCCTTCCATCTCCTTTTCTTCCACTACTTATATTTCCATATATTATTCTGGTTACACGACGGTACACAGACTGAAGAAGCCGTGGAAACTCTCGCTCCTCATCGTGAGAAACGAGGGAGGAAGCCCACTCTAAGTCCCGTCAAGGCTGACCCCTCGAGGCCACTGAAGAAGCGGATGAGAACCCTTTCCACGACTGTGACTGCCTCAGCCCCTAAAAAGGAAGAGGATGGGGTGCCTACACACCCGCAGCTCAGTCAAAGAATAAGAAGGAGAAACAGAAGAGTGCCCGACCCGAGGCGGTCTTGATAACACCAGCCTGGGGTTTAAGCTATGCGGAGGTCTTCAGGAACCTTAAACAAAAGGTGAAGCCGGACACCCTTGGTGTAAAAATCAGGGGTGTAAGGCAGACCCGAAGGGGAGAGGTACTTGTGGAGGTAGGGCCGGCTGCAGGTGGTGCATGAAAGCTGTCCGCGGCCATCAAGGATGCTGTGGGAGATGCGGGAAACGTGCTTGAGCTCGTTCCCCGCACTGAAGTTGAGGTGCTCGATCTCGACCTAATTACAGACGAAGAAGATTTGGAGGCTGCGGTCCGAAAACATTTCAGAAAAGCAGCAGCCGTAGAGGTTAAGGTGAGCCTCACAAAGAAACCCTACAGTGGCAATCTGAGGGTCTTTGTGTAGCTAAAGGAAGGAACTAAAAGGAAGGAAGCTAAAGGAACTGGCGCAAAGACTCCTTCGAACAGGACACCTGAAGGTAGGATGGTTGTCCTGCAGAGTCAAGAAGAAGACGGGGATTCTACGGTGTTATCGCTGTCAGGGCTTCGGCCATATGGCAGTGAGGTGCGAGGAGCCCGATAGAACGAGTTCTTGCTGGAGGTGCGGCAAAGAGGGCCATAGGCAGTGCTACCTCCGCACCGCAAAGGGAGAAAAATCCCGGACGGGCCATCTGCCCGGGACTCTGAGGTGTTGGTCGTTCCGAGAGGGAGCCTCATCAAGAAAACCTCAAGGACGACCAAGTTAAAGAATCGCACCCATTCAAGATGCCGAAAGCCGACGAGCCCGGATTGTGGTACCACCACATCACTGAGGACGATGCGTGCATCTTAATTGGGTGAGAAGTGTTGAAATGCCAAGCTGGCGCCCAAAAGTGGAAGTGGAAGAACGACTTAGTGGCCTTACCTCCATGTCCTTAAAGTAATGCGAAATCGGTTCCGAGGATGGGGGTTGGCGGGAGAAGGAGTTAAGGTTTAGTGGGTAGGCGCCGTTTCGGTAAGTCCCACACTCACCTTCGTTCCTTGTGGACTGCGCACCCATCTGTGCATCTCACGTGTATGTATATTATATACATATGCGTGTGATGCATATACTGGGCTCGTGGTCCCCAAAGCTCGAATGTGGCTGGTGCATGAGCATTTTCCGTTTTTTCCTCTTTTATAACAAAAAAAAAAAATACCAGAAAACAGTCTAGTAAATATGTCTAGTTAATCTAATCAGAATTTGTCAGAATTTCTATTAAAATTAACCAGAAAATGGTCAGTCGGAAACTTCTGATACTTTCAACCAGAATGTATAGTAAGGGCATATTGAACATTCTATTCTAGTTGAATTACAACGAAGTATGCAACAGTTCAATTTTTAACGTTTCAAGTTTCAATTCACTCATGTTCAAAGCTTTCAATTCGAATTCAAATAAATTTCAACATTTTCAGAACGACTGAACTTTGATGGTTCACAGTTTCCAATATCTTAATTTAAAATGGTGACAATGAGGGTATTATAATATAGTTAACAGGATGATATTGCATCAGGGAAAACCTGGAAGTCAAGGAAAAGTCAAGGAACTTTATTGTATAGAGAAATGCTGGACAAGTTCAGGATTTTGAACTAGAAGTTCTCGGAAAACTCAGGGAATTGCTATAAGAGGCGCTTTCGGTAACTTTCAAGTATAATAAGTTTCCAGTTTTTCAGTTTTAATTTCATGTTGTTACATTTCGGTTGGAAGGAGCTACACCGTTTTGAAATTTGAGGCTGACTTTTCTTTGAATTTTAATATTTTCTGAATTTTTTTTTTTGATTCTAATGAACCCTATAGGCGTTTTGTAAAACAAGAATCTGTTTTATATGAAATGCGGAAGAATTTAATTTTTTTAATTTAAAATAAAAAATGAAAAAAATTTGTTCATTCAATTTTTCGCGCAATGCGCTATATTTCATTTTCTTGTTCTTTTGTGTAATGATATTCCTTGTTTTTATCTTTCATTTTAAAAATATATTGATGGACACAAGTTGATTGATTGATTCAATGAAATTTTTTTATTCAGAGAATATTCTTTCTGCATGATATATGTTTCAAGAGCATTTTATTACGATATGAAATCCCAAATTAAGTTATCAATTTATTTCTGAGCTTTTAATTCCTGCTGGGATACAGTATTATATTTACATATATGGAATATATTTTTGAATTACTGAAAGTTGATGAGCCATTTTAATAATAATTTTGATTTATAAGTATGAATTATATCATGTAGAATTTCAAATTTGAGCATATATTTTATCTTAATAATCAGGCAATTCAAATAAGAAACATTTCATAAGCTTGAGGATTAGGTGTTCATAAGATGAGGATTAGGGCATATATTATTACATTATATACTGTGATAAAGAATCAGATAAATAATTAGTCGCACTGTTAATCAGATTCTCCATAATTACAGTAACCAGTTTTTCCTGAGTCAAAAAAATGAAGATTTTTTCTATTCTTTTCCTGTCATTTATGGTTATCCTTAATTCTATTGGTATGTAAAATAATATAATAATATATCTATATCTTTACAAATATTGTTGAGGTTTTTACAAATAACAATTTGTCTGTCGTAATCCACACCATTGAATTTCATAAGAGAACATTTTTACAATGACCTCGCAGTCTTTTATTATTCCAGATATTTATATATCAATGCGAGAATTGGTTTGAAATCATCAGAAGAAAATACGAAAAAATTACCGAAAAAAAATATACGTAAAATGAATTTTTCAGGGTCTCAAGAGAATGAAAAATATTATAAGAGATAATTAAAAGATATTACGAAGCATGTTGAATTTTTTTTCCTAAATTTTTAAAAAGATTTTAGAGCAAGTTTTTGCAAATTATCCATATTACGTAATTTTAGAAAAATTTGATTTCATCCAAAAGATATTCAGAAATGTTGAAACGATTCAGAAATAATCATAAATTCTAAAGTTTTTTGAAGGATTTTGTAATTCGATCAGATTTCAAAACATTTTGAAAGATTTCTAAAATTTTTAAAGGAGAATCTGAGAGATTTTAAGGTATTTTTTTAAATTTTGCATACTTTGAAAAAAATTAGGAAAAACTTGAATAATTTTCAAAGGTATGGAGGTTCATGAGGTATGAAAACATTAAAATAAGAATTTTTTGAAGATTCTTATGCAAATTTTCAATGATCTTTTATTTTGGACAATTCACTTCAAGAGAAAATTGAAAAAGGTTTTCAAACATTTCTAACTATTTCCTAAATTTTTTAAAGAAAGTGTAGGAGATTTCAAAGCAAAATGTGTCCATTCGGCAAGATTGAAAAATAAAAAAATCAAAAAAAATCGAGTAAATCCAAGGAATATTTGGAAGAATTAAAGGGATTCAAAAAGAATCTCAAACCTTCACGGATTTCTAGAAATGTATGCTTTGGAATATTCGAAAAGTACTTCAGAAGCTTTAGAAAATTTCCGAAAGGTTCCAAGGAAATAAACAAATTTTCCTGAAATTCCAGAAAAAATGTTGAAGATTATAAGGCAGTTTCATTTACATTTTGAATGATTTCTCAGAATTTCAAGAAAAATTCGAGTCAGTTTTGTCAATAACTTAAAAGTAGGTGTTTTTTTTTAAAAGATTCAAGAAAATGATATAATCTCCTTTTTACATTTTTATTAGCGTTTATTACGAATGCAATCATTCTTCAAGTAATATAAAATATAAATTATAATCATTATCAAAATAAATATTAAAGCAGCTACGTCTGTCTTCATGTTATTTCAATTTTAATTTCAAACGGCTTTCCGTAATCAGAATTCTAATTACTTTTATTTAAATACAAGATTTTATACTGCAATGAATTTGAAGCAAAGAAGTAATTTAATAAGTTGATTTGGTATTTGATATCAATTAAGTGAACAATTTTTTATTGTTAATTTTCAAGTACCGAATATTTAGAATCCGAATTTTTACAATGTTGAAGAATCACAATAAAAAAGAATGACAATTAAAAATACTTGAATTTTGGTAACATAGAATAGAAAATTATTCAATTTTTAATATTTCTATTTTAGGTTTGCATATCAGAAAGTTTTACTTTTTAATACGTCATTTAATTTTTTAAGATTTTACATTGAGAATTACATAATATTTAAGATTCACACTCAAAATTTGATTAACTTCAAATGTTTGTAATTTAAAATTATGTAATTTTTCATTTTGTGCTATTTTGATTTTGTTATGATTGGAACAGGGAGGTGTAAAAAATTTGAGAAAATGTGTTATTCTTTCTAATTCTCCTGTTTCTTGTTTTTCCAGAATTCATGTTACGTCTGATCGAAAAGTTTTACGAATTCTTTTTGAGGATTCCGAACAAACTCTTGCATTGATTTATCTAAAAAGTTGTGAACGTTTCAAGTAATTTTTGTACTGCACGGCGTAATTTCAAACTCAGTATAATTTTATAAAAAATTACTGACCTATAGTTATTCAAATTTCAAAATGGCTTCAAATTTCAGTGTCGAATTATTTCGAAATCCAAGTTCTGTCTTGCATCGCGTACTTCAGAAAAATGTAATCCTCTGTTTCTTGTTGCAGAATTAAGTTCACAGATGAAGCCTTTACATACTGGCCAACCTATTCCTAGTGTTTATCATTCCGGAACTCCCCATCCTTCTGACGGACCTCTTCCTTCTGCAAGGTCCAGGACCAGGTCTCCTCATGAACTTCCTGTCGGGTTTCCTCCCGCCAGACTTAGTTCTCTAGAGAGCTATTCGTCTCCAAGGCCTCCTTCTTTTAGGGGCATAGTTCCACCTACCAAGCTCCCTTCTTCTAACAGACGTGGATATAATCTTGATCAACTCCAATTTGTTCGGCTTATTTCCCGAAAAAATCCGGACCGGATATTTGAACTTCGAAAATATACTTTTCCTGCTGATACACCAATTCAATTAAAAGTAGGAAAGCATACCTATGAGCCTATGTCGACTCAAGAACAAATTGTGATATCAACTTCCGGGGGTGACGTCTTTGCAATATTGGACAGTGATAATACTCTTGCTGGAATGTACATTTATAATCAAAGAGAAACAAAACGTGCGAAAATAAACATGCAAAGTGGCGCGACTACCGTATTGACCCCAGAAGAAATCGAGGAAACTCCAGTAGGTTGCAATCGCCGAATCACCAAATGTTTCAATGTAAAACGGGAAATAATCATGTAAACCGCAATCCTTCACTCACTAATGAATTAATAAAAAATGTGAATTCAAAATATAATATTTTTGTGATCCCAAGTCGAATCAAAATGTTACAAGTAACTTATTCTTATAAATAATAATAAAAGTGCCACTGAAAGTCTTGATTAGTAACAAATATAGAAACAGTATCCTCTTCATTCCCAGCGACAATATTTTAGAGAACGTTAACAAAAACCATCTTTGTCTATTCAACGAGTTCTTTGAAAGTATTTTGTACATACAAAAATCTTGCTTATTTTCGTTGAAGAATAAAAATGTCACTCATGGAAAATTAAATTTGGAAACAAATGTGGATGAACTCAAATATTTTTCTTAAATATAGCTGAAGAAAGAACAAATTTTACCTATGGGTAATTGAATTCGTACATGGAAAATTATTCATTTCAGTTAAAAATTGACAATTTTACTTATAGGGAGGACCATTTCGCTGGCCTCCCCACCACGTGAATTAAACTTTCTTTGGGACAAATATTAGGCGCAAAATTTGTTCAAATTTGTTCAACCAAAATTAGAATTTGTGCAACGCCGGAAGTACCTGATAACTCAAAAAAACACTGGCGCGGCCAGCGAAACGTTTTGCTGGCCCCGAAATTATCCAAAATCAACTTTATGTCAGTGCATCATTTTCGTCTCAATTTGTTCGAATTTGTGCAACCAACTTTAACTCCCAAAAACTGCCCCCTCTGCGGCAAACACCATGGCGGGGCCAGCAGAACGTTTCGCTGGCCCCGAAATTATCCAAAATCAACTTTATATGAGCGTATTATTTTTGTCTTGATTTGTTCAAATCCGTGCAACCAATTTCAACCCCCAAAAACTACCCCATATCCAGCAAACATCATGGCAGAGCCAGCAAAATATTTCGCCAGCCGTGACACTGTCCACAATCAAGTTCATATGGGCGCATTATTATCGCCTAAATTTGCTGAAATTTTTGCAACCAACTTTAACCCCTTGAAACCACTCCCTATTGGCAAACACTATGGCGGGGCCAACGAAGCGTTTCGCTGGCCCCGATATTGTCCAAAATCAACTTAATGTGATCGTATTATTTCCGTCTTAATTTGTTCAAATTTGTGCAACCAACTTCAACCCCCAAAAGCTTCCCTCTTATGTGGCAAACATCATGGCGGGTCCAGCAGAACGTTTCGCTGGCGCCGATATTATCCAAAATCAACTGTATATGAGCGTATTTTTTTTCTTGATTTGTTCAAATTTTTGCAACCAACTCCTGCCCATAAAAACTATCCTTCATGTCGAAAACACTATGGCGGGTACAGCGAAACGTTCCGCTGGCCCCGCAATAGTGTTTGCGTCACAGGGGGTAGCTTTCAGGGGGTTGAAGTTGGTTGAAAAAATTTGAAAACATCAAAACGAAAATAATGCGCTCATATAACGTTGATTTTGGATGATGTTGGGGCCAGCGGAACATATAGCTGTCCCGCCATAGTGTTTGCCGCATAGGGGGTAGTTTTTAGGGGTTAAAGTTGGTTGCACGGATTTGAACAAATTGAGACAAAAATAATCCGCTAATACAAAGTTGATTTTGGATAATTTCGGGCCCAGCGAAACGTTTTGCTGGCCCCGCCATAGTGTTTGCCCCACAAAGGGAAGTTTCCAGGGGTTGAAGTTGGTTGCAAAAACTTGAACAAATTAAGACGAAAATAATACTCTCATATAAAGTTGATTTTGGATAATGTCAGGGCCAGCGAAACGTTTCAATGGCCCCGCCATAGTGTTTTTCGCTTAGGGGGTAGTTTTTAGGAGCTGGAGTTGGTTGCACAAATTTGCAAAAAATTAAGACGGAAACAATACGCCCATATAAAGTTGATTTTTGACAGTTTCGTTGCAGAAGGCATATTTTGCTGGTTCTACCATGATGTTTGCTGCATAGGGGATAGTTTTTGGGGCTTGAAGTTGGTTGCACAAATTTGAACAAATTAAGGCAAAAATAATGCGCTCATATAAAGTTGATTTTGGATAAGGTAATATACGCCATAATGTTTTCCGCTTGGTGGGTACTTTTTAGGGGCTGGAGTTGGTTGCACAAAAAAAAATTCAGACGAAAACAATACATATAAATTCCACTTTATCGAAAAACACATAGAGCAGTTCCAATCCTCCAGGTAGGAGGATTTGTTGTTCTCTTAACATGTGGCGCTCACAAAAACATCCATTCCATAAAAGCCAAAGCTTTGGCACACGTTAAAATTTTAAAATATAAACAATACCAGGTAATCGCTGAATGAGTGATTCAGAGAGAAGAATGAAGCTTCAAGAGGATTTTTCGTACATTCCTCACTCATTGATTTACATATTCAAAGTTTACAGAGATGTGATTTGAGCAAGAAAATAGAGAATGGATACTTCAGGAAGACAACGACCCAAAACACCGCAGCCGCCCATGCAGCCAGTAGAAAGAGGAAAATGAGATCACTGTCTTGAACTGGCCCTCATAATCCTCAGATGCATATCTCATAGAAAATATGTTGTATAAAATGAAGCAAAAGCTTCTGGAAAAGCGTTTTTTCAACAATAAACAGCTGATTCGACACCTGCGTGACATTTGGTAATCTTTACCCTGCACTTTGGCCAAAAGTTTGGTGAAAAAGCAAGTACTCTTTTTTGAACCTTTGATGCTGATTTTCATAAATATTTTCTTCTTCAGGAGAAATCGTGATGAAGCTATTGTGAAACTGACTGTGAGTGTGCCTGAAGCATAATGATCGACTATATCACGTAAGATTTAAAACGATACAAACTCTAGTTCAGTTTTTGAATCAGTCTTGATCTTATGTCATAATTTTTTGGTATCGGCATGTCAGAGTGAAAGATTGCAGGTCTAAATTTATTCGCCTAAAATAAATCTGAAAATTCGTTCGCAACAATATGCTTCTCAATAAAACTATCATAGTGTCATTTTTATCAAATCTTCGAAGAAAGTCTTAGGCTTGGGGTCGTGCAACATTTTCAACCTTTTCAAAAAATACGAATTTTTGAAGAAAAGTATGGCTAAACTTGAAATTCCTTGTAGTTTATTGAACACGCTGAAAATCTTTGAAATATTGAAATTTGGTGAAAAATTCTATTTAAAAAACTTCAAGCCCGTAAATTGCAATTTTACACCATAATCCTATTTAACTGAATGCATTTGAAAGGAAAAAGCTTAAAACTTAGATTTTTCCAAAAATAACATAAATCACTCTTTCGTTAAAGCACAATTTCTTAGAAAACAAATATTTTCAAACAAGGTTTGGTTTATTTCACTCTAAGAGGAATATTAAAAGACATTTATGTGTCGTGGGTCCAAGATAACATTATCTAACATATTTATCATCAAACAAATAATTTTTCATATGAATAATTTCTTTATTGTAGCAGACGCTTCCAGAAAGATGTTTACAACATTTGTAAATGGTTAAAAAATCTTTCGGTATAGATTCTGATTTTTGCAGATGCGCAATTTATAAAATACAAACATCTCACAACAATTCTGAATTATGTCTCATTATATACCATTCATTCAGTTATTACCCTAGACGTCTTAACTAACCTTCTTTTTATTATATGAAATCATATTGTGAATCATAAAAACTTATGAATTTTAAACTGAAAATCGTTGGAGGGAAAAATTTTCCGTTATAAATCTTCAGTAAAATTCAGAATTGAAAACTATTAACTTCCAAAATTCGGAATCTTCCAGATTTAAGAATTTTGATAAATACATTCCGAAAATTCAAGAGCTTTCAATTGTCTCACTTCTAAATTATATACATTTGAAATTAAAAAATCTTTAATATAGAAATAATTCAAAAAGATGTTTGAAATTATATGCGTTTAAAATATAAAAATTCAAAAAAATATTAGCCGGTGAATTTTTAATTGTAAATATCTTCCAAATGGTTCACTGTCGTGAATGGAAATCACCTGAATGACGCAGAATTTCCGGAGAACTAAGAAAAATCTGTTTTGAATCAGCGACAACGCTTTTCCAACATAATTTTTTTTATTCAGCCAGAAACAATTGAAAAATGAAGAAAATTGAGAAAATCCTTTCGAATTCAAGAAGAAATTTAATTGCAACAAAATACGATTATTTCAAATGAAGAGAAATTTATCCTAATCAGAGAAGCATTTCTTTGACTGAGAGACCATGAATCAATTTTTGTTATACAGAGAAATTTTCAAATCTTTTTCTATCAAATAATTTCTTGTAGTGATACATATTTATAGAAAACATTATTACGATATAAAATCCCAAATTGACTTGGTAATCAGTTCTTCACCTATTTTGTCATTCACTTGAATTTATGGTTGATAAATATATTTTATAGTATTTCAAATTCAAGCATATACTTCAATTTGATAATCTTACTATCAATATACGAATCTTGTTACAAGGTCGAGGAGTAGGTAATCAGTGTTATAAGAAGTATAGCTATATACTATATACTTTAATAGAAAAGTAAACAAATAATAACCTACACTGGTAACAAAAATCTGCTCTAATACAGTAGTTAGTTCTTCACGAGTTAGACAAAATGAAGGTCCTTTCCACTCTCGTCCTATCATTGACAGTTATTATTAATAATATTGGTAATTATAATAATATGGTAATATATCTATATTTTCACGAACAGTTTTGAGGTTTCAGCAAGTATGAGTTTCTCCTACCTAACCGCATTATATCCTTACGTAAATCCGTTAGAATACTTCGGAATCCCACAAAATCATTAAAAATCTTCGGATTATTTTGAAATTTCTTGAAATTTTGAGAACCCTTTGAAACCTTTTGCAATCCCTCCAAATTCATTTTCAACTACTGAAAACCCTTGAAATCGTGAAAAATTGATTAAATTTTATTTACCACAACTGCGTTAGCCTAATGCATTTGAAATAAAAAAGAAACAATTTTTTTAGAACAAAATTTGAAATGATTAGGAAGTGAAATATCTCTTTTCGACGTTTGAGACACATTGAGCCAGGAAATATAGTTTCTACGAATACGTTTGTCTATTTGGAAAAAATCGTGTAAACAGATTTTCCTTTCGTACATTCTTTTGTGGTCCACAGAGACGGGTCAAATTGTTTAGTTGTCCTTCGCTACTTCTATTTATGGTTTCACCCATTGATTACTGTTGATGAAGATCATTGCAAAATATTTCGTGAAACAATACATATTAAAATAATAATTGAGCCCAGAGTTGGCACTTTAATTTACAACATCTGGATATGAGAACCGCGATGAGACTTTTCCATCGGTCAGACCCAAAGAAGCTCGAACAAAAGGAAGTTGACAAGTAGCATAAATGTTGGTAAAGTACGAAGGCCAAACACGAAACGCAAAAACTTGCACACGTGCACCCTCGCACGGTGGGACAAAAAAATATCTCTGGACAAATTGATATTCTGAAGTGATATGGAGACCTACTTAAACTTTTTTTAAGACATTGAATGTCTTGGTTCTTAGCTTTCCGCGCCTTTTCTGATGATTGACCGATCGTAACAACAAGGAAGTTGATTATATTGGAACCATGAATTGAAACTTCATGCATTGATGCAGGTATGGAACACCAACTGTATTTTTGTACACACATGTCTGCTCTGCTTAGACAATGCTCGCAAAACTTTTTTGTATCGATGGCTTTGCCAGATGCTAAAAATTGTCACTGTAGGTAAAAGTTTTTCAAGAGTTTCACATCGAAGCCAGTAATTCTAAGAATTGTGTCATGATATTGAAAAAACTTTCTGGCTGTGTTTCCATCATTAGAAGAGCAAGGATCTTGTATTGTGCTGTTCAATATTAGGTCAAGATTTTGACAGATTTCTTTTTCTATTAGTTGTTCCTTGTTATTGCGAACTTCTTCTCTAAGTCTGTTTCACTTGCCCAGGTTTCAATGAGCAATCGATAGCTAATGTTCAGTATGCACTCCGAAGACATTAAAAAGAGACCTTCATCAGAATTTCCAGGATATTCGAACAGTCGCTTGTAAGGTTCAAATCCGGACGTACCATAAACACCATATTTTGTTATCAATTTTAAATGCTCCACATTGTCAGGTCTAACGTCTTTAACTTCTAACATTCACGCAGCAGTATGATCTGGAATACTATGCAATCTAAATGTAGCTCCCGTTTCAGTGATATATATATATATATATATATATATATATATTAACTCTTCCAAGACCCTCCAATTACTGTCGGCCATCCGCCCAAACTAGAGGAGGTCGAAGCGTTTTGAAGAGAAGTCTACGGGGTCCAACATCCACTTCAAGAAGACTCAAAGAACATAAATAGCTTCACGGAGCTGTGCAATGCCCTCATAACACCTGAGGAAGAATGCTCACCTATTACTACCGAGAAGGGGAAAAACGTATTAAGAGGCATGAAGAACTTTCCTGCTCCGGGACCAAATGGTATCAAGTCGTTCTGGTGGAAGAAGTTTCCTTCAACCCACCAGCATCTGGCCCGAATTTTCACCTCACATCTGAAGTCGGAAGAGCCTATTTCGGAGTGGTTGGTGGAAGGACGCACAGTACTCCTGCCGAAGATGGGCAACTTAGCTGACCCTAAGAATTACAGGCAAATAACTTGTCTGAACACACTGTATAAGATCTTCACAGCTATCCTAAATGATAGGATTCTTCGGACAATTGAACCTGTGTGGCGAGAGATGTATGAACAACGTGTTTTGAAGAAAGGCGTAGCAGGATGTCGGGAGAACCCGCTCATCGATAGATAATAATAATAATAATAATAAATCTTTATTGAGTTCGTAACAAGAAGGATATGTACATGGCAGATAGAGTTAACATAAGAACCCAAAGGGCGAGGTACAGCTTAAAGCTGCTTTCAAACCTAACCCTCTCAAACCTAACCCTCTGTGTCTGTAAAGATACAGCATCCTATCAACGATCTTTATCGATGGCCTGGATAGATTACCGAAAAGTTTTTGATTCAACCTCCCATAGACTTATCATCTGTCTGTTGGAAAGCTTAAAGGTTCATCAACACATCGTGAGATGCATAGAGAGATTAATGCCGCTTTGGAAAACCAGATTTACCATCTTATCTGGAAACCATCGTGTGATCACTAACAGTATCACCTATCAGAGAGGTGTGTTTCAGGGCGATACCATGAGCCCTCTCCTCCACTGCCTCACATTTTTGCCACTATCTCTCGCACTTCGCCATTCCGAGGGGTACCTCTGCGGCAAACCTGGAAACCGAAAGCATAAGGTAACTCATGTATTTTACATTGATGATCTTAAGATCTATGCTAGAAATCAAGAGAAACTACATCTAGCTCTAAAAATTGTCAAAGAGTACACTCAAGAGATTGGAATGGAGTTCGGGTTAGAGAAGTGCGCCAAGGTTAATTTGAAGAAAGGAAAACTTAACGTCAGCCCCGAAGATCCTGAACTCGTTGACAGAAGCGCTATACGACATCTTTGCGCTGGAGAGACCTATACATACCTGGGCGTGCCACAAAGCCGCATTCAGGACGTAACATCTATAAAGGATACCCTCCGATGCAGATACAAACGTCTCCTCCGACAGATATGGTCTTCCGAACTGTCGGCGAGGAAGAAAGCATCTGCAACGAACATACTTGCCGTCCCAGTAGTACTCTATTCATCTGGAGTAGTTCCATGGACGAAAGACGAGCTCAGATCCCTCGATATCGGGTCCCGAAAGGTTATTCACATTAACAAAAGCATGCACCTTAAGTCTTCTGTTCCACGACTTTTCATCTAACGCCGTCAAGGTGGTCGTGGAATACTGAATCTTGAATGTCTGCACAACACGATTATTCTGGGTACAGCACATATTGTCTCAAATGGACAAGATCCTTTTCTTAAAATGGTCAGAAAATACGAAGAAGTAGGCAAAGGGGAGTTTCTTTACAAAGCAGCAGAAGAGGCTGCTGAAACACTCGGCCTTGACTTCAATATTAGGGGTGAGCAAAATACATCAAATCTTATCCATCTTGAATACTCACTCCTGAAGGCCCGGATTAAGAAAGCACAGGAGAAAAACTTCCGCGAAGAGCACTGCGATAAGAAGATGCACGGCATCAAGATGGTGTCATTTCCACTCTAGCATACCGTCGCCACATTTTGAGCCAAGATATTCCCGATGATAGCTGCAGAGCGTGTCATGAACACCCCGAGCATCTAGGGCACATACTATCCAGTTGTCCAACTCATGCGAGAGCAACCTACATCCAAAGGCACAATGCAGCACTAAGAGTCCTTTATTACCATCTATGTCATTCTTACGGCATTAGCCCAAATACCTCTCCGCTAAACGCTCCTAGAAAAATAGAGTCAATTTTCGAAAATGAGAAGTGCCGCGTATATTGGAATCTCATATTCTCGACAATGGTTTCTGTTGCGCACTCGAGACCTGACATGGTCTTTCTTGACTTCGAGAAACGAATCATGTTCGTTACCGAATTTTCGGCACCAGCGGACAAAAACATCACAGCGAAGGAGAAAGAAAATGAAGAAAGGTATAAAGGCCTTATAAGGGAGTTGCGACGGTTATACGCGGAATATTCTGTTAGGCTAATCGTTCTGATCATTGGCGCTTTTGGAGGTGCCAAGGTTTCACTTGTTAATAGCCTGAAAAGCATCCCTGCGTGTCAACAAAATGCTGAGACAATTGCAGGGAGAATGCATGAGGCGGTCGTCCTTGGGTTGCTCCGTGTCCTCAGGGTGCATGAGACTTTCGACGGATCATCGTATTGAATTCGCGCAGACTGTAACCACCCATCTCACGGTCGTGAGACGTGGTTGCGGCTGAAACTTTACCGCGATTTCGCTGGGAGCTGATGCAATTTTTCAGATTAGCATCCGCTCCCGGCGAATCCCAGTCTTGTTGTGCAAAGTATGTGAACTAGGAAACAAATCAACTTTGTCTAGAGAAACTGATCGTTCAATTGACTCAGTTCTACATTAGTTCTCGTTTTTATCTACCTGCGATGATAGCTTCCATTTTCTGAAAAACACTGGCATAAAATAGCGAGTTAAGTTAACGCGAATAATCTCTTTGCAACTGTCAGATGGCTCAAACCTTCCCAGAATATAACTCAATGAAAGATTATTGTCCTCTATGATAGGTTGCATAGTTCTTGATAAAAACAGCAGACATTTGTACAGTGAGAATCGATGACTGAGATAAAAATATTTTCTTGTCTCATAGACTAAAGGAATATGTTTCGAGAACTATATTCGTTGTTTTCCTATGCTTCCGGATTACAAGTGTATAACTTACTGTTGGACGATACTTTTTGTTTTGAGGATTGGAACCTTCTAGCTTGGAATATTGTAGAAGAATCTTAAAGAAGACTGTACTACCAGCAATCGGAAAGGCCGGAACAATAGACCCCTTAACGGCAGGGTCGTGAGGCTGGTTGTGAAATCTGTGGTAACTTCTACCCACATGTATTGATCATTGTAAAACTATCCTTGAGAACTACATTTAGAAAGGTACTAAAAAAATGATGATTTTCATAGCAAATGTTACCGAAAAATGTAACTAGTTACTAATTAGTTGATTGTTCACAAAAGTTACTTCCTACCAATACTGTTACCAGAAAAGTAGCTGTTAGAGGAAACTATAGTAATTTGTCTCCACTGTAATTTATGGATGGCCCCTCATTTTAATCTGAAACTGCCGCAAGGGACTTGAGAAGAATGTAATCCTCCGTTTCTTGTTGCAGATATAAGTGCTCAGTTAGCGTCTTCAACTAATAGCCAACCCGTTTCTCCTGCGAGTTCCAGGTACAGGTCCAGGTCTCCTCCTACCAGGGATCTTCCAGCCAGACGTTATTCTCCAGATGAGTCTCCTGCTTCAAGGCCTCCTCCTCTCACCAGATGCATGTTTCCACCTACCAGGCTTCCTTCTTCTAACGGACGTGGAAATAGTCTTGATCAACTTCAATTTATTCGCCTTATTCCTAAAGCGAATCCGCACCGTATATTTAAACTTCAAAGATATACTTTTCCTGCTAATGCACGACTTGGATTGAGGAAAGGAAACAATATATGTGACCCTATACCAAGCCAAGAACAAATTGTTATGTCAACATGCGATGGTGACGTGTTTGCAATATTAGAGAGTACTAACACTCTTGCTGGAATATACAAGTGTCGCGACACCTATAAACGGGCAAAAATAAACATGGAAAGCGGCACGGTCACCTTACTGACCACTGAAGAAATTAATGAAACTCCAGTCGGTTCTATACGTCCAATCAGAAAGAACTTTCAAGTAAGCCGAGTAAAATGTATGTGAACCGCAATCCTCCACGTACTAATAATTGATTGAAGAGAAAATATAAACAAATTCTTACAAGACTTAGCGCAAAATATTAATGTAGCCTAGGCCCAAGACAAAATTATTTAACATGTTTATTATTAAAAAGATAATTTTTTATATAAGTAATGTCTTTAGTATAGCAGACGCATCCAGAAAAATTTTTACAATATTTGTTAATGATTGACAACTCTCTCTCGGTATAGATTCTGATTTCTGTAGATGCGCAATTTGTGAAATAAAAATATCTCACAAGGCCAACATCGAAGTACACATTAGTCGTGAGATAAGGGGCTACATATCTTCGAATGGCTTGACAAATTATTTGAAAATTTTCTGTTTTACCTCTTCCCTCCCCTCCACCATGTAGCAAGTATAGTCAAAATCGCGCCCCCTTCCGCCTATGCCACATAATTTTTTAATCATTCTAAGTAATATCCTAATAAATACCATTTACTTACCTATATCAAATTGTAAATCTTGAAAATTCAAGTATTTGAAAAAGAAAGGTTCGAAATTACAAATCTTTATAATAATAATATTAACAATTGAATAATTTTAACTTTAAAATTGAAAACTCTTAATTTTCGAAATTCAAAATCATCCAGATTACGGAATTTTTATTCATACATCTCTAAAATGCAAGTGCTTTGAATTGTAAATCTTTGGGATTCTACTTGAAAAAAAACATATTAACAATTAAATCTTTCCAAATCAACCTTAATAAAAAATATAGACATTAAGACATAATATATATACAAATACATACATTGAGATTAAAATTTTGATGATACAATAAGAATTAAACAATCTTCAATCGCAAATCTTGAAGATATACGTATTCTAAAAAGATGTTCAGAATTATATTCGTTCAAAACATAATCATTCAAATTGAAATATGTTGGTAAATTTTTTATTGTTAATATCATTAAAATGGTTAAATTTCCAGAATGCAAAAAACTAGAAAGACTCAGCATTTCAGAAGAACTCACAAAATTTTCTTTTTAATTTTAGACAACGTTTCTATAAAATAATTCTTTTCATTTAACTAACGATAACGTAAAAATGAAGGAAATCCTTTTGAATTCCATAAGAAATTTCATTAGAACAAAATGCAATTTCTTTGAATCAGGAGAAATTTCTCTGAATCAAAGAAGCTTTTCTTTGACTCTGAACCTATGAATATATTTTTGTTTGTACAAAAAATTTCAAATTTTTTTCTCAATCAGAGAATGTTTTTATCGACAAATATTTTTAAAACACTTTATTACGATATAGAATCTTAAACTAACTTGCTATTCCAGTTCTTCACCTGATCCAATATTTATTTTAATTATGATTAATATTTATATTTTACAGTGCTTCAAATTCAAGTATATACTTTAATTTGATAATCGGGCTAACAAAATAAGAATCGTGTATGAGAACGACTCATAGATGATAAATGTGGTGAGGATTATAACATATATGATATACTGTAATAAAGAACAAACAAAAATAATTCACTTGAACTGTTAACAAAAATCTTTTTTAATACAGTAATTAGTTCTTCCTGAGTTAGGAAGAATGAACCTCCTTTCTACACTTGTTCTATCATTGGCCGTGATTATTTATAATATTGGTAATTATAATAATATAATAATATATCTATATCAGCACATACAGTTTCAAGGTTCCCTTAAGTAAGAATATTCCAATGTAACCGCATTATATCCTAATTAGAATCAGTGGGAATACATTATATGAGCCTATTTTTGGTTGGGCCATAATTGCTCTCAAACAAATATCGAAAAAAAAGTTTTCTTCATGTTATGTGATTTATTTGGGGTTTTGGTTTTTTAAACTAGGTTCATAAAAACTAAAGTTTCAGATCTTACACTTTTCACTTAAGGCTATAGTATCATGTTATTAATATTTGACTAGGGAAGTGAACCCCGGCCAACACTAGCCCATGGATGCCACATTCTCTTGGCCTTAATATTTTACTGGGGGAGTGACGCCTGGAAAAATCTGTCCACTTGAGTTCACAGTGTAATGTTTTCAATATTTGCCTGTAGAAGTAATGCCCGTGAAATGCTTGCACGGGAAAAGACTTTCCTGTCCATAGCCCCTGTTTCAGGTACTTATTATTTCACTGGAAAAGTGGTTTTCAGGGAAGACTCTCTCATGGATGCCATAGTCTCTTGGCCTGAATATTTCACTGGGGAAGTGATGCCCGGGGCTGGCTTGCCACTTGAGGTCACAGGACAATATCCTTAATATTTGCCTAGGCAATTGATGTCCTGGGAAGCCTTGCCTCTTGAGGCGGCAGTGTCATGTTCTTGATATATGACTAGGGAGGTGTTGCCTGGGGAAGACTTTCCCGACAAAAACCCTTGTTCCGGGTGCTTATTATTATACTAGGAAAGTGACGCCCGAAGAAGACTTGCCCATGGGAGCCTTTGATAGCAATGGGGGAACAGGTGCCCGGATCAGCCTTGCTGTTGGAAGAAGCGATGCCCGTGGAAGCCTTTATTGCCATTTCTTTCTCTTTCTTTCCCTTCGCTTTCTTTTTCTGATGTACCTTTTTCTAGTTACAATGTGTCCAGATGATGAACCTCCTATTGCAGCTACTGCAGAGATCGTATTAGAAAGTTGTTGTTTTCCTTAGGCAGACTGTACTGCTAGCACTCGAAATGTTGACTTTATGGCCAAGGGGATCAATGCGAACTTCGTAATATGTTTTACCCAAATGCATTGATTATTGTAAAACTATACTCGAAATCTGAATTTCGAAAGTCAATAAAGAACCAGGATTATCAAAAGTTCGAACCTACACAAAATTTAAGCTTTTTAACTTTGTTAATTGCGATACTGATTCCCAAAATTCGGAATGATTTTTCAGAATTCACATTCTGGCCTGCCTCATGGACTTTTGAAAAATATCATCCTCCGTTTCTTGTTGCAGAGATAAGTGCACAGTCAGAGCCTTTACCTAATGGCGAACCCGTTCCTCCTGTGAGGTCCAGGTCCAGGTCTCCTCCTGCCAGGCATCCTCCTGCCAGACGTAATTCTCCAGACGGGTCTTCTGCTTCAAGGCCTCCTCCTGTCACCAGATGCATGTTTCCACCTACCAGGCTTCCTTCTTCTAACGGACGTGGAAATAGTCTTGATCAACTTGAATTTATCCGCCTTATTCCTAAAGCGAATCCGTATCGAATATTTAAGCTTCGAAGATATACTTTTCCTGCTGATACGCGACTTAGATTGAAAATAGGACATAATTCCTGTGAGCCTATGCCAACCCAAGAACAAATTGTCATATCAGCATACGATGGTGACGTATTTGCAATATTGGAAAGTACTAATGCTCTTGCTGGAATATATACGTGTCACAGTAGATATTATAAAAGGGCAAAAATAAACATAGAAATCGGCACGATTACCTTATTGACCTCTGAAGAAATCGATGACATACCAGTAGGTCCCATGCGTCCAATCAGAAAACACTTTCAAGTTAGCCGAGAAAAACGAATGTAGATCGCAATCCTTTGCTTACTAATAATTGAATGAAAGAAAATAAGAACAAATTCTTTCAAGATCAAAATCAAATTTGCTTTCTAGTAAACCATGTTTTGTAATCAAATTAGAATGCAGGAAAGATCAGGAATCAAAATTGATTTCCATCTTCTTTCCGGTTTATTGTAGACAAATATACAAAAACAAAATAAAGTGAATCAGAAAGGAAAAGCTCAATTTGAACTACCCTCTCATTCTTTCTCCATCTTTGTTATGCTACTAGGGGCCAGCATTTTTAGGAACCAATTTAAAAATTCTCGACAGAGTCCCTACATAGCTTCCCAACCGTTGGACGAAAGAGTTGCTTTTCACGGCTCCGTCATCCAAAACAAACATCGTACAAACAAATTGTTTCAAGAATTTAACAAGCAACAAAAAAAAAGATAAATATTAGAGTTGTTTATAAAGTCAATATTGTTACTCAGGAATAACATGAAGAATCTCTGGCAGCTCCATTTATTATGATAGAGTAAGGAGAGTCCTAAATCATTATATATTATATTTCTATGAATATCAGTTACATAAATGAAGCAATTATTTAATACTTGAATTATTTATAACAAGCTCTATTTGGCAACTGTTATATAACCTCTTATTCTTTGACGTTCTACTAGAGACAAACCACACGAAAAGGTTTATACGATACCAATACAAACATTCCGCTCTACCCATGAATTGCTTTTAACAAAGATGATAAACACAAGTAAATATATGGTTCGCATGCATCATAATCGGATTGAGAATAATGATACTCAATAATTTCTTGTATGCAGCCCAGAAGATACATGCCTTTCTTCAACCGAAGCTTCAATTAGACGACGGCCTCAACGGTGGCAACATCTGCTATTTGCTTTATATCTGCCCTTCATAATGCTGTATTGATGTGTTAGTTTGAAGCAATATTTACAAAATTTCAGGCATGTTTGTGGCATCAGGGTGTTGAAATGAAGCAGAACATAGCTTCCCAAATTCTAGCTAAGCTTGAAAAATCGCTGTCCCTATACCATTACAACCTTACTATTCCTAAGGCGGACTAACTCCGTACTACTGCTCCCTCCCTTTTTCCCCGTGACGGATTTCCAATTCAATTTATTATTTCCTTTAAAATACATTTGCATTTTCTTTTGTTTTTCTGCTTTGGTTTGGACCTTGCTTCATTTAACTAGTGTTTTGCTAGGTGGTTTTCATCATCTCACCAAACATCACCAGTGGCTCTCCTAGAGATCCTATAAGGCAGGGGTCTCCAAGGGTAGATCCTGTATCTTCGAGCGATCCTGAGCCAATAGGTTGGATCTGTTCAGCTTCGACCCAGAACTGTCAAGAAGGATCCCCATCCTTTACCTGAGTCGAAGTATCTCAAAGAGTTGCATCTTGCACAGCAGAAAATAATATGAACCATACCCTTCTAACTGATATTCTCTTTCAAGGGGCCATACATTTTCTCTCCGTTTTCCATCGAAAGAAACTGGTAGATCCTGAAAAAGGCCAGTCGATTGTGGGTCAGGCTGCGCCTGTGGATTGTGGAGAACTCTGCTCTAAGAAGAGTTGAGACACGTTTCCCCTTCCAATTTTTGCCCACATAACACACTTCCCGAAAAAACCATGTCTGTCCCAGGTCTCCCTACGACTGCAGTACCACACACTTCAGTTGCACTCCTGATAATCATTCCCTAAAACATCGACCATGCGCTACCTACGACTTTATTGCGTATTAGTGTATCAAAAATTGTCAATTTATGTTTTCGATTATCCCATTCTGTTACTCTATTTGCGCTGCCGGTTTCTAAAAATGTCCTGTATTGATTCGCGTCTGCTTTGCCTTTCCGGTTCTCCTTCTCCTCCGCCATTGCACTAGCTTCATTCTTGAAACTAAAAGGTAATGATACGTTTCACATTCAAAACCTCTCATAACCCTTGTATTTCTTACTAGCCCTCCCAGTATCCTCTATTGATTGCATTATTAATT
>CAKNXH010000102.1:27766-67403 GCA_932178445.1 Andricus quercusramuli | reverse complement strand
TTCTGAAATTCGGGTTGTTCCTCTAAAAACCTCTAAAAATTGAAAAATCTTCTCTGATGCCATCGAAACCTTCTAAAATAGTTTCAAGTTTCTTGTAGTCCACTTAAAACCCCTAAAATATTCGAGAGCCCGTAGTCGGTTGAATATTTAAAATTTTAAAATAAAACTTGAAACTGAAATTTCGTCAAATGCGGGATAACTAACTTTCTTGTTGATCCCTAATTTCTTGAAAAAGGAATATTAAAAAAAAAAGTTTGTTTCATTTTACTCTGAAGATCTAGTGGTCTAGTCCCAAGATAAAACTATTTTACATATTTTTGAACAAACTAATAATTTTTTTATAACGGCCCTATGAACGGAAATATTATCCCAGGGCGCAAAATTTGTAAATGGTTTAAAAAATGTACGACATAGATTCAAATTTTTCTAGACGCAAAAATGAAAAAAATCGAACCCCCCCCCCCCCCTCCCCCCAACGGAGCCTGGCTGAGGTAACCGAATTTTGTTCCCTTGACTGATTGATGAAATGCAAATATCTCACAAGGACAAACTCAAACTTTGTGAGAAGTGAAATAAAAAGTATAGCATATACTACGTAGTGTAAAAAGGCAGAAGAATAATCATTTCACTTCTGAGACAACTAATACAAAATTCTCTTTCTTTTTTCAAATTTTGTTCCATCAGTAAATAATTTAAAGATTTGTACTTCCATATGGACTACGGATTGTTCAATAATTTAGTTCCATTGAATCGTTTTTTCAATATTTTTTCATAATAATATCAACTTTTGCATATTGAGTCTACAAAATATTTGAATTTTTCAGTTTATCAAATTGGAAAAATTATAGACATTGTTAGAATGTATTCAGCTTGTAAAAAAATGGAATATGCCGAGATTACCAGTGATACAAAATAGAGAAAACCGCAGAAAAATTTTCTTTTTTTTTCTTTCTCAAAATTTCTTCAATTTTTCCCATTAAATTAATTTACGATTCGAGATATTTTTTTGAATTACTTGACAATCTTTGACTTCACGAACTATGTTGATTTAATTGATAATTGGTTGTTTTTCTATAATCTTGCAGGATATTAATGAATGCAGTCCCTAAAATATAAAAATTATCATAATGCATTTCTGTCTAAAAGTTTTGCCTAATATTTCAACTAAAAATCTATAACAGCATGTGCTTGATAATAGTTCGGAAAAATACAGTATCCTTATCAATAACAAATTATTTAATTATAATTTCTTTTGAAGTGTCAATTTTTTTCACACGTTTCGACCTATCATTTCTAATGAAACCGATTATGACCAAATTTTAACGAGAATTCAGTGACAACAGATTCTCGATACTTTTTCCAGGAATTTGAAATATCTAAAACAGTTGAAGTTGGCCAAGTAATTTCGGAAAATTTGTTGCTAATAAAATATATGTATGAAGAACTATTTTTATAAAAAACATGGATAAGTATGTAAAAAGTGCCCTTGAGCCTTATCCAATCGGATATGGTCCTATATCTACGTTAGGAAAAGAAAACTTTTTCCTGTAGTGTTCAGCCTTTTAACCTTGAACATGACTTTCCAAGGTCACGTTTATGGTTCTTTTTACTGACTTCAATCAATCTTGGGTCAAATTTAAGATCCTAAGTCGAATTTTCTCGGAAACAAAAACACATACATTAGCGAAACAATTCCCACTGTCTGACTACCTATCAAGTATTTATTATGAATTTTTTCTGATTTTCAAAGGTTGCAAAACATGGTAGAAAAAAATTTAAAAACGTACTTTAATACTAATATCGGACTTTGAAAACCTTACATGACTAGTGAAAAAATTTATGAACCCACTGGAACTTGCCAATTTTTTTGTAAAATATGATTAATTATTTCCTTCTGAGACCATCATTTTTGTTTTCTTCACCTTAATTTTGATTCCCATGTTCTTCCCACGCGTATTCAGTTTGCTCAAGATTCTTTGCAAGTCCTCGATTGATTCTGACATCAAAACCTTATCATCTGCGAACGCTAACCCACGCACCCGCACTGTCCCGAGATCCACGCCTTCTTCGTTGGAGAGGGCCATTATTAGACACTTGTTCATGTGAATAATTAAGTTAGAAAACAATTTGAAAAATACTATATTAAGCAAGAATTTTACACAAAGCTGCTAATTTTCATTTTTTTTTTTCAATTTACAATTTCTATCCTAATATTTGCAAATATTAGAGAAATGGGAACTGGCAAAAAAATCCAAATGTTTTGGGTTGAATGTTCATCACTATCTGCTTAAAAGTCTACTATAACATTTTTTGTTAGGAATTCATTTTCTCCTGGTTGAAAGTTTTATTATATGGGGCTTTACCTAAAAATTCAACAACTTAAGTACCAAGAATGGTAATCCGTTTATTGAATTTTTTAGTCAAAAAGGCGAATTTTCGTTTGACAACCAAAAGAAAAATTTAAGTAAAAAACAAACAAAAATGGTAAGTAAATTCTTGACTTCTTGAACCAAAATGGCGAATTTTTAGCCAAACAATTGAATTTTCCACCGAAATGTTACTTTCTGACAAATTTTTGGATACTACACGAAATAATTGAATTTTGAACCAAACAATACAACTTTTCACCAAAGAAATGAATTCTCAACCCAACATTTTATAATAGACTTTTCAACAGAGAATACTGAACATTCAGTCAAAAATAGTTGAATTTTCTGATCAGTACACATGACTTTAATACTATTTGAATGTGAGGATGAACACCTGAAATTGTGGTTCAAAAATCAAGTTAGCTTCTCATTGCACAGCTCGGTTTTCATAAAAATGATAAAAAGTACTTGCTATTAAATTCTTATAATTGATGATTCACATGGACAAGTATTTTGGAACGTTCCTCTTTGACGAAGAAGGTGTGAAATTCCGGACAGCAAGGGTGCGTCGGTTAGCGTTCGATGATGATAAGGTTGTTATGGTCGCGTCAATCGAAGACTTGCAAAAAATGTTGAGCAAACTGAATACAAGTATAAAAAACACAGGCCTTGAAATTGACTCGCATGGAAACAAAATTATGTTCTTTGGAGGGAATCATAAATCATGCAATACCCAAAATTGATTAGCTCCAGTAGCCTGATAAACTATAAGAGATGTGGCAACCAGAGCTTCAGAAAATTCCATAAAATGCACAATAAATACTTGATATGTAAGCAGACATTGTCATTTTTTTGCTTATGTGTGTATTTTTGTTTTCGCGGAAATTCCACTTAAAAAATTTTACCATAAACGTGACCTTGAAAGGTCATCTTCAAGGTTGGAAGGCTGAACGTTTCAAGAAAGAGTTTTCTTTTTGTAACTGACACATAAGACGAATTCCGGTTGGATAAGCCTCACGGGCACTTTTCACGTACTGAGTGGCGGAGTTGGCACGTGACGACTAAAAATCTAATCTAATTTAAAAATTTCATTTCATTCTAAAAGTGACCCTTTTACCAAAATATTTTTTTATACTTAAATAAGTAATTAGCTTCACTTTATATCATCATAAATTAATGCATAATGTTTTGCAGAATACGAACGTTTCGCTTATTTATCCATTGGAATGTTTGAAACAATATTGATAACAAATTTGACAAATATTGTTATTGATAAAAAAGGTTTGTTTTGCTCAAACTGCTTTGTATTAGTACATGAATAACTTTCACTGACAAAATCAATTAAGTGCTAACTATAACCGCTGTTTTAAAGTGTTTTGGTGACAACATATTTACATTTGTTCTTTTTTCTATTTAACCTTCGATTTTCCTTGATCACTCAATATTCTGAAAATATTTATAAACCTATCATATTTTCGATGATATTTGGTGAATGAGACAATATGAATGTCCATAAACTTGTAGCGTGAAGAAATTCAGTTATTTGTCAGTTTCAGGTGGAAAGAAATCCTTTTTTTTATTTAAATAGCTTGAGACTAAGTTGAGAGTCTAAATTAGTGAAAAATATTTTGAATGATTTACTAACTTATATTTATGAGCAGTGTATCATTGTCATTAATGAAAATATCTGTACATGAAGTGTTAATATGCATTTACATCAAACTCAGTCTCAAGCTATTTTGATTTAAGAGCCGACTTTTTCCCTACCTCAAACTGACAAAAAAATTTGTCAATCCTAATCGCCTATAAACATTAGATATGCATATTGTTTGAGCATTTATCAGACACTTAATTGCTAGTGTAGTGTATTGGGGTTCAAATAACCACAGCCAAATGTTATTTGCAATTGGAAGAGTTTATTTTATGGAATAAGAAACCTCCAATTGAAGAGTGGAAGAAAAAGCCGAGAATCAAATAACGATCACAAAAATAACACAGAAATTACAGACCTTAAGATTAGAATGAGACTTAAACATTGGAATGACTACCAGTCCGCCACACTGTAATCCACACAACGGTGAGCTGCTAGCATCCAAACCTTTAAGAAAATGATAATTATAAAAGTCAAAACAAATTCCTTAATCCATTGCATATAAAGTCGTGCGAAAATGTTCCATTCTACCTGCTCGGCGCTGACCTTCGATCTACGCGCAGAGCTTACAGTTCCATTTTCACGTGCAGCCCCTTTTACAGAAATGACTCAATTAACAAAAGAACAAGAAACTAAGTCAAACTCTCTACAATTTCAGATGACAGTAAAAAGCAGCCAAACACGTATTTTACCACATAATGCCAAAGCTATGTTATTTGCAGGAATATATGTAGCGATTCGGGTAATAACAGAATATTTATTTTCGAAAAGACCTTAAATTCAAATATCTGACGACAAAAAACCCGTATATGGATTCATAACTATTAGAAAGCTTAGCTAAGCAGTTATTTGAGTAATTTCTGGATTTCCCTTCATACCTATCTGAAACTTTTGCCATAGTCATAAGTTTAGTTTCAAATTCGCACGAAGTTTAGGATTTCAAATTGCGTTAATCGTGAGCCTGATTTTGAAATTTGGATACATTTTTAGGAATACGCATTTAATCTTGCCTCACGTATTTAAAAAAAATGTGATCCTCTGGTTCTTGTTGCAGAGCTAGGTTTACAGTTCGAGGCTTCTTCTAGTAGTAAATCTACTCCTGGTGCTCTTCGTACTGGAACTTCTGATTCTTTTGAGAGGTCTCCAACTCCTGCTAGGTTTAGGTCTAGGTCTCCTGCTCCTGCCGGGTCTTCTCGTTCGAGGCCTTTTCCTCCTTTCAGGTGCATGAATCCACCCACTAGGATTCCTGCGCATAAAGGACCTGGATATAAACTTGATCAACTTGAATGCATTCGGCTTATTCCTCGTAAAAATCCACACCGGATATTCAAACTTCAAAGATACACTTTTCCTGCCGGAACAAGACTTAGATTGAGAGCAGGGCATAATTCCTGTGAGTCTATGCCAACTCAAGAACAAATTGTTATATCAACATCCAATGGTGATGTCTTTGCAATATTGGAGAGTACTAATGTTCTTGCTGGAATGTATATCTATCATGATAGAAGTACAAAACGGGCAAAAATAAACACAGAAAGTGGCATGGTTACCTTATTGACTCCAGAAGAAGCCGATGATACTCCAGTAGGTTGGCAACGCCGAATCACAAAATGTTTTGTAATAAAACGCGAAAAGCTCGTGTGAATCTTCATTCTCCATGCGCTAATTATTCAATAAAAAAACATGTAAACCTCTCTTAATATTAAAATAAAATCTACTTTCTTATTATATACATTATGTTTTCAAATACCTCATTTCCTGTTCATTAGAGAACAACATGAAACAGCATCAAAAGAGTGTATTCTTTATGCTACCAGGCACCAGCATGTTTCGCAGCCAATTACTGGCCTTATTTTCCACCCCTTGGCGAAAACTGATATTAGAATCATGACGTGAGATTTGAATCGTCGCATTATTATTACTTCACGCACCTTATGATAGGTGTTAGAGACTTCATTATATTTCAATCAATCTAGCAAAAATGATAGATTACCAAGCAGAAACCTTTAGATTGAGGTTAAACATCAGCTCTAATCATGGTCTCACAATCATGGCCTCACAATGGCACTCGTGTTGAAATATTTCGTCTTGAATTTTGTCTTGATGACGGGCAATTGAGACATACCCAAGACTTGTTGAAGACGTTTGGAAAGTCTAGCTCATTGGACAAGGTGAGACTATTTTCTGTGTCTCGCGTTAGGTAGATCTGTTTGAAATTTAATCATCCTCGATTTGGGAAAATGAAAGCCCGGTGGAGATTGAGGGCTGTAGACTTTTCTGAACAGTAAATTCATCTGAATCAGTGTAAGAGACATGTATTGATTTATTCAGAAAATAAAGTCTACGTTTCTGTCGAAGATTTTCAGCAGGTAGGTAATATCATTCCTATGAAAGAAAGTCGTACCCTTCAGCCAGGACATAACAGAACGCTTCATGTCTCAAGACAAGTTTGTTTGTCTTGCTGAATGCAACCCACTAAGAGATATTAGCAATAATTTAAGATAAAAATATTATGTCTAGCAAGTCTCGCTTATGAGACAAAAACAGACATCGATGTCTTGGAGACAAAGTGGGCCATCTTGAAGACAAATACCAAGACAAAATATTTTTACACAGGCATCCATGCTGCATCAAAATTGCGTCGACGCTATGTCGACTCCGGTGAGTGGAATCAGGCCAGTTCTTCCAATTTTTCATTATTTCTGAGGCTGATATGCGTCACCTAGGTAATAAGATTGGTTACCGTTAACGCAATTATTCAAAATTTGTTAATATTATTAAGTACATTTTTTATCGTCAAGACATTTGAAGTAATTTTAACTGGAAAGTGCAATAGAAATCATGTCGAACATGCAGTGTGAATACATTTTTTCTCGTTTCAATTTTTTTTTTCTTCCAAGGATGAAAGGATGCATTGACGCAATGATTTTGGGTCTCGACCTGGAAAGCGGTTTTGTAAATATGCGTCACAAGAACCAATTTTTTTCATATCAAAGTTTAATTATATTGACTGAACGTGATTGACAAATATGAAAATTATCACCGCTTGTAATTAGAGTGTAATAATGAGCTAGTTCTCAATGTTGTCGCTCGACGATTGATATAATACGTCACAAAATTGTTTGTCTTCTTTCACGTTCGAAATCAGTGGAGGCGAGTCGGTCGTTGAATTTAATTTGGACACGTTAGCTGCTGTGTGTCTCCATATTTCAGCAAATACTGTAGATGATGGATATTATTCCTTCAAGTTCATCTTCATTTGCTTAATTTATCATTTTTTCATGGATTTGATTTTGATTTCCACATAGTTCATGATACCCTGATACCAGTCGCATAATTTTCTCGGAATAATATTTGAAGAATATATTTTGTAGGTTCATATCATGAGAAGAATTTTTTTCTACTGATTTGAAAAATTTGCGAAATGAAGAGCAAATCTTACTCTTTGAATCTGAACCATGGGAACCAATCAATATCACTTGATTGTTAATTAATCAGAGAAAACTCTTAGTTGTGGAACGGAAATTCATGCGAAGCTGAAAATTAGAAGTTATAAGATGTAACGTCAGATCCCAAAGCAAGATGATCTACTTTCTGTTTGAAAATCAGGAAATTAATTTTTGTTTTCGAACCACTCTTGCTCTACTCCAATTAAATAACTTAAGGGTGGCGGCAAATATTTATTTTCAGAATATCTTGCCACTGATATATTTGTATTAGGAATTCGACTGCCAATAAGCCAATGAGCTTTAATCTGACAAACAAAGCGTGTTCGAGATACAAACATTTCGTTACTCATGCCGATTATTGTAATATAAATATCTCTCAAGGACAAGCTGAAGCCAGACGTAATTAATAAGATAAGGAATAGGTAATGTGTTTAAAGCTATAATTAAGCACCAGGGCAATAACTCGGTACACTGTTCTCAAAATTCTTAGCTCATATACCGTAATCATTTTTTGCTCATTCAGCAAAAATGAAGATTCTTCCCACTCTGGTCCTATCAATGGCTGTTGTCCTCAATTTAATTAGTAAGTATGATAATATAATACTACATGCTCAATTCGAAAACATTATTTTAAATCGCGCAAATACTAATTTTTTCACGTAATGCACAATTTTGCCCCACATAAATCCATGCAAATACTCCCAAATCCTTCGAAACACTTAAAAATTCCTAAATTATTCAAAATCCTTTTATATTTTAAAACCGAAAACCTGACCTGCTGACCTGAAACTTCAGTTTTAGGTCAGCCCTGAAGAAGTGAACTGCAAATTTTACTCTGCGGGGAGAGTTTTCTCACTGAAACTAGCAATTTTAGTAAGCTCAGGTCTTCTCAAGCTAAGCTACTGATATCTTCAGCTTTCTTAAAACGCTTAAGGGACAATAACATCGTCCAAAAATTCTTACAGTTGAAAAACCATTTGGGAACATCTAAATCCAATTCAATTCTACATAAAACAAGTTTGCTTCTCTTAAAAGAAAGAATGCAACATACCAAATTTGCTTGGCACACTACCTCCAAAAAACTCTTAAAACTTCACCTTTTCTTATCAAACAATCTCAGATTTGGCATTTCGTCCACATCGGACCGCATATCATTTGACCAAATCCCAAAAGATTAATGATTATTGCACTGAAAAACAAAAAATAAAATTTGACAAATCACTTCCAGTAAAGCCCGCACCATTAACTAATACAGTAAAAAACATCTCTTACCATCATCTCAACAATGAAATGATTTCAGCCTTATCTAGGGCACATAACTCTGCAGTCGCTCCCTCCAAAATCCCAAATAAAAAAACCATCAGTAATTTGGAATCCACAATATATACCCTTCCATCAGAAAAAGAAAATAACGTACGGCGTAGGACGGCCAACATTTTACAGGAAGCCCAACTTCCCTCCTCAAACTTAAGGAGACAAGAAAAAACGGCTATTAAAGAACTCAATCAGAATAAAGACATCCTAATATTACCCGCAGACAAAGGCAACACAACAGTAATAATGAATAAAGAAGACTATAACAACAAAATAATGGACCTTCTCAATGACGAAACATATACAAAACTTAAGAAAGACCCCAGGAAAACAATAGCCAGAAGAACAGAAAGCCTCCTGAAAGACTCAAATCTTGGCAACGATACAATATCTAAATTAAAACCTACTAATCCCATCTCTCCAAAACCTCACGGACTTCCAAAAATGCACGAAAACAACATTCCAGCCAGACCGATCGTCAGCGTAATAATCTCACCAACTTACAACCTAGCAGGCTTTCTCGCCAAAAAACTTAAGCGTGTCATAGGAAACTCTATCACACACGTCCAAAACTCTTTTGACTTCATCAGAAAAATACAATAGATTCACATCCAACCTCAAGACATGCTAGTAAGCACTGACGTAGTATCTCTCTTCGCAAAAGTACCGATCTCTGATACAATCGGTATTATTAAATCCTTCACAAACTATCCCTCCAATCTCACACCTTCGATAGAACACTGTCTCACTAATACCTGTTTCTCTTTCAATAACCAATTCTACGAAAAAACCTCAGAAGCAGCAATGGGATCTCCAATCTCACCTGTAATAGCAAACATTTTGATGGAAAATCCAGAAACTAAAATCTTTAACAAATCCAAGCTTAAACCGGAATTTCGGTGCCGTTATGTTGAGGATACATTTGTCATCTGGAGACTTGGACTAGACGAACCAAACAAATTTTATGATTTCATCAATCAAATACACGCTAATATCCAGTTCACTATGGAAATTAAACAAAACGGAAAACTACTTTCCTTTTACGTACTAGTTTATAAAAGATCCGATAACACATTGGGGCTTGAAGTTTACAGAAAACCCACGCATACAAACAGATACCTGCATGCCTCCTCCCACCACTACCCATCTCGAAAGCAATCGGTCATCAATTCCCTTGAATACAGAGCTGTCTCCATAACAGATAAAGATAACTTACGAAAGGAATTATAAAATGTTAAACAAATCCTAATACAAAACGATGACACAAACAAACAAATTAATAAAGCAAGAAGAAAATACACTCAAGAAAACAAGCCAACACAACCTACTAAAGAAAGAGAGAGAAAGAAGACCACCATCCTACCCTACATTCAAGGTATCATAGAACAAATTGGAAGAATTCTCAGCGAACACAATATCCGAACTATATTTAGGCCACCTGCAAAAATAGGACAACTTCTAAACAACCCTGAAGATAAAAAGGAACCTTTCAGTGATCCGGGAGTGTATCGAATCCCTTGTTCTTGTGGTGAAGTCTATATTAGAGAAACCGGGAGGGCGGTAAGTCATCGTGTAAAGGAACATGAGAGTAAAGTCAGGCTAAAACATTTCACGCAATCAGCAGTAGCTGAGCATCATACCGAAACAGGACATAGCATTTTATTTGACAAAACAACCGTCAAAGCAAAAACGTACAATAAATTTCCAAGAAAACAGAGAAGCATTATAAATCTTGAAATACCCTAATAACATCAATAGGGGCAATGGATATAATACCAATCCGATTGGGCTTTCAGTCCTCCCGGGTATTTCAAAATAGGACTTGATTGGCCAATCAAATTTAACCAGGCTCCACCATTGGGCGCTCAGGTCAGCCCTGAAGAAGTGAACTGCAATGTTCACGAAACGTCAGGAACATTCATAGTTTCCCACGATTGAAACCCGAAAAGTCTTTAAATTTCATATTTTAAATTTGAATCTTTTACTTTCGAAACGTTTAAAATCTTATCGAATTCTCTAAAGGGCTTTCGTCCACTTTGAAGACTCTTAAAGCCCTTGATACCAGTAAAACTTGGGAATCAATATCTCTTCAAATGGTCCAAGAATGTGATAGATTTTGGTTTCTTCATATTGTTACAGATGTTCGTATTAATTAAATACCACTGTATGGGAGATTGATGTTATAACATGAATTCCAGTAAGTTATACATATAATGACTGATGTGGATTTTTGAATTTTATTTACAAAATTTTGTAGGGCATTTGAAAAAAAAGTTAATCTACATACTTTGTTCTGATTCTTTTTTCTCAAATTACTTGGCCAACATTGATTGCACAGATGAATATAGTTGTACTTGGAACATTTTTTACATCATAAATATTTTTGTTGGGATTTTTAAAAACCTGCCCCAAAAATCCTTTTCAGGTATTCAACTGGGATGCAAAAGAAACCCCTGAGCCAAGTATTAGTCAACTTTCTTGGTGACCTTTTTGGAAGTACAAAATTTGTAAATCTAAATAAATTTTTAGCTATTATTCAAATAGCTCACGTAAATGTTGGATAATTTTATTGAATTTTAAGATTGCCCTAAATGTTAGTCCTAGGAGATTTTTTGAGTCAATGGGATACGAGTTTGGAAAGAAGAATGGAGAAACGCTACTTAAATTATAAAAATTTTACTAAATTAGTGAATTTCCACGAAAGTCAGTATGTGCGGTGCAGATTCTGAATCGCAAAATACGAAATCGTGATCCAAATTAAAAAAGCTGAACCCAACTTTCCAATTTTTAAAAAATTGATAGATTTACATCACAGAACATGAATTTTTCTGTGAAAATTCAGAAAGTCGACTGCTCAGGTCAGTTTTTCACTTTTGACCACAAAGTCGTGTTCTGTAGTCTCATTTCTTTGTAAAATATTCAATATGAAAGTGTGATCATTTCTAGAATTGAAGTTTGTAGAAGCTTGCGTTCCGAAAAATTTTAGAAATCACGTGATTCGGGGAACGGGGTAAAATTCCACCATATGTAATATTTTAAATTCTGATAATCGTGTCTCTGATTTCGAACTTCGGTTATATTTTTTGAACTCCGCATTTTATCTTGCCTCACCTACATTGAAAAAATGTAATCTCCTTTTTTTTTGCAGGGCTAAGTTCGCAGTCCGAGTCATCGTCTAATAGAGATCTTATTTCTGGTGCTTCTCGTAAAGGAAGTTTTGATTCACCTGACGGGTCTCCTTCTCCTGCGAGGCCCAGGTCGAGGTCTCCTTCTGGCGTATCTTGTTCTTGTGGTTCAAGGCCACCTCCTATCAGGTGCAGGATCCCACCCACCCGGCTTCCTTCACATACCGGAACCGGATACAAACTTGATAAACTTCAATTTATCCGGCTTATTTCCCGCAGGAATTTTCAACGGATATTCGAACTTCGAAGGTATACTTTTTCTGTCGATACAGGACTTCAATTGAGAGCAAATTATGAAACTTTTGAGGCTATGCCAACCCAAGAACAAATTGTTATGTCAACATCCGATGGTGATATCTTTGCAATATTGGAGAGTACTAATATTCTTGCTGGAATGTACATATATCGTAATGGTGGTAAGAAACGGGCAAAAATAAACATGAATAGTTGCACGGTGACCGCACTGACCCCAGAAGAAATCGATGAAACTCAAGTAGGGCATGGGCGTTCAATCAGGAAATATTACGAAATAAAACTAGAAAAACAATTGTAAACCGCAATCTTCCGTGCACTATTAATTCAATGAAAAATGTTGAACTATTTCTTTTCGAATCGAAATAAAATCCACTTGTTCACGAAATATTTTTTGTGGCAAGATCAGAACACAAGAGACTCCACAAATCAAAATCTGATTTCGACCTTCACTAAACTCGCTGTTTTTGTCCCTCCAATTGCGGCCTTCCTAGAACTGCTGGCCCACGCGTTTTCTCAGCGCGCGGGGTCAAGAAAAGGTTGTCAATCATACTGGCCCACCGGAACAGGATCGGTCAATGTGTCCCCAGGCTTCCGAGGCCTTGCGCTTCGTCTTTCCCTGAGTGCCGCTTTATTCCCCTATTTTCCCTTTTTCAACTGGTTCCGCCCTATTCCCAGAAAATTTGGCATTCTGGATTACAGACTCCAACTCTGCTAGATCCTTGGACTCGAATTTTTTGCCATCCACATAAATTGTATTATAGCTTGAGGAAGCTTCCAGGTCAGAATTTCTAGCCTCCTTAAGGTATGGAAGCAGAGTCTTCCTCTCAGTTTAAACTTTTTTATTGTAGTCCTCCGCAATGATGATCCCAGTGCCGTGTAATCTTTTCAGCTGCTATCAGATCATTTTCTTGTCCTTGAAGGAACGTAGATGAGTGAGGAGGGGACGGGGTTTGTCCAAAGTTTTTCCTTCGATCTATCTCACAGATTTCACCTGCTCTGAGCGTATTTAAATATTAAGATGCTGCTTAAAATAACACATATTGACTGTACCAGGTCCACGTCGTCTTCCTCAAGGACACCGGGAATCATCGAGTTGTTGCTTCTTAGCGCTCTATCCATTGCCTCGATATATATGAGGATAGTCCACTTTTTGCAATATTAAAATTTGTCAGAACAGTCAAGAAAATCAGTCAATATTGTTTGTGATTCAGGGTCGAATCGAAATATTACAAATGGCTTGTAAATATGAATAATAAAAAGTCTATTATGGTTTAGGAACATTACGCTCATGATTAATGGATGGTATATACAATTTCAATACTTCTTTACGGAATACTTTACGGAAATCTAAATCGATCGAAGTTGTAGGGCGCTTTGCCTGTATTGCTGTATCGATAAAAAAACCAGAGTTTATAAGCTAATACTGACTGAAATAAGAATGAAAAACCAGAAATGTTGAAATGGTCAAATTTTGTTTTGGAACATAAGCAAAATTGATATAAAGCCGGTGAAAATATGTGACTGTTCATTAGCATACGTTAGTTTCACATCTTACAGGAACAAAGTTGAGGCATATCTGATAAATGAGATAAGAACCAGAGTATATATCACATACTACAATAAAGCACCGGAATGATTATTAGTTACACAGCTAACCAAATTGCGCATTATCATAGAACTCAGTTTTTTCTCAGTTAGAAGAAATGCGCATCTTTTCTACTCTAGTACTATCGTTGGTGTTTGTCCTTAATCCTATTGGTAAATATCATATATTTATAATTTTTAAGGTTTCCGCAAAAAACAATATGTTGAACCTAATTCCTATTCAATCATAATTATAAATTTGTGTACCTATCTGTGCACATTAACCGTTGCTAGGGTACCATATGTGCACGCTAAATTTAAGACGGGCACAGACGGCCCGACGTACATTTGTGCCTGTGGCCAACAACGTGCACAGTTGTATCAGTTATCAGTTATTTGTCACCCTGCCGCACGTAGGAACCTTGAAGAATGTAATCCTCTTTTTTGTTGCAGAGTCAAGTTACCAGTTCAATTCTGTACCCAATGACGAACATATTGCTGTTGTTCCTCGTACCGGAACTTCTCATTCGGCTGAAAGACATACTTCTCTTTCTGCGAGGTCCAGGTCCGGGTCTCCTCGTCGTCCTTGGCTTCCTCCTTCTCCTCCACCTCCTTCTCCTCCTCGTTCTAGGTGCATGGTTCCACCTAGCTGGCTTCCTTCTCCTAGGGGGCCTGCACAAAATCTTGATCAAATGAAATTCATTCGGCTCATTCCCCGCACGAATCGGCGCCAGATATTCGAACTTCGGAAATACACTTTTCCTGCCGAAGCAACAATTAAATTAAGAGTACAAACTAATAGTCGTTCCTATGAGCCTATGCCACACCAAGAACAAATTGTCTTATCAACCTCCGAAGGTGACGTGTTTGCAATATTGGACAGTGTTTATACTCTTGCTGGAATGTATTATTATAATAAGAGTATTAGGCATACCAGACGGGCAAAAATAAACATTGAAAGCGGCGAAGTTACCGTAATGACCCAAAAAGAGATCAATGAATCTCCAGTAGGTCCCCAACGCCGAATCAGAAAAAATTTTCAAGTAACAAGGGAAAAACGCACGTATTATTAATTCAATAAAGAAATTGTGAAACTAAAATATAATTTCGTTTGTGATCCAAAGTCGGATCATAATCTGACATGTAACCTGCAATGAAAAATAACAACATAATGTAATTATCTTATATTTTTCAAAGCTTCAATCTCTTGTTAATGACCCAGAGAGTCTTCTTCAAAAGGGAATTGAAAAATACATTTTCTCAATTCAGATAATAGAAATGGGCTTCTACCCTTAACATCTAGATGTTTCTGGTGAACACATTTTATATTTAACTATAGGAAAGCCATACAGATGTTGATATATATTTCTGACCTGAAGGCGCAAGATAAGCAATTTCCGAGGTGTATGAGACTGGAGGCTCGAATCGCTAGTTGGAACTCGGAGAACGAGCGAAGTAAGTTTAAAACGTAGACGAGTGGAAAGAGATGAAGGCAGACGCCATGATCACTCAATGTTATCCATTAACGCAGAATGGGCATAATTTCAAGCAGTTCGATAAGTACATTGATAAAACATTCATTGTTACTCTATTCCTATATGCGAGGAGTGTCAATGTTACTGTTTTGGGATCCAGGCTAAAAAGTTTTGAAAAGCCGTACAAATAATGTTCACGCAAACCCTTGTGAATCGAACAGGAGAAGGAGAACAGTATGCGGGCTAGAGTTCCATTTACAATTATATGAAAACACTATAAATTTGATTAAAATTGATTACAATTCAGGATCAAATTATATACCAAAATCTCCTTAATGAATTGTTGTGAACCAGGCTTGCTAAACGATTTCTAATAAAAGAGCCTAGGTAAGAATGTATGGAGCAAGGACATTTAGTTGAACCGTTGTGGTCAATGCTTCATGAGCATGTAAAAATTACTGATTTCGGGGAGTGGTTTTAGTCATTCATTCTAGTAGGTATAGTATAGTTTTAATTGAGAAAAAAAGGCAAAGTTTGAGATCTTCTTCATTCGAGTGAGATGGGCATCTAAGCCAATCAAAGCCCAATCAGCGGGTGAATCAGAAATCGACTTTGAACTGTCTGTGTAAAAATGTAGGCTCTTCTGGAACTTATTTCTCACGAGGTTGATAGGGATGCTGTCTCTGTAATCGAGGACTAAGCATAAAGCTTCGTTACCGATTTTTTCGATTTTGTCAAAATATTTGTGGGATGCGAAGGTAAACGTATGGGATCCGTATTCCAGGTTTTTTCCGCGGTCGACTTTCTAAAATCTCAAACGACGTTCCATCTCTTTAAGAAGATCATTGGAATCGCTGCTACCATACGCGTCGCTACTAAAAACGCTAAAATTTTGCAGCCATCTCTGCAGCAGAAGCTTTCGATCAAAAGTCATTACTTCGATAGATATTTTGGCTTAAAGAAGTTCGATTTTGTAAATGTTAAAGCTGAAAGTGTATCTGAACCAGCTCAGAAAGTTTCCTATTGTGCAGGTCTATAGGGCTTGATCAAACACGTCCAAAAAAACGAAGAGTTTCCAAAGTTCGCTTGAAGTTTGAAATCGAGGATGAAGGAGACTTCTTGAAGGTATGTTTGTCTAATCCATCCACGACGCGACGTAAGACAGAAAAATTGATGGGCGCCGTCAAAAGAACACATATGGGCAAGGAGCTTCTGCTGAGCGATTTGAGGATTTTGGCGTCAATGAATTACTCATCGTCGCATTGGAAATATGTTCCCATGAAAATTACGCGAACGTCTCGCCACTATGGTCTGTAGTGTATATCAATGATGTTTAAGAAACTGTGGCAACTGACTTGAAATTGGCTAATATCATGGTGGGCATTTGGTACCACAGTTGAAATTTTTCGTGCACGTGGTGTTATAGGAGGAAAATTGAACTCAATGAAAGTGGAACGTATAGAACGGTAGACAACAAACTTAAGAACGATGCCAACTGGTGTGAAGCAGAAGCTGTAAAAGCAGATGGAAAAAACCACAAAAGTTTCATCAATCCTTCTCTTGTCAACACTTGTGTGGACCAATATTTTTTCCAGATCGCACACCCATCTAAATGACACTTGATTCTGGGTGTAGTGAATATTCTATTCGCGCGTTTATTGTCCGAATTCCAAGATTCTGCGATGGGCAGATTCCTGAAATTTCCGAGTCTTCGAGGACTTCAGAGTCTGTTCACGTAATTTCAAAAAATGTCTGGATAAAATACAAGACCTCAAAACATAATCTGGACTACGCGGCCAGGCTGCAGCGTGCTCTCTGTGAATGAACTAGCCTTTATTTTTTTCAAACTAGTAAATAATGAAGCTTCCGTAAAGCCTGTCTAGCCTCGCTAAGTATATTAACAAAATATTATTAAGGCTTCCTTCAAATCTTCACAAAGAAAAAGTTTTTATGGGTCACAAAAATTACCCAGTGCTGTACTTTTATTTGGGGTCCATATCATCTCACATGCGGGAAGTTGCACATGTGGCATGTCACACCTGTGGCATGCAACATCTGCGGCATATCTCATGTGCAGCATGTCACAACTGCGGCATATATACCTAGTGGCTTCTCTCCCGCGCGGCATCTTTCACAGTAAAATTGACATTTTTGCGGCATCCCTTACCAGTGGAAAGGGATTCAGACAATATTATTTGAGAAAATAACAACTCACATGAGGCAAGTCTCTCTGCGACAAGTCGCGCCTGCGGCATGTTATATCTGTGGCATATCGCATCTGCGGCATTCCACATCTGCGGTATGTCACAACTGCGGAATATCTACCTGGCGGCTTCTCTCCCGTGCGGCAGCTTTTACAGTGAAATTGACATGTTTGCGGCATCTGACACCAATGGAGACTATCGCAGTGGCATCTATCCTCTCCAAACAATTTATCAAGTCTGAATGAAAATGGCAAAACTGCGGCAAGTCTCCCAGAACTATGTAACTGTCACACCTGCGGTATTCCTCACACGCAGCGATTCTCCCCAGCGGCGTCACTCATCTGGTAAAAATTTTCAAATCCACATCGAAGTGACAAAACTGTGGCAAGTCTCACAGGACTGATCGCCATATCTGCGGAAGGCCTGCAACGGCAAGTCTCCCCAATAGCGTTCCTAGCCTGAAAAAATTTTTCTGAGTAGTTCTGAAGATGGGAAAACTGCAAAAAGTCTCCCAGCAACAACTCACGCCTAAGAAACATTTTTATGGAGTTGTGAAGATGGCAAAACTGCGGCAAGTCTCCCCAGCGGAATTTCTGGCCCAACAAAAATTCCTCGTAGTTCTGAAGATGGCAAAACGGCGGCAACTCTCCCAGCGGCGTCCCTCACCCAAGAAAATTTTCTGATTACATCTACAGATCGCAAAACAGCGAAAAGTCTCTTAGCGACATCTCTCACCAAAGAAAATTTTCTATGTAGTTGTGGAGATTGCAAAACTGCGGCAAGTCACCCCAGCAGCATCTTTCGCTCAAGAAAATTTTCTAAGTAGTTCTGAAGATAGAAAAACTGCGAAAAGTCTCTTAGCGGCATCTCTCACCCAAGAAAATTTTCTACGTAGTTCTGAAGATGGAAAAACTGAGGAAAGTCTCTAAGCGGCATCTTTCGCCCGAGAAAATTCTCTAGCTGGTTGTGAAGATGGCAAAACTGCGGGTTGTCTTCCAGTGGCATCCACCGCTAGGGAAGATTCTCTAACTGGTTGTAAAATAAAAAATCCGCGGCAAGTCACCCCAGCAGCTTCTCTTGTTCAAGAAAATCTTCTAAGTAGCTCTAAAAATGGCCAAGCTGTGAAAAGTTTTCCCAGCGGCATCTCTCACCTGAGAAAATTTTCTATGTAGTTGTGGAGATGGCAAAACTCCGGTAAGTCACCCCAGCGGCATCCCTTGCTCAAGAAAATTTCCTAAGTAGTTCTGAAGATGGTCAAACTGCGGAAAGTCTCCCCAGCGGCATCTGTCTACAAAAAAAGTTTCTTAAGTAGTTCTCAAGATGGCAAAACTGCGGAAAGTCTACCAGCGTCATCTCTCGCCCAAGAGAATTTCTCAAGTAGTTCTAAAGATAGAAAAACTGCGGAAAGTCTCTCAGCGGCATCTTACGCTAGGGAAAATTTTCTTACTGGTTGTACAATTAACAATTCGCGGCAAGTCACCCCAGCGGCATCCATTGGTCAAGGAAATCTTCTAAGTAGCTCAAAAGATTGCCAAACTGTGGAAAGTCTTCCCAGCGGTATATCTCACCTAAGAAAATTTCCTAAGTAGTTCTGAATATGGACGAACTGCCAAAAGTCTCCCCAGCGGCATCTCTGGCACAAAAAATTTATCTAGTAGTTTTAAAGATGGCGAAACGGCGGCAAGTCTCCCAGCGGCATCATAGTTCATATTATTTATATTAATTTCTGTTCGTTTCTATAGATGCGTGATGAAAAAAATCGCTTTATCCTCAGAGCCTGAGCATATTTGAGATCAGGATATTTCGTTATCAAACAGATTACTGAAACACAAATATTTCAGGAGAACAATTTCGAGACATACGTCTTTAATGCGGTAAGGAATGTAAAACGTGTTTAACACGATAATAGAGCACCCGAAAAAAAATTCGGTACACCGCTCAACAAATTCTTTGTTAATACAGTAATCAGCTTTTGCTTATCTAGCAAAAATGAAGATCCTTTCTACTCTGATCCCAGCATTGGCGGTTATCCCCTATTTCATTGGTAAATATAATAATATAATATTATCTATATCATTAGTTTGAAAACATCCGTTAGAATCACCTAAGTGACAATTTGTCCGACGTAATGCGCCATATGTCTTACTTTAAATCAATGGATATACTTTCAAGTTCCTCGAAACAATTTCAAATATTAGAATTGTTTTGAAATCCCTGCATGTTCAGCAAATACTCTAATTTACTGTGAATACTCTTACATTCCTTCATACCTATACAATTTCAATTTGAAAAATCTCTTGAAATCCGTTGAAATACATCAAAATCTTTCCATATCTTTGAAATCACTGCGAATGGAATTTGTGAAATTATTTCAAGTTCTTTGCGATCTGCTAAACACGATTAATATCGTTGAAATGTTGTAATCGAGCGAATATTTGAGATAAGAAAAGAAAGCTTGAAACAAAAACTTCGTCAAAAGTGGCATAAATCACATGTTTGTTGGGGCATCATTTCATCAGAAATACATTTTGCTAAAAAAAAAATTTATTGCATTTCACTTTGAGAGACCTAGTTGTTTCCAAAACGACATTATTCATCCTATTTAAAAAACAGCAAACACTTTTCTTCGTAATATCTCCATCCAAGACTATGTGGCACAAGACAGAGAAAATGGTTTCCTGTTTTTAAGCCAAGCCTGGCTGAGATAACAAAAATTTGAATCATTGACTGATTTATAAAATACAAATATCTCTTAAGCAATTAATAATATAGATATTGCGGTAAAGTACTAGAATAATCTTCAAATTACTCAGATACAAAAAGGAGGAACTTTTGTATATATTTCCTGTTTTTACTTCTTGAAATTTCTTAAATTATTGGATAACTTTGTACACGACGGAATTTTTTTCTTATCATTAAAATTAAAACTCATTTTACATATCTTAATATCTCTCTTATCTAAGTCATCCTACTTATCACTGAAACTAAAACTAAATAAAATCTTATAATTCAAATTGTATGTGAATAGATTAGGCTGCAGATGTGAGCAAGATGAAAAAATTGAATATTTATTTTTCTTCCATTATTAAAAATAATAATTTTTTTATGGGGAAGAATGAAATATACTTCTATAAAATCTTAAAGAAAATTTAGTATCAGTTAATTTACGTGAAAAGAGAATGAACATCCATGAATTTTCATGACCCTTTTCCAATTTTAATTGAAATTTAATGATCTAATCAAAACTCTAGTTGAATAATATGGTAAGACATTCTGACCTCAACAACACTACCGAATACATATTTGATTGGGAAAATCTTAATAAACGAAGAAGGCTCCCAATGATTGAAATTTTACATTTTTTAAATTTTAAGAGTGAACCATGATAGTCAAACAATGGACAACGAATTCCAACACAATGAAAATAGCACGCTAAGGCATGAAAAATTTCGAAATTGAATTTATTTTATTTTGGTAATATTATTATTAGATGTTAGTTGCTGATCGGTGCAGTCAATATATGCGGAGATGTTACTTTTTGAGTTATTGATCTTTCAGTTCGTTTTCCTTCATTTGTCTGATTTATGAAAATTGATTCTAGAATTCTTCTTTTATAAGTGTTGTTTTCCTTTCACAATATTAAATTAGGATGCAAAGGAAACTCCTTAGCCAAGTGTGAGTCAACATACTTTGGATACAATTCTGAATTCACACCATTTCTTAATTTCCGTGAAAGTCAGTAAAAGGGAAGTTATTGAGTCACAGAATTTGATTGAAGTTGAAATTTGTATGCAATGAGTAGATTTCCATCGCCCTTTATGAAACTTTCTTTAACTCTTTCTTCTCTAATTTCTTTAGGAAATGTTCATTATAAGGAAGGTATGATTTCGAAGCTTCAAGTTGGTAGGAACATTTTTGTGCTAACAAAGTTAAGAAACCAGGTTATTTGGAAAAAGAATTTAAAATTAATCTTTAAAAATTAAAACTCAAACATTAAAAATTTGTTCAGTTATCTTATTATCAATTTTTTCGTTGTGATCCCCAACATTTTTTTTCGGCACTGATAATGTCCACTTTGTTCATGATTCCATTTGTTCAGATATTTGTAAGTGCGCGAAATATTGAGAAGAGAATTATCGCCTGATATTACAAAACTATTGACAATTCAAATTCTTTTTTAGAGTAGCTTTTTCACCAAACTGTTTTTTGTACCATTACCAGAAAAGAAACTAGTTGAAATAAATTACAGTTATTTCACGTCATTCTAATTTGTGAATGTCCCCTGAAAAAAATCTGAAACTTTTGCCACAGTTTCAAGTGTACGCTAGATCTTCCACAACATTTGAGATTTCGTTAATCAAGAGACTGATTTTGCGACAGTTTCATTAGAGAAATGTAATCTGCTGTTTTTTGTTGCAGAGTTAAGTTCAGAATTAGAGTCTTCGTCCAATAGTGACCGCATTTCTGGTGTTCCTCGTACCGGAACTTCTGATTCTTCTGAGAGGTCTCCAACTCCTGCGAGGTCTAGGTCCAGGTCTCCTCCTCCTGCAGGGTCTTCTCGTTTGAAGCCTCTTCCTCCTGCCAGGCGCATGAATCCACCCACCATGCTTCCTTCAAATGACGGAGCTGGATATAAACTTGATCAAATTCATTTGATTCGGCTTACTCCCCGTAAGAATCCGCATCGGATATTCAAACTTCAAAGATACACTTTTCCTGCCGAAACACGACTTAGATTGAGAGTAGGGCATAATTCCTGTGAGTCTTTGCCAACCCATGAACAAATTGTTTTATCAACATCCAATGGTGATGTGTTCGCACTATTGGAGAATACAAATGTTCTTGCTGGAATCTATATCTATCTTGATAAAACAACAAAACGGGCAAAAATCAACACAGAAAGTGGCGCAATTACTCCATTGACTCCAGAAGAAGCCGACGATACTCCAGTTGGCTGGCAACATCGAATCACAAAATATTTTCGTATAAAACGCGCAAGACCCGTGTAAACTGCAAGGCTCTATGCGCTGTTAATTCAATAAAAAAGTCCAAACCTAATTCTTCTTAGATCTAAATTATATCTACTTCCTAGTGAAATATTCAACTTATCAAAATCAGAACAATAAAAAAAACTCACAAATCAACATCAGAATTTCAACTATCTCCATTTCGACACATTAGAAAACAATGTACAGCAACACAAAGTATATTTCTGATACTACTAGATATTAGCACGTTTTGAAACCAATTTATGGTCTAATTTTCCATTCGTCAGTAAAAATTCATTCGAGAATTGTGACGCGAGATTTTAATCGTCGAATCATTAGTCGAGAATAACTTATTATCAGACCATAATCGTCAAACAGAAAGTCCTGGATAGGAAGTTGGATATTATAATTAATTATGGATATTTTTGTAAGTGAATAAGTTCACGTACCCTTTAACAAAAAAGTGAGGATTTCATCAGATTTCAATAGATCTAGCAATGATGGTATATTACTGACCAGAAAATTTTTTCCGTAGACAAACGTCATTCATCATCATGGTCTTCCAATGGACGGCATCCAGTGATGTGCGAGTAGCTGTTGCTAACTGTGAGAATTTGTTCGCGTTCAAGGTAACTTGGTACTGAGAATTCGAATGACCGTATTTTCACCAAAAAGAATTGTCAACAGCCACACGATACTTATATATTTGATCAGCCAAACTACGACGGTACCTTCCCCAAGTTCCTGTAGTGCAAAATAAATGTATGCTACATTTACATTCAAACTTTTAATCTAACAGATTATGAAAAGAAGATTTTGAATTTTTTTAATACAGAATTTGAAAGCAAGTTGAACTAATATTACCTTCGTTTACCAGTATCATCGCCTTGGGTGAGTATTTTAATGATATCATTACTGGAATCTGACTGTCAATTTTCGGAAAGAAACTAGATAACGGTTTTTATGATATACTATTTATATACTCCCCTCTCTACTGATTCTGCCTCTGAATGAATAAGGCCACCTCTCTTTGGAGAGGATGTGGTGATGCTGGAGCACCATGACTTGCGCCAAAACATTAACTGCCGCTGCTTGATCGTCTGATGAAGCTTCCTCTGAATGATGATCATTGTCGACGTTTCTCCACACCAAATCAACCTGCTGCTTAATCTCCATTGCTGGATCTTCTAAGATGAGAAGGTTATTTGTAATGTCCTTCATCAAGAATGTTGATGAAGGATGTTGACGCCAAAAGAGCGTCAGCTCTTTTATGCAGCTCACTATTCTTGGACGCACCTCCAGGTACTCAAGGAGCTTAATAAGTAGCTCATGGTTCGTGTTATCGAATGCCTTACGGTAGTCAATCCAAGCCATGGACAGATTGCGTCGATACCTGATCGAGTCACTAGCCACTGTGGCACTGGTTGTTCTCCGCTTAAGAAAGTAGTAAATATAGGAGCTAGATGCTGGTGCTGTTGATCATTATCATTATACCATCAGGCTGAATTTTTTTTTCAAATAAGCGTTACCTGCGTTATTGTATTAGAATTAGGGAATTCATATGGTATGCAAACGTGTGGGATGTGCAAGGAAGGTTTTTGGTTTATAATCAATCGAGGAATCACGTGTTTCTTACTAAAATAACATGCTTATCCAGCAAAACCGCTCCGACTTTGGTACATGCAGATTTTACGTATTTAGTGTGAAAAGTAACAATTCATTGATAATAAAATCGTAATATTTGAGAAGATATTCAAGATATTGAATATTCTTGCAGTACTTATCAAGAATATACATCACTACAGATTTCGCATAGAAACATGATCTGAATTCATTCAATAGATCAGGCTTCAGGCATGAACATAGATGAAAAATTTATTTCTCCACAATTATTAAAAATTATTAATTTTGTATTCAAGCGGATAAAATGTACATTAATGAAATCTTACCGGCTTTTGATTACTGGGGCCTTAATTTTTCACTCATTCATGTGATTTATCACATTAAGGTATTGTATCATAGTTGTTCAGAAATCTCATTTCATGGACTTTAAGACTGTCGTAACCATTTTTTCATTTTTAATTTTTACTTCCATTCTGGAATTCGGACTAAAAATTGATTGTTTGCAAAAAAAACTGTTTTGACATTCTTTTTCTTCTTGGAAGAATAGGTTTGCTCACAATTTTCCTGGTCGAATTGAGATTTTTTTCGAAATTCTAATAAACCGCGCCAAAAATTCTTACAGAAGGGTAGTCTTTTCACGGAAGTTAGTAAATCTGATGCGCATTTTAAGTCGCAGAATCGCGACGCAGAGTCGGAAAAGAGAGTTAGAATCAACCTTTCAAAATCAAACCTTAATAATTTAGAATTTTCACAGAAATCGTACTGTTACTTCTTTTCATACTGCCACCAACCATTTTTTTTGCCAGCGCTGACAATGTGCACTTTGTATACAATTCCATCTTTCTGTGTGAGCGAATTCTTCACAAATTACAGTGTCGCAGCATAATATTAGGAAGCGAAAATCTCCAAGTATTGAAAAATTATTCACAATGAAAGTTCTCTTCGAAAGAAGACTCTCTTATATAACTATTTCTGGAGCTCCGAAAACTGATTAGCTTTACTTCATATTATCATAAATTCAAGCATAAGGAACGGCAGATTGAAAGTAATTTACTTATTTATCCGAATAATTATTATTAAGAATATTGCTGAAAAAATTGACAAATAGTCGCATGAGTATAAACTGTTCATGAACTATTTGCACAAAACAGTTCAAAGATTTTAAAGGTTTACGTAAGAAAAAAAACGTTCCTTCCATTCAAATGGCTAGATACTAAGTTCAGATACTATGTTAGTAACATATATTCACCACGATCTACTAATAAATATTTACAAGCATTGCATCAGTGTCATTAATGATAGAGTCTTTGCATAAAGTGTGATGAGGCAATCGCATCAGGCTCAGGGTCAAGCTATCTTGATTCGAGAGCTGATTTCTTTACATGAAACTGACAACATTTTTAATCTGTTGACATACGGTAATTCAGGATTAAAAGGAAATGAAGATCTGGAAAGACCTGGAATTTGAATATTTTGCCCCATAAATTATTTTCAACCATTGTTTTTGTTAGGTTTTCAATTAGTTTTGTGATTGAATGCAGTAAGTAAATTATTTGCACAGTGTTATGATGAACAATTTTTGGAAATTCTAACACTGTTCACCATTGATTCTTTTTTCTACGACGATTCCATTGAAATGTAGAAATTGTTACGAAACAATAAAATATATGAATCATTCTGAAAAAGACTTGTGAAATACCGTTTGAAAATAAGGTAAACCGGGACAGGAGTAAGCATGGGGGAAGTGCGTCTTCGCAAATTATATCGATGTTAAATAACCATGCCAATTGTTCTCTGTAACTAGTTTAATGATATTATAATTATTTCTGATTACTGCAATTTATGGATGCCCTTTAACACCTATATGAAACTTTTGTTAGGAGTTTAAGTTTAGGTTTGATCTCTCACCACAATCAAGATTTTGAATTCTGTTAATCATATGAATGCTTTTGTTCGTCAGACAAATTTTCTGGCATGCGCACTGAATCTGGCCTCCCGTACTGTAGAAGAATTTAATCCTCTATTTCTTCTTGCAGAGTTAAGTTCACAGTCTGATTCATTGTCTGGTATTTCTGGTGTTCCTCGTAAAGGAAATTCTGATTCACCTGACAGGTTTCCTCGTACTGCGAGGCATAGGTCCTGGTCTCCTCCTGCCGTAAATTGTTCTCAAGACAGGTCTTCTGGTTCATGGCCTTCTCCTACTTGATCAACTTCAAATGATTAGACTTATTCCCCGCAAGAATCCGCACCGGATATTTGAATTTCGAAGATACACTTTTTCTGCCAATACACGACTTAGATTGAGAATGGGAGGAGAAAATTTTGAGAGAACTCCAATCGAGGAACTAATTGTCATGTCAGGATCCGATGGTTATGCCTTTCAAATTTTTGGAAGTATGAATATCCTTGCTGAAATGTATGTCTTTCAAGATACTACAAAATGGGGAAAAATAAATATGAATAGTGGCACGGTTACCATATCGACCAGAACAGAAGTCGACGACACTTCAGTAAGTCATGGGTACCTAATCATAAAATTTTATGAAATAATACAAGAGAGCACACAGATCAGTGGAAAACGATACATAAAAACAACAGAAAAGAGAAAGAAAAAGCTAAGTTAACGGGAAACACCCTCTTACTCATTTCTTATTCTTACTCCTTGCTTTTTATACCACTAGGTGCCAACATATTTCCAAGCTAATTTTTCGTCTAATTTTTCATTCTTTGGTGAAAATTAATTTCGAGAATAACACAGGCCGCGAAAATTTGCATACGAATACCGGACTAGGTGACCCCGCAGGATTTCGATGACCTAAAAACGGAGCCGTCGACTGAGTATTTTACATTTGTCAGGATATTTTGTATTGCTGAATCTGCATTTAAGCTTGAAATCTCAAAACTCAAGACGGTGGGTCCACTGTGGTGGATCAGAATTTCAAAATACACTCCTCTGTGCAAACAATGTCGTTTTTTATGAAAAGATCTTCTTAATGGCTCGCGGCTGTTTGTAGATTATCTGAAAAGTAATCCAAATAAAAAAGATCTGCCTAGGCGCGCAAGAATGAGCGACCCTAGGGAGTGCGTACAAACTTTTATCTTCAGCTATTATTCAAAATGTATATTATTTTAATCCTAAGAGCAAAAACAATTGAGTAAATTTAAATATTGATAGAAGTGGCATCTTGGTATGGAAAATTAATACCAAAATTCGCAAAGATAATAGAACTTCTGTAAAAATTAGTAAAGAAAGAAGTAAAGAGGGAGTTGGCTCACGAACAAGAACAGACATTCACGACTATCAGACACTTACTAACAAGAGAACCAATTTTAGCCTGCCCTAATTTTAGAAGCTAATTTTAACTTGAGACCGATGCTAGTAATACAGGATTAGGACCCGCATTATCACAAATAATAAACAGCGAAAATTATGTGATAGCTTTTGCAAGTAGAGGTTCGAATGGGACAAAACGTAAAGACCCAGCTTTAGGAAAATAGTGTTTACCCGTATCCTGGGCAATTAGAAAGTTCAGGCCATATTGAGCGGGTTATTCTTTTAAAGTAATAACTGACCACTTTGCCTTAAAATTGTTACACAATTTGAAAAGTCCAACAGGTAGATTAGCAAGATGGGCTTTGGAATTACTGGAATACGATCAGGAGATTGTTCATTGATTTTAAGTTTAAACCATGTCCTAGCCGCGTTATCAAATAAGATTGAAAATAAAATAAAAGTTTCAAGTATTTCAGCTAGTGCAGTAGAAACTGAGACAAAAGATTTTAAAAAAATTGAGGACAATTGGTATAAAGTTGAAATGTTACATGTTAAAATCTGTTCGTTCTCGCGCTTCGCGCTTGATAATCTACTTTCCACTGTGAGATGATGGTTACAGTAGGACTCTATATTTTCCACGACACCCATTCTGATAATTTCGTGACTGATTTTGAACTTTGGTCGAATTTTTTGAAATCGGCATTTAATCTTGCCTTACTTGAAGAAAAAAAAATTGATAGCAGTTTGAACTCGAAAGTTCATTGCCTCACTACCCGATTCGGGTAGTGTTTCTAGGTAATCATTTACTACCAGTCTAGGCCCACCCGATTCGGGTAGTGTTTCTAGGTAATCATTTACTACCAGTCTAGGCCCACCACACCCAAGACGGGCCAACAACACGCAGTACTCCGAACGGTCACCCATCCAAGTACTCACCACGCCCAACACTGCTTAACTTCAGTGATCTTACGAGAACTGGCGTTTTACTTTCAAAAAATGTAATCCCTCCTTTCTTCTTGCAGAGTTAAGTTCACAGTCCGAGTCATTGTCTAATACAGATCTTATTTCTGGTGCTTCTCGTAAAGAAAGTTTCGATTCACATGACAGGTCGCATCCTCCTGTGAGGTACAGGTCGAGGTCTCCTCCTGCCGTAACTTGTCCTCAAGACAGATGTTGCGCTTCAAGGCGGTCACCCCCTATCAGGCACAGGACTCCACCTACCAGGCTTCCTTCTCATAACGCAGCTTGGTATGAACTTGATCAACTTCAACAAATTAGGCTTATTTCCCGCAAGAATCCAAACCTGATATTCGAATTTCGAAGATACACTTTTCCTGCTGGGACACGACTTCTATTGAGAGCAAGACATAATGCCAACGAGTCTACGCCAACCCAGGAACAAATTGTTATGTCAGCATCCAACGGTGATGTCTTCGCAATATTGGAAAGTATCTACTAATATTCTTGCTGGAATGTATACCTATAATGGTAGTAGTACGAGACGGGCAAAAATAAACATACAAAGCAGTATAGTAACCACATTGACCCCAGAAGAAATCGATGACACTCCAGTAGGTCATGGGCGTCAAATCAGAAAATATTATCAAATAAAACTCGAAAATTAAAGCGGGCTGTTTCTTCAGCAGGTAAGTGCATGACCGATAAGTACGTCAGCTGTCAGCACATGCGTCAGTTTGTTTTTAGTGTTTAGCAAGGTTTCTTGATTAATATCTCAATGAAGTTTATTGGGAATAATTCATTTCAAAAATTATTTTTTAAACAAAATAATTAACACAAATGGAAATATCGCAAGGAATTATGTGAATATTTAATGAAAAAAACAAAACACTGTAACGTATGATTTCATTTAAATACAGATCACTAAAAGTTAACCAGACGACGTGACGCTCCCTGGGTTACCCTTACTGAGAAAGTAATGATTTTTGTAGTTATTGTTACCAAAATATGAAGCTAGTTACCAATTTCTCAATTAATATAACTAGTTGAAACGAATTTCTCTAAAACTTGATTGAAGTCTTTAAAAGAATGAAATTCGAAGAGAGTGGACTGTATCAACTATAGCGTTTTTCTTCGTTGTGCCGGAACTTTTCATTTAAAGCTGTTAAGGAAAGAAGCTTTTTATAGAACCAAAACTATTGTTAATTGAACACTTCTATTCTCTTCTTAGAGATTTTGAACTCGAGTACACATTTGAAGAGGAGCCAAACAGGTGAGACAATTGTGTATTTCATTTTTACGATGTTGCTTGCACTCATAATCCAAACATTTCCGCGCAAAACACCTAGAGTAAGCCGCGTACCTGCGCGTTTATTCCATATCCAACCTTGAAATATCGAATGAAACGTAACACGTATGCTGTTAAACGAATAAGTCCTGCCCAAGTTAAGATTCAAACTAACAGCTCCATACTCCACGGTATTTCAGTGAAAATATATGCATGAACTTTCTGCTCAAGTTTAAGTTAAATTTGTGGCCAGCAGTCTGCATTTCCGCAAAGGCATTTTGGCCCCTCCCACCAGAGATTATTACTAAGCAATGAGGAAACTGGAACACCGAGAGACGCATGATCTGCAGGATTGTCTTTGGATTGGGCATGAAGCCACTTAGCATCAGGAATGGAAGCTTCAATGTTCGAAACTCTATTGGCAACAAATACTGGCCGAGTAGGCGGTTTTTTTAAGCCATCTGACAACAATTTCTGAATCAATCCAGCTATGAATAGGAAGTGTAAATAATCGCAAACTTTCAATCACGTATACAGTTAATTTCGCCAATAAGGCAGCAACACATAGATTCAGTCTAGAAATACTTACAGTGTTGACCGGAGCAACTTTACATTTTGCCATAAGTACACTACCGTCGGAAATTGTGCGCACGACTCGCGTGAGCGCTATTAAAAATCACTGCTGACTTCAAACCACGATATTTTGGCGAAAAAAAGAGATAGGGAAAATTGGTATTTTCGTTTGCATACGGATAGGGATCAGCCAACTCAATATTGGAAGCTACTAGTAAACAAATGAACCATCTTCTACCATTTAAAAAAAAAATCGACGCCATCAAATGTCAAGAGAAAAACACCAAGCATTTCATCAGACTATGAAAGAGAACCCTAAATTCGACGGAAGTTTAATTTTTATTAATCTTAATTTTCAAATCTTTTTGTTCACCGACGCTCATGATTATTGAAAATTGTTTACACTTCTTAATCTTGTTTCTAGAATTCTTGAAATTACACGGCTATAAATGCTTAATTGATAGATAATCGCTTTCGCGAGAAACAAGACATGAGAGAGCATGAGTTTATAAGACCATACTGACTGAAATTAAAATGAACAGCCAGAAATTTTAAAATGTTCAATTTTGTTCGATTAGAAAAAATTAATTTGAAACCAGTGTCTGTATGTCACTGCTTATCATTATACGTTAGTTTGGCATAGTGAATTGACTAATTCATCAAATACAAACATCTCACAAGGACAAGTTTAAGGCATATCTGAATAATTTGATAAGAACTGTAGTATACATTACATACTAAAATAAAGCACCAGAATAATTATCAGTTACAGAGCTAACCAAGCTGAATATTATTACAGTAATCAGTTTTTTTTTTATATTCAAGAAATGGGAATACTTTCTACTCTGGTTCTATCGTTGGTGCTTATCATCAATTCTATCGGTAAATATAATATAATATCCTTTGAAAATGCTCAAATCCACGTTTCTCGTACGAAAAAGGGCATTTGCATCGTATTCAGTTATGTGTTTCGTGGCCTGTTGTTGTCTCAGGTTATCAGTATTTATATAGTTATATATAGTTACGAAGTTGCGTTGTTCATATCATGTTCATAAAGAATAGAAATGAAGAACCAACATATTTTCCTTCTTTCCTCTCCATGCATCCAGTACCTATACCCTCTCATCCCTTCCCTTAGCCAAAATCGCAAGACTTCACTTACTTTCCTTTTTCATCCTACTCAAACATTCTGTTTGTCTTTCCGCCTATACTACCCTATATCATTAGTTATACCTTGATTCCACGATTTTGCTCTATCTTTCTTCCTCCTTAGCCATCAATTCCTTCTCTAATTTTTGCCATACTCTGACATCCTCTCCGACATAAAATTCTCTCCTTTATTGTCTCTCCTCTTCCTGTTCGCGATATCCTGCTTCCCTTCCTCATTTTGATCTATGGTCAAAGTTCTATGATCTTTTTATTTGTCTAATGACCATTTTACCTCTACCTAGGTCCTCTCCCAACATATCTCCTGGGAATATTTAGCTTAAGCCCATTTCTCATCTCAGGAATCTCCACTACAAAATTTCGACTTGTTTGTGCTCCTTCCATTCTCATATCTCTGCTCCGTAACTTAGTACTGACCACACTGAAGCATCAAACATCCCCACTCTCATCCTTCAATCGCCCTAAAACCTACTTTTTTGTAACGCATTTACGGAATGTTCGCTTTCCGAGGCATGTGTTGCGTGCGGGAAGTGACCAACTCTCAAACCGTGGTAAAAAGCAGTTATGATCAGACTTTCCAGCTGCTGCGCTTGCGGTTTTCGTGAAACATTACTATTTCTAGCTTCTGCGCGTGCGTAGTTAGAGCTAGATTGTTTTTTTCACCTGCTGCGTTTGCGCATTTCGATTCAGATTCACGTTCCAGGACCACCGGTATCATAACATAACTTCATTGTGATTTGAAGCTTGAGAGACTGATTGAAAGTAGTGAATAGTAATTGGATAATTTGTAGTGATAAGTGATCATAAATAATGAATTATCATAGATTACAAATAAATCACCGAGAATCGTAATGAGCTGAAACATGTCGACAATTTCATTTGTACCGCCGAAGTGAATATCATGAAAATCATGAATACTAACTGTGTTTTGCCTTTGGAACACTTCATAAAAATGTAATTTTTCTTTCTTTTTTTTGTTGCAGACTTTAGTTCAGAGTTCGATTGTTTGCCTAATGGCGCTCCTATACCTACTGATCCTCGCTGTGCACCTTCTTATCCTCTTAGTCGACATCATTCTTCGGCCAGATCCAAGTCTCCTTCTGCCAGGCTTTCTTCTGCCGGGATTCCTCCTAACGATTTTCCTTCTACCGTGCTTCCTGATGCCCGACTTTATCATTCCGGATTTCATAATACAGAGCTCCATTCTGCAGGTTTTTCTCCGGCCGTGTTTCATCCTACGGAGCTGCGTGCTGCCGAGTTTCATCAAGCTGAGTTTCATCCCGTCGAGCTTCACTCTGCCAGAAATCCTGATGACGCGATTCATCCGGACGGGTTCCACCTTGCCGACCCTGATCCTGCCAAGTTTACTCCCGCGGGATTCCCTCTTGCCGATTCTCTGCCTCGTGCCGAACCAGCGCTACGTTTCAGGTCCAGGTCTCCTGCATTGAAGCCTTCTTCGCCTGCCAGGTGTATTGTTCCACCTACCAGGCTTCCTTCTTCTGATGGAAGGGGCTATGGACTTGAAGAACTTCAATTTATTCGACTTATTCCCAAAACGAATCCGAGCCGGATATTTGAACTTCGAAGATACACGTTTCGTGTCGGTAAAATACTTAAAATCAGAATAAGACATAATACTCATGAGCCTATGCCAACCGAAGAACAAATTGTTATATCATCATCAGATCATGACATTTTCGCTATATTGGAGAGTACTAATATTCTTGCTGGAATATATATTTATCATAATTGTGATAGAAGACGGGCGAAAATGAACATGGTAAGCGGCAGGGTTACCCCATTAACACCAGAAGAAGTCAATGAAATACCAGTAGGTTCCCGACGCCCAATCTCACGGATGTTTCGTATAAATCTGGTGAGGGACGAGTGAACCGCATTCCATTACACTATTAATTTGATTAAACAAAACAAAAATGTAAAATAAAATTTTAATGTTGTTTGTGATAAAAAGGCGGACCAAACTTCCACATGTAACTTGTAATCAGAAATAATAATAAAAACTCAATTTTTATGATTTTCGGGGCTTCAAGCTACGTTTATTTCAGCAGCTAGATCCCATGTGAAAAAAACAATTTTTCTCTAGAATTTTATCCAATTCGGAATTCATGGAATTCACGCAAATCATAGAATTTATAGGATTGGCGGAATTCATGGCATTGACGGTATTTTGGAATTCTCGGAATGTATGGAATTCATGGAATTCAAAGAATTAATTGAATTTGACAGAATTCATGGAATTCACAGAATTCATAGAATTCTTGGAATTTACAGAATTCATGAAATTCACGGAATTCATAGAAGTCGTCAAATTCGTAGAATTCAGGAAATTCGTAGAATTCAGGAAATACGCGGAATTCATAGGAAACTGACAGTGTCCATTTTAAGCAAATGTGACACATATTAGTCCTGTTTTTTCCTTCTTAGAATGATTGAACTAATTTCCAATATGAGAGCAAGAGTTTTTTTAATGGCATCGTTTTTTCATAGCATGGAAATTTTTCTTTGAAAGAAACAAAACTCTTCACATATAACAATTTTACTTTTGGCCTTTTTCGTTTCTGGCACTAAGCAAGAATTAATTTTTCGATTTTCAGGAAAAGGGACACCATTTTTCAAATTGTGGTCTCATTGAATTTTTCTTTGTTGATATTTAAACAAATCGAAAAGCAGTAGTACTAGTAATAATTCACTAATAATTACTAGCTAAAAGGTGTTTAGTCAATTTAAGTTATGATAAGCAACTAAAAATTGATGAAGTATCTCATCATCTCGAAATTCGAAATTACTAGACACAGCCAAAAATTGATGGAAAATCACTAATTGAAATAGTACAAATATTCACTAATTCGATGTCGTAGAAAATCGGATTACTTGGACTAAGCGAAAATATATTGATTTATTCAGAGCTGGATATATTAATTGGAAGAAGTTAAAAAAAATTTCATTCGTATGAATATAAGATTGGAATAAAATAACACGATTGCGTAACATTCCACCAGCATGTCGTATTTGCAATTTATTGTTACCAAATAAAAAAAAATATTCAACACCTTAAGCTATTTAACAATATTGCGTACTGATAAACAAAAATCGTTTTTATCAAAGAGATTATTTTCTACGTCAATGGAGTAATCTTAACTGAATTAGGTGTGTAAACAATTGCTGTACTTACATTTTGTTGCAACAAATTCCAAATACGTATGTTCGTGAAGATACCGTATACCGTTCTTCCATTAAACTTCTATCTTGACACAATTTAAAATTTCTAAACCTTGCATCAATTGAAATAATCAGCTCTGAATCATTCAATATACTCTCACTTATTGCGAGTAATTTGAAGAACTTCATCATCGAATTAGTGAACATTTATACTATTTGGAATGAAAATCTTGAACTCATTTTGAGTAGGTCACATCAACTCAAATTGAGTCAATTGCCACTTAAATTTGTATCGATGACAATTACCTGTTTTTTTCTTTCTTGCAGAGAAAAAAAAAGTTTCACTTAGAACAAACAAACGAAGTCAAAATATACTGAAACAAAAATTAACCATGATTATTGTATATGAATCAATACGAATATTGACAACAATTAAATTGTTTTTCAGTTTTGACATAAATCAAGAGAATGAACGTAACTGAAGTTCAGAATGATTTCTTACAGAATTACCTTAAACAAAATTGAAACGTTTTTTTTTCTGTGCGACTTATTGGTAGGATAATAATTCATTATAATGATCGCTGAATTTATTTATTACCTTTTTTCACGTTGAAACTTTCATATTTCAGCTCGCTCTTTGCGTGTTTTATTTCGCTCAAATTTTTTTTTTTTCATTCCACTGTGATATTTTATTAGTATCCATAGATTCGGCATATATCTGTTAATGTTAATGATTCGAAGCTTAGCGCGTAAGATATTTTTTCATATTTCTATATTTTATATTGTGAATGGAAATATATAAGGGAAGGACTATTGGTTTGTAGAGACTCGCGCCCAGTTTAACAGAACCCGGCATGTTGAAATATCACGTGAAGAATAACTATTTATCAAACCATTGGTAATTATAGTATCATTGCTTCTGTTTTCATTACCTTTTATGTTTCAAGATGGTAGCCAAAGGTGCAAAGTTTTAACACTAAGTGAACCACGGCTGTGCCAAGCATGGTTTGAGCAGAAAAATGTAGTTTGTGATGAAGTCCAACACTGAAAAAAAAGTTTTATTTCGATTGAGGAAACGGCGTCAAAATTTACTGACACAAAATTGAACCATACTTTTTTCATATGAGGCAATTCAAATATTGGAGACGATCCAATTGTTACTCAGTTTGTAGATTTGTTTTGTTTGTTAAAAGTTATTAACAATTACTTCTACCAAACTGTATTAAGTTCTGTTCGCGTGTTGACAAATTAAATCTTGTGCATGCAGGCTAAATTAAATACATGCAAATTGAACAAGTCCTGTGATGATTAAACTCCATTCATTTTGCACCCTATATCAATACATAGTTAGACGCTTTCCACGTCAAAAAAATCAATCTTGGCAGCCATCTCATCGATTTTAATGAAACGCAGTGTTGTTGTGGTACTTTATGGGTAATGCTTTTTGTCAGAAGGATTTTCAAAAATTTTGAAAATTCTGGGGGTGACGCCATTTTGAAATTTGGGGTGGTTTTTTTTTAAATTGTAATATTTCCGACAATTTTTTTCGGATTTCAATGAAACTTATAGGCACTTTGTAAAACAAGATGCTGTTTTATATAAAATATGGAACAAAAAAAAATTTCAAAATTTTCACAAAAAAAAAAACTAAAAAAAATTTTTTGATTTCATTTTTGACAAATTTTGCTATTTTTGATTTTTGATTTTTTTAGAGAATAATATTCCTTGTTCTTTTATCTTTCATTCGAAAAAAAAAACTTGTCGGACACTCATCTGGTTCGCGAGTTATGAATATTCAAAGAACGACATTCCAGTCGAATGATTGAGCTACGCAGCAACTAGGCGGGTAGTGCAGACATTGTCATTACACAATGTACCGTTGAAACGCTGCAGTCTCAAGCATTCCTGTTTACTTAGTTACTTTTCTCTCTCGCTTAGAATATTTTCGCTTAGGAGCAGATTTCTGTATCTGAAATATTTTTGATGTTGTGACAGGAGCAGCAGAATATATTTTGCAACGGATTTGATGGCTATTGATCGGTCTGAAGGAATGAAATCCTCTCGTACCATCAATTGTCTGAGCTTTCAGAAAACGATCGCTAAGGAATTTCGCATGATTTTCATATTCGCTTGTGGCACAAAAAATGAATTTCACTTTTGGCATAGCGCTGATGGCCCAATCGTACAACAAGAATGCCGTCGTGATCTGATTATCTAGTGGTCTTCGCAGACTCGCTGCTGTAGCTTCGCGCTTCAGTGTTCCAGATGATCCGTCACAAGGCCCTTTTCCATGAGAAGTGGCATAAAAATGCCATTCTCCTTTGATTTTGAAGTCTTGTTTGAAGTGCGCAAGATTAAGAAAATTAAATTTATTCTTATATTGCGAACCAGCTCCATCGGTGAAATGTATTAACTTTTCTACGTGATATCGACTTTTTAGTTCTGTGATTACTTTGTTTGAAAACAAATTAACGGCAGTTGCATCGTGGTGAAGGCAATATGAAATAATAATGAAACTGTCCTGAATTAAATTAGTAAAATTTTCACCAAAATCGCATAAAACCAAAAACACTCCTGCTTGAAGGGATTGTTTGGTATCATCAATATATTTACTTTGAACCTTCGCTAGGAAATCATGTTTCAACAGATCAGGTAAATCTTTTGTAATTACATGAACGTATTCGTCGCCGGAGTTTACAATAGTTTCTAACATTGAGCGATCTGTGTTTGTCCAATCGTTTGTACGTGACATTATCAATGCAATTTTTGTCAAATAATTCATGTAACTTTTCTGTTACTATTATTATACCAGGGCAATTTTTGCAATAATTTAAAAAGCAATCAGGTTTTGGGTTCTCGCATACCATGGTGCCTAAAATGTCTTTATACGATCCGAGGAAATCATGTCCAGGTTGTGCATCTGCAAGCTCTTTCAGTCGTGCTCCAGCTATCATCAGCTTCATATTTTGATGAATTTTACACACACAAACTGAATGTGTTCCATTACCGCCCGCCAGAATGCATTCCTTTGGTCTTAATCCCGCAAATTTGGAAAACCCAACCTTACAGTCAGGATATCTCTCTTTATAAGCTACGTATAACTCCTTCAAATTTCCCAAGAGTAGTCGTTTCTGTTCATGTACTCGAACTCCATTCTTCTTTACTGACACGTAATCATTTTTTCCAGGCATTTGCCGACTAAAATCGCTGTGGCGATAAAAATTATGAACAAGCGTTTCTGCCTCTTCAGATAGTCTTTTTCCAAGTTTAGGATTAGGAGATGAGCCGATTCCATGTTCGGTGTGAATGACTTTTGCCAAACGAGCCATATTATAAGGAACACTAAACGTGTGTTGTATACGCCGAATTTCCCAACTTCTTGGCAACATCGTTAAGAACTGAACTTTTTCTGATTTTTTTGTTGTTTCAGAGATTTTTTCTTTCAACTCCTCAACGAGTTCATTTATTTCATTCTCGTTTTTGTTTACAACTTCAAATATTTTCTGCAGCTCAAAGTCTATAGCTTCCCTTATTTTTTGTACCTTTCGTTTTTGGGCTTTTATTGATCTTCGATCCTTCCGATTTTCAATTGGAGGAATTTGCAAAATTTCAAGTATTTTGTTGAGCTTTATTATTAATTTTTCATCCTCGGAATTCAGATACAAGTCTTCCACTTCTCCAGAAACCACGCCTTCTACTTCATTTTCTGATTAATTGCTGAGGTAATTTTCATTCTGATCTACTGGAGGAAGATCATCAATACGGTTCGGTAAAGAACAAGGGGGTGGTGCAGAGTTTCCTGAAACAGCTTTTACATTGTGATTGGTTTTTGGGGGATGAAGACGACATGAATTGCATATAAGCTGCCCCTCTTTGGCTTCGTTAATATCTATTTTTTTACAAAGTTCTTTTGTAATTTTGCGAAGTACTGACATATTCAAATTTTTGCAGTGTCTTTTTTTACTAAAAGCATTACAACACCGAGAAAACGGAGCCATTTTACCTACTTTTTATAGTATTTTACAGCTAAGTATTTTTACAGACTCCGATTGAAAGTTTAAAATATAATAACGTATGTTCGATTAAGCCACTTATAAAGTTCATTCGAGAATGCTGTTACTAACTAATAAACTTGTCACTTATGGAAAACACACTGTCAGTGAGAAATTTAAAGGTATATCCAATAACGCGATCACGTGAGGAAATCAATTTTTTTACAGACAATTATTAAAAGCTTAGAGAAACTATTTGTGTACACTACATGTAACTCTATTAATGCTGACTAAGGAATATCGTACTCAACTCTGTCAACAACAATAGTGTCCAAAAAGCATAGTAGAATTGTACATCAGTGTCTGCTTGTACCCAAAATTTGTTTATCAACACCGCTGGATTGAGTACACTAGTCCGAGACTGCAGCGTTGCAGCGGTGCATTGTTTAATAACAATGTCTGCACTACCCGCTTAGCTGCTGCGCGGCACAAGCATTCGACTGGAATGCCGCTCTTTGAATTTAAAAAAATGTCGACCTCAAATTTCAAAATGGCGTCACGCCCAGAATTTTCAAAAATTTTGAAAATCCTTCGGCCGAAAAACATTGCCCATAAAGTATTACAACAACACTGAGTTTCATTGAAATCGATGAGATGGCTGCCAAGATTGATTTTTTTGACGTGGAAAGCGTCAGAAATGAACGTGTATCTAGATATTAGAAACGGTCTGCAAAAGGAAAAGAAAAATTGTACAAATCACGGTGATAATAATAATCAATTAGCCTCACGCGTAAAAAAAGTTTGCATGGCTCACATTGGCTCACGCATGGCTATAAACTTGGAAATATCTGGCTAAAGCATGGGTCACGGCTGAATGGTAGCATGGCTAAAGCCTTGCTCGTGTCCGTCTTCCATGCTTAGCACACGCTAAACATAAATTAATATTTTCAAGAATAATACAGAATTATAAAGAATACAGAATAATAAAGGATTCAACAACTAACCTCCTTTTTTATTTGGTCTAACGTATGTCAAAAAACAATATCTATATATTATTATTACTTTATATCACTCAGACAAACAACATCGCTTAAAACACCATCATCATT
>CAKNXH010000102.1:3471-20079 GCA_932178445.1 Andricus quercusramuli | reverse complement strand
TGTGCTCGATCCGGAGCATCCTGATCGTCGACTCACTATTGGTACTTATTTTGGCTGTTGCCACAATTTAAATTTCCAAAAAGTTCTTCCAGATGACGCCTTGAACAACCTGGTGCACGATCAGGAGAATCCTGCTCGCCGACTCACCATTGGCAGTTATTTTGGCCGTTTGCGCAATTCAAATTTTGAAAAAGTTCTCGTAGATGACGTTTTGAACGACCTGGTGCACGATCAGGAACATCCTGATCGTCGACTCACCATTGGTAGTTATTTTGGCTGTTGCCAAATTCGAATTTTGGAAAAGTTCTCGCAGATGACGTCTTGAACGACCTGGTGCACGATCCGGAGCATCCTGATCGTCGACTCACCATTGGTAGTTATTTTGGCTGCTGCCACAATTCAAATTTTTCCAATGTTCTCGTAGATGACGTCTTGAACGACATGGAGGGTGGAAAAACATAAGAAGGTAAGGGACATTTTTCCGAAACCTTTTTTTTTATAGAAAATTCTTATAAAATCCAATACACATATTGTTAAAGGAATTTGTTCGAAATCGCATTTTTTATGTTAGAAATAAAAAATAAGTTGCACAAAAGAAAAGGTGAAAGGGACCTCAAACCTGAAGACTGTTTCCTATTCATATTCCCGTTCCCAAACTTCATGTTATACCTAAAATTAATATATGTTTCACGTTTGAGCCACAAAATCAATTTAAACTACTTTTTATTCATTCAAACGCTTCTTCGTTTCCTACAAACTCAATTTTCTCGGATGTAAATAAATTTCTTCCATTCAACTTTTTTTTCCTGTATTCAGCATACCCACCTCTCGGAAGCATGAATATATATATATATATTTTTTTAATTCGAAGTTAAATTTTTTATTGCAATTCGAAGCCAAATTTCAGATGCGATAAAATTCCAACCTCAAAACTGAAACCTAATTTTCTCAAAACTGAATTACCTTTTTTCATCAAACTTGTTTCCCTGTATTCAACAACTCAACATCTCCGGAACGCATTTTGATTTTTTTTTTTTAATTGATTATTTAATTTTTTATCACTGTCCAAAGACTACTCGGACCGTGTGAAAAAAATGTCAACCCGTTTTCGTTAGCTTTGTGCTATATTACCTCATAACTGATAAGTTATATGTTATCAAACTTTGTTTCTATCGATTCAGGAAGGCTTCAGCTCGGAAGCGTATTTTTTCTTGTTTTAATTGCGAATTCGAGTTTACAGAATTTTTTTTTCTTCTCCTATAAAATTGCCATTATGTCCCTTGCCTCCTTATGATCTGTCACCCTTCACATGTTCTTGGAAATATTCATTTGTGTTTAGCGTGTCCTAAGCATGGAAGACGGACACGAGCAAGGCTTTATCCATGCTACCATTCAGCCGTGACCCATGCTTTAGCCAGATATTTCCAAATTTATTGCCATGCGTGAGCCATACAAACTTTTTTCACAGCTTGTACCGAGCGCGTCTCTTAGAGTACTGGTCTTCCAGCCCCTTCTACTCTAGGCCCTTTCCAGGATCAGTTCCGAGTTGTCCTGTTGCCACTTTATGTTTCGAATCCATTAAAATTTTTGAAATGAGTGGCAACGTTGTACTACACAGAAAAGTGATCCTTCAGCAAGGGTCACATCAGTTTTCGACAGAAACGTGCTTTCTGTCGATTTACCTTGCTTAAGGAAAACTTTACTGATATTCTAGAGGTCAGAAAGTTGGCAAAATCGTGGAAAGAGCCTAAAGGCTAAATACTATACTTTCAGTCATTCACATAAAAATATTCTTTAGCATAGTCTAAACAAAATTAATCATAAGAGTGAACATAACTAAAGAGCATCTCGATTTGCTGAAGTGAAACGGTCACTTACGCAACGAAAAACATTTTATGATTCTAAGGCGGCGTTTTTATAACCATAATAATCAGCTCACTGATAACCGCTTATCGTTCTGGTCATTGATGATTTTCGACGCTGATGAACCTTTCATTTGGAAGCACCAACAATAAGTAGCCAGAGATTCATTTTTTCATTTCACCCTTAATTCAAGATTCACTATACCCAATTTACTCATTCATACTTTGCGCGCCAAAGCTTTTTCAAAACATGATTTCATAATTTCGCCTTATACTCATGATACGTGTGGTGTATGGTATCTGTGTGTAAACCTAATGTTCCTGATCATTGATCAATTATTATCAGTGATATATATTATGCTATATCTTATCAAGTCCGAATTTGCCAAATGATAAATTTTATATCGCCAACAGTATTTGTTCAGATGTCCACATCTTCCATGATTTGAATCATTATTTGACTGCCAAAATTATATCTGCTGTCATAAGTTTTCGTATTCTGAAAGTATTGTTTCCTTATTTTTAGGTAACATTTGAGGGCTCATTTCTCTCACTACAACTAGTATCATCCTACTCGTCTTCTGGTTTACGATTAATGTTGATTCAACACATTTTTTTAATTTGTCATGAAAGACACATTAATAATGGTTAATTTCATGAATGTACATCGATAACAATTCATAAAAGTGCATAATATATTGAAAATTATAGCAAATTTTCAATAGACCCAATAATAAAAAAATTCAAAAATTTTAATGTACACGTTAAAAGTGATTATTATAGGCCGTATAACGAAGGCTTAAGAGTCAGTACAGTGTCAGTGTATTAATTTTGGACTCCGTTTGACGTCGCATGAAAAATTAAATTATAAATTACAAATATGTCACAAGAACAATTTCGAGTTATATGTAATTTCATTACACTGTATCATGAAGAACCAGAATAATAATTCTTAGTGATACTGTTAACCAAATTCTGCATTTTGGTACTAATAGATATTTCCTTACTAGAAAAAATGAGGATTCTTTCTACATGGGCCCTATCATTGGCGATCATCTCTAATTCTATCAGTAAATATTCTCATATAATAATAAATATATAGTTATATAAACATTATAAAATATCCCGCATATAAAAATTTGTCCTTCGACATACTCTAAAATTGCTTTGAATACTCTAAAATCTATTGAAATATTTTAATTTCTGTCCAATTTGCCAAAATATGCTCTAAAAATATGTGGAAACGTATCAAAGTACCTGTACATCTTCAGTTTTATACAACAGAACTACCGTAGTGGAATCCATTCTACTTCGTCAAAGGTGACATAATTCACATTTTTTGGATAGCAATTTTTTTTTTTTGGAATGTTTGAACTACCTGAACATTATGAGTTTATAATATAACTGTTTCGGGATGATCGAATTGATAGATTTGTTGCGGCCTTTCCAGGTTTCTATTATTATACTATTAAGCCATATTGAAAAAATAATTACTCTCCTCCTTTCTTTTGCAGAGTTAAGTTCACAGTTTGACTGCCTACCCAACGGCGCCCCTATTCCTGGTGTTTCGCACTTCGCACGTTCTTCCTCTCCTGACAGACCTGATTCTCCTGTAAGGTTCAGGTCCAGGTCTCCTTCTTCAAGACATCCTCCTCCTACGAGGAGCATCGTTCCACCTACCAGGCTCCCTTCTCCTAACGGAAGTGGATATGGACTTGAAGATCTCAAATTTGTGCAGCTTATTTCCATACCCAATCCGCACAGGATATACGAATTTCGAAAATACACTTTTCCAGCCGATACGTTAATACAATTGAGAATAGGAAAACATCAATTAATGCCTGTGCCAACCCAAGAACAAATTGTTATTTCAACATCTGGTGGTGATGTGTTTGCAATTTTGGAGAGTACTTATTTTCTTGCTGGATTGTACATCTATTTCAGACAAAATGAAAGACGGGCAAAAATAAACATGGAAAGCGGTGCGGTTACATTATTGACCACAATAGAAGTTCGTGAAACTCCAGTAGGTCCAAGGCGTCAAATCAGAAAATTTTTTCACATAAACAGGGTAAACCGTGTATAAAACGCACTTCTCAAAACTGTAAATTCAATTGTTTTTCAAATATAAACCTGAAACATAACATTGTTTGTCATCCAGAGTCGGATCAACGTCTTATATGTAACTTTTGATTGAACATAATAGTGAAAATTCAATGTTCATTCGAGCATTCAAATCTCATATAAAAAAATTCACTGATTACTTAGCAGAAAAAGGCTTTTTAGATGTCTGGTTAGTGAAATACTTTGCCAGAATAGAGTCTAGAGACCGAAGGGCTAAGTCGGATTTTGATGATCTTCTATGGTCTAATTGGAATACCGGTGAACGGAATTCTACTCACTCAACTGGGTGAGTTCTTCGGACAGGTCTTTGTCAAGGCCCACAAAAAATACAAATCATATCAACAGGACCATGAATGCACAACAATGATGATTGATAAAATTACATAATATATTGAAATATCAAAGCAAATTTTCAATTTATTCAATCAGGAATAAGATACTAAAATGTTAGTATAAACATTTAGATTGATTATTGTGAGGTATGCGAATTTTTTTAAATTTCCCCACGAGAAAAAAATGTCGCTTAATCTAAACTTAATTGACGAAGGAGAGCCTATCACCGAAAACCAGTAACGACATATGTACAGATGGGAATGGGGCAAGATGGATTGCGCGGTACCGAGGAATAAGACGTTCGGATGATTATTCATTCGATCGTCTTCTTTTGCGTCATCGCCATCAAATCCGCACCACACTCGACGTACTTAGAGAGATGTGCAGAAGGTATCTATCTATTGTTTATTGTAGACCGTGATACATTTTGAAAAGTGTGATTCTTCAGAGAAACAGTTCTAAAATATTTTGTTCGTCATTCAATTTATTTAATAGTGTGGTGTTTTGCTGACGAGCAATTTCTATCACTGTGAGCACAATAAATCCTGGAAATAAGCCATCTTGATGATTTTTGGACGCAATCGTCTTGATAACGTCATTTGAAAGCAACCCCTTTCTTTGTGAAGACAAATTCCAAATCACTGGATATCTTGGAATTTGACTATTAGTCCCTCGTCGAATGTTTCCTCTGAAATCAACGGATAGGCACCAAATGATGTAATAAGTATCCTAAAAGCTTCCTGGATGATAAAGAATTTGATTTATCTTCGAATTTACGCTCGATTTCTGCCCACTGTACGAATTTTATATTGATTTCAATTGAATCTCTTGAATTCTATCAATCGTTCGAATTATATAATTATTTTGAATCAATATCTTGAATTTTATTTCTCGTGCGAACTCTATATTTATTTCAATCGATTTCCTTCAAATTTATTGCGGTGCGAATTTTATATTTATTTAAATCGATTCTCTTGAAATTTATTGCGAGGCGAATCTTATGATTCTATATTGGCATTTGGGTGGTATTAACCGATAAATTCGAATTACGAGGAGAGAACGTGTATGATTCTGATATGAAGGTGCATTGGTTGCTCGAAATGTCTCTGTATGTGTATTTATTTTTACTTAGAATACATCGATATTTCAATCCTGAGTGAAAAACTTTGACTCGTTAATGCTTGTTAAGCTTACTCGTTATTTGCCAATATAATCTATTTTAGCTTTTCTGAACGTTATTTAATTGTAATTTCGTGATTAAAAATTTTATTTGACGCTCCATATTATTCAAATTTATGATTCATTTTTTTATCATTGCTACATTCTAACTTAAACAAATCTAAAGTCTACATTTTCAAGATTTTTCGCAATTGAATGTTCAATTAATTTACCCGAATAAACTAATTGCTATAATTGCATGCAGCGTGGCAAGGATTCAAGAATCAATACAGTGCCGATAAAACACTTCTGAAGTCAGTTCACCATCTGCTATAAACGGATTTATGAAATGCAAATATCTCACAAGTATAATTTCAAGGCACAGATAATTCATGACATAAGAACTACAGCAAATATTAAATCATCCAAAATAATTGGCCAGAAGATTTCTTACTGATGCTGTTAACTCAACTCTTCCTTTTTGAAGTTATCAGTTTTTCCTCAGTTAGAAAAAATGAGAATCCTTTCCACATGGGCCCTATCATTGGCCGTCATCTCTAATTCTATTGGTAAATATAATGATATGATAATGACTCTGTAGTTTGACAAACAATTTTTGGAGTTTCCGCATTTATTTCGGCGTGCCGTCGGGTTTTGGCTAGCCGTTAAGCTCGTTCCGCGGAGGTCTCACGTGCCCGGCAGGTCTGACGGTCCCGGGTCCGCTTATTTCCCCGCGCTTGTCCTTAGCCCCCTGTCATAAACGGTGCTGTCGGCTTTCAGATTCACGTTTGGAAACAGAATTCGTCCCGAGAGGGAACCCGGAAAGAAAAAAGTAACGGGGTACGGCTTCCCGTCACGAAAGAATTTACGCTGTCGAATTTACCCGCGGAATAATCGGTCGATCATCGCGGACGAGTCACGGCCTGTCACTAAACGTTCGTGGTGAAAGGAAACCGATTTGAGGACCGAGCCACGGTAGTTCGATCGCAGTACCTACGGAAACGCGAACAAACGAATTAATTGGGCCGAGCCACGGCAGGTCAGCCACAACGCGAATTATGTTCCCTTGAGTCCTATCACAAAACACATTTTGTTTTCACCTGCTTCAGCGCAGGTTTTCATCCTTATTCCTATTCGAAACTTTTGCTAGGGTAATGAGTTGAGATCTGAGCTCCCACAACGTTTAGGATCTGAAAACTCACATTTTTGCCGCTTGATAAAATTAATACGTCTGTTGGAGTCTTTTTATGTTCTTTGTGTTGATTATTTCGATGTCAGAAATAATATTTTGGTACGCTTCCACTTAGCATCTATATGATGATACCATATAGATACCACAGGGACAACTTGGAACTTGTCAAAAAACTATTATGAAAAATAGTTATCCATACAATATTTCAAAAACAAAAATCACTGAGCCTCATACTTTACTAGTGACTCGAAAAACACGAAGCACTCAATTACAGAAACCATAATTAAAACCTACCAAAAAATGGTTCGACCATACATCGAAAATTGGAATGACTGTCTCTTCATAAGGAAAGAAATGCAATCTGCAACTATTCTTCTGGATCAATAATAACATACAAAGAAGTTTATTGAAAAGTTCTAAACAAAAAATCAAACAAGAAGTTAAATTGGGGTGTGCATAGGAACATAATTTTGCAAACCTTGATAAAGTCTACATTAACCAAAACAGTTGAGCGATACTTATATGTACTATCGAGCACGTAAGATTTTTGTATGCAAAAGATAATTGCTCCAGCTTCGAAAAAGCTCAGAACGAAGTTGAAAGATGCCAGCAATATTAATTTTGCAACATTAAGAGATAACAATAAGAAATAATTTAGAGATATAGAGAAAGATATAAAAAATTAATGTCATGGTTATTAATTGCGTCAACCATGTAACTGAAACCGAAATTTGGCTACTTTTCCTGGAATCTGCATTCTCTTTCGCCACATGCATTTGACAAATTTAATCCTCTTTTTCCTTTTTCAGCGCTAAGTACACAGTTTGACTGCTTACCTAATGGTGCCCCTATTCCATGGGTTTCGCACCGCGCACCTTCATCCTCTCCTAAGAGACAGGATTCTCCTGTAAGATCAAGGTCCAGGTCTCCTCCTTCAAGGCCACCTACTTCTACGAGGTGCTTGGCCCCACCAGAGAGACTTCCTTCTCCTGACGGAAGTGGATATGGACTTGAGGATCTTGAATTTGTACGGCTTATTTCAAAACCAAATCCGCACAGGATATTCGAACTTCGAAGATACACTTTTCCTGTCGGTACACCAATGAAAATGAGAATAGGAATCCGTCAATATGAGCCTATGCCAAGCCAAGAACAAATTGTTATTTCAACATCCGATGGTGACGTATTTGCAATATTGGAGAGTACTTATTATCTTGCTGGAATATATATGTTCTTTAAAGGCGATTACAAGAGGGCGAAAGTAAGCATGGAAGGCGGTGCCGTAACCTCATTGTCCGCAAAAGAAGTCAGAGAGACTCCAGTAGGTCCCTCACGGCCAATCATACGATTTTTTGACATAATTAAGGTGAACCACGTGTAAAACGTAGTCCTCAGAACTGCGAATTTGATTCTTTTTTCAAATTTGAACCTTAAATATAATATTTTTCGTCATCCAAAGTCGGATCAATATCGTATGAGTCACTCCTGATTATACATAATAATAAAAAGTCAAGGTATCATGGTTCTCAAAGTTCTCATTTGAGCAGCCGTATCCTAGATGAAAAAAATTATTTTTCTGTAATAAATGTTATTCCTAATTTATTTGAATTTTAATCAACGAAATTGCAATTTGTATTATATTGGAAACAAATGGGTTATTTAAATTCAGTGAATTCGTATCAAATTAACCATACAGATTAAAAAATAGGACATTTTTATCCACTTCTCGTGGGCAATTTTTTCTTTCATTCTATATGTATGAGAATACTTTATTAGCCTTAGTAAACTGCAGAATATTGTCTTTGCTTAATACTTAGCTTTGTTATAAACAATTCAAATGAACAAATGAACCATATTCTACAATTTTGGAAAAAATGGACGTTTTCCAATATGTACAGAAAAACTATCTCAGACATAACAAATTCCAGAAAATGTTCAAACCTTCACATTATTGTTTGTTATAAACAGTTCAAATTGATAAATCGAAGATTTTTATCCTTGTGACTTCGCAAAAAATTACTTTTCGTCTTGCATTTGTAGAGCAAAATAGCTTATCAGACTTTTTGGAATCCATAAATGTCTGTATTTTAGTAAGTCTGATTAGACAATTTACTGCGATGCACCTTAGATAGCAAATAATTTTTTCCCGCGAGAAAATGACGAAGATAGTCGATTAGTTTATTTAAATTATTCATTAAAAAATATTAAGTGTGAAAACAAAACAATAATAATGAATTATAATATAACAAGCTCGAATTTTTTCTTCTTCTCGGTATGCATTTCAAATCATGTTTTTAACTCTTTTTTCTCAACGGTTGCAATTTAAGATGCAATGCATACTAAATACCTACTAAATGTATCATTATGTTTCCCATAAAAATTACACATTCTTCAGAGAAGTAGCATTCTTATTTATTCAAATCAAAAAATATTATCTTTGGTGTAGGGACAATAGGAATAAAGAACAACAAAAAAAATTGAGAGAAAAAATTAAATGGGGTCATATAACCAGTACGTCCTCGTCGTTGGTCCTGGCTGTGCTGAAAGTGGTTCCTATTAAACATTTTCTATCTTTAGAACATGTAGAATTTTCTCACATAAACTAATCTCGCTTTTTCATCATTCAAATTAATGAAATGTCGATATCATGTGAAAAGGATCTGCTGGGATTCTGATTCTTTCAGATTTTGAACCCATAAATAACGTAGAAACTTCCTATGAAACCCGATTCTGGATCCACTTTAGTCAAACTTTTTTCGCCTTCAAGAACACTGCGTACAATTGACATGACCTAACTTCAACTCACCGAACCTAAACTCACCTAACCAAACGTAACCTAACCTGGCCTTATATAACCCTCATCTTTCACCGCGATGACGTTAGTTTTGTCAAATAAAATGCTATTTTTTGTTTTGATATGATGCTCAGCTAGTGCTGATTGCGTGAAATATTCAAGCCTGACCTTACTCTTATGTTTCTTTACACGTTGGCTCACCGCGCTCCCGGTTTCTTAATTACACTCCTTGACCCGACGCCGAAACTGGGTCTCCTAATCCCTGCATCCTAAAACACATTCTTTTTGTGCCTGCCATGACGGCATGAACGCCGTTTACCCAGAGACTAAGCCGGTATCGCCAACCAATTCAGCATTTTTTGCTCGTGCTTGTAACCAGGGCACCTGCACGTGGTGACGGTAGACAACGGAACCATACTGGCTAAGTCACTGAGTATACGGCGTTCTTGCCGTCATGGCAGGTACAAAAAGAAAGTGTTTTACGATGCAGTGATTAGGTACCCCAGTATCGGCGTCGGATCAAGGAGTAAACTGGGAGAGCAGTGAGCCAACTTGTAAAGGAACATGAAAGTGAAGTCAGGCTTAAACTATCATGCAATCAGCACTAGCTGAACATCGTATCGGAACAGGACATAGCATTTTGTTCGACAAAACTACCGTTATCGCGACGAAAAATAAGGGTTGTATAATTTAAACGAATGCAATGTGTATTCAAATGAGTATAAATGAATTCAGAAGGAAATATGTTAATTCATGTTCTATGTGTATCCTAATTTAAATCCTTGGAAATATTTTTTAAAATCTTGTGGAATCCCTTGAAATTCTAAAAAATTACATTAAATACTCTAAAATCTTAAAAAATTCTACTTAAATCTCATAAAATCCTTTGAAATTTTTCGTCAGCTACTCAAAACTTAAAAATATTTGAACTAAGTGCTTGAAAAATACACATGGAAGCTTTCAGTGGAACTTTTTTCAAAAGTTACGAGTCTTGCTATTTTGTTAGGGCACAATTTCTTTAAAATAAAAAATGTTCAATCAAAGCTTCATTCATTTCACTTAGCGAGCTCATTTGAAATATAATGGAATTGTTCGTAGGTCTTAATGACAAAAACAAATATTATTTTTATTTTACTAGACACCTTCAGAAAGATGTGCAAAAAACCTGTAAATGATTTAACAAAATTCCGGTTTAGAATAACATTTTTATCGAAGCGCAATTTGCAAAATCGCCTAATTTCTTCAAGCTAATTCTGGTCGAAGTGAACAAATCTTTTTCTCTTCCCATTTGATCAAGTACAAATATCTCACAAGGGCTTTTGAAAGAAAACTTTCTGTTCTCACTCTTTTCCAATATATTTCTTTCCTCATCTTATTTTATAATCTGAATCTTGCTCATCTTGTTCATTTTTCCTCTTCACACCGCTTTCTAAATTCTATGGTACTCTTTCCCTTCTTATCATCTTATACCATTTATTACATTTGAGTCGTTAAGCATTCCCAATATTTTCATAAGTTGTCTTTCCCTGTCTCGTTTGTTCAATTCTTAACTCCTCTCCTCTCATAAGGCCCTTATACGCAATTCTTCAGGATCACATGAGAGGACCTTTAATCTTGTAATATTAGTAGTAACATGTGTTGTAAGTTACGTTAATACTAGGTGCGCAAATAGGTTTTCGCTGTTGTTGTTATGAAAATGCACCTTTAGTGTGAAAAAATTAGTAACAAATGAATCATTCAAGGTATTGCCCATTGTTGGCTACAACTTTTTCCCAACTTTCTGGTAGAGCTCGAATACCGTTACGGTAAAAGTGTTCATCTTTTAAGGCTATCCACGAATGTAGCCATTTTTCGATGTCTTCGTATCAGCGGAACTGCTGATCAACCAGACCATGTGCTACTGACCGGAACAAGTAATAATCGGACGGCGCGATATCTGGGGAATACGGCTGTTGAGGGTTTGGCAACGTGAGGCCAAGCGTGGACAAGCTGTAAATAAATTTTTTGTGCCTCTGCTCATATTGTGGCCGTTTTTCGCGCAGTGCTTGGCTCAACCGCACCAATTAAAGTCGATAGCGTTCTCCAGTGATGGTTTCGATCGGTTTCAACAGCTCATAATGGATAACGCCGACCTGGTAAAACCAAATACACAGCATAACTTTTGCAGCGTGAATATTCGGCCAAGCTGATGACGTAGACGCATGAACGGGCTGTCCCTATGAATTTCTTCTGTGTGGGTTGCTGTGATTAATCAATTTTTCATCACCCTCCACGATGCAATGACGAAAACCCTTCTTTTTTCGCCGCTGAAATAGTTGTCCTATTGACAAACAGCGAGAACTTATTTGCCTCAAGGTCCAGGTCGCCTCCTGCCAGGCATGCTCCTTCCGTGTTTTGTTCTGTCGGGTTACCTGCTGGCGTGTTTCATCAAGTTGAATTCCATACCGCCGAACTTCCTCCTGTACCAGACATTATTCTTCAGACGGGTCTCCTACTCCATGCCCTCCTCTTCCTGGCAGGTACATGGTTGCACATACCATGCTTTCTTCTGGTGACACACATAGAAATGGACTTAAAGAACTTGAATTTATTCGACTTATTCCAAGAATGAATCCGCAGCAGATATTTGAACTTCGAAGATACACTTCTCCTGCCAATAGAAAAATGGCATTGCATTGCATTCAATTTCATTGCATTCAAGCCTGTGACAACCCGAGAACAAATTGTTCTATCAATATCACATTTTGACGCGTTTGCAATACTGGAGAGTACTAATGTTCTAACTGGAACATATATCTATCATAATAGACGAGCTAAAATAAACATGGAAAGCGACACGGATAACATTCTGACTCCATATGAAATGAACGACACTCCAGTAGGTACTAAACGCAATATCACGCAACATTTTCGGATGAACCTTCTGAAGCAAGCATGAGCTATGATCCTTCACGCTACTAATACAAGATGTTTCGAACCGTTGAGTGCGCTACTGATCAGTGACATAAAGAAAAGATTAACATTATTGTAAAGGTAGGAGTTCAAGAAATTCTGGGCACTCAATTAGTCCACGCGTGATTTTAAAGAGTGTTACAATACTTGAGAATGTGCGTCTGTCTTCAAGTGACCAAAGCTGAAATCTATTACGTAGATCTTGGTGATCAGACCCACGCGAAGGATAGACATTGTCCTCTTTCCATGCAAAATATTTTTAAAAACGCCTTTGGCATCTCTCAATTGAATTTATTTGATTGATTGTTTGTGGTGCCCAGACAAGAGACGCGTATTCAAGCTTAGATCTAACCAATGAACAAAAGAGCCTCATCAGCGGAGTTATCGTTTTGAAATGTTTGCATGCCCTCATTGAAAAACCAAGAGTTTTATTCGCTCTAGCTACTATTTCGCTTATATAGTCCTGAAAGGTCATCCTACTATCAAAGAGAATTCCTAGGTCCCTGCACACTTCAACTCTTTCAAGTTCCATGCCATCAATAGAGTACCTGTGGTGCAACACTACATTTTTGTTCGAGAAAGATAGTATCTTGCATGTTGATGGACTTAAACTTGAATAATTCATTTTACACCAATTGTTGAAAACATTAAGATAAGCTTGGAGATGAATACGAGAATTTAGATTCGCAATTGGTGAAAATAATTTTGCATCATCTGCATATAGTAGATGATAACAATCCAAGCTTAGCGATACATCATTCATAAATATTATAAAAAGCAATGGACCCAAAGTTGACCCTTGAGGTACTCGAGACAATGGCACAAATGGCAGAGAAGAATGACCAGCATATTGTACAACATGATATCTATTTTTCAGATATGATTCAATGAGAAGTAAAAGTTTTTGCGGAATACCTATGTTATACATTTTCTCTATTAGAATATTGTTGTCGACTTTATAAAATTCTTCAGAAATATCAGTAAAAATAAGATCCACCTGATCATAGTCAACAAGTAAATCCTTGATTTTCTGAGTAAAATTAGCAAATTGGAAGCGGTAGATTTTCGTGAAATAAATTCATGTTAATTTGTCGATATCTTACACGCCATAATGCTAAATATAATTCCTTGAAGACATATTTCAAAAATTTTAGAAAAATCATTCAGGATCGCAATAGGTCTATAGTTCGTTGCTTCTCATTTAAGGCCCTTCTTAAACACCGGACAAACCCTGGTCTTTTCCCATACATCTGGAAATTTGACATGTTCCAATGCTAAGTTGAAAATAGTTGTTAAAACGGGAGTAACAACAAATTCACAGTTCCTGATTACAAATAATGGTAACATATCCAGTCCAGCAGTATGTAAACGTTTATGTTGCCTATCTGAAATATTTGAAGTAACGGATAAATCCCTATAATCACTTTTAAAGTAGCTAGCAAAAATATCAACAATATCAGAAGCAACTTTTGTCATGTGTTTATTCCCAACCATTTTAGTGCTACACGTTGGAAGAAATTCTCAACTGATTTTCTTTACATTTCACGTAACCTCCAGTAAAATCGACTGAACTTGGGATTTTCAACACATTTATAGATTTCACTGGAAATTAGTATACAAATATCTCACAAGGCCAATAACAAGGCATATAAAATTCATCAGATAAGAACCTTGTTATTCATTATAGACGGCAATGAAGCAGCAGAATTATCATACTCATATTGTTAACTGAATTCCTCAGAAATATAGTAATCAATATTATTTCAAGAAAAAATGAGGATCCTTTCTACTCTGGTCCTGTTATTAATACTTATCCTTAATTCGATTGGTAAGTATGATAATATATCTATATTTTCGAAAAAAAGATTTATGTTTCAGCTAGTAACAATTTTTCTGGCATAATTCGTATTTTATAATAATTTAAAACTGTTGAGATACTTAACGCCCTTGATATAATTTGAAATCTTATGAAATTCGTTGAAATATATTGAAATTCCTTGACCTATGAAAACTGTTGAAATATTTTAGAACATTGCTAGCGATTTTGAAAATATATTAAAATTCTACACAATCCTTTAAAATTCCTTGTATTATACTAAAACTTCTCAAAATCGTTGGATTTCACATTTCTGCACAGACTTTTCAAAACGAAAGGTCAAAGCATCGACAACTGGAATTTGGTGATTGTGAATTCTCTCTCGTTAAAGCTCATTTGGCTTTAATGAGGACATTGTCATGTATATTACATTTATTTATGTACCATGACCTAGGATTGATCATTCAAATATTGCAAAATAACGATAAAATCTCATTTAAAATGATTACATTAATATTTGTTCCTTTTTTACATTAATTGTAACTTGTGTCTTTTTTATAAAAATTAAAATTTTTCATTTTCAATCTTATTTTTCACGATTAAAAGAAAATCTATTCGTCGTATCTGAAAATGATAAACAAATTTGTATGTCCTTTTTGATTAAATAAATTTTGTATTTTTAATTCTATCCGTACGTTGCTTCGTTTTGAAAAAATTTTATTTTTCATTTTTAATGTAATTTTTTACGGTTGAGACCAAAAATACTTGTCGAATCAGAAAGTGATTAATAACTTTGTATTTTTTGTTTGTTTGGGTGAGCAATTTTTTTCTCTTCATCTTCTGTCTTATTTTGCATAGTTCGGCTGCAAAATGGAATATTTGATTTCTGATTTTTTTTTGTGCGATCAAATATCTCGCCTTGTTTTTCAGATCGTGCGTTGTTTACCTTAAAATTTTCATTTTCGTTTGTTATTTTGAATTTGTGAATGCTATAACTGCCGTACATAAAATTTTAGGATTAAGAAGAAAGTGGTCATGAAATTTTTTTTAAATGCTTCACAAGGCAAAAAATTCCACCTATTGAAAATGGCATTGAAAAAATGACAGAAACTTCAGGATATATTGAAGATAAAAAAATTGATTTGAGATAGTTTATTATTATTAACTGCTACTTTGCATTAATCTTCGGATAATTTTTCATAATTACTGGGCGCATCCGAGTAAATATTTTTGTCTTAAAACTATTTTCATAACAACGAGTTTCATTTTCTTTTATTTTCATCTTTACTATTATTGACTTTGAAAATCAAAGCCAGAGAGTAACAGTTGTTACGAATAAAAAAAATTAATTCAAAGGATTGATGATTCATACAAGCTAATTTTTTATATGTTTTATTTCTACCCCTACTACTGTGTTTATTAAGAATCTAGTCATAGGTTGACCGTTGTTATGAATGAAAAAAATTATTCGTTAACGAGCATTTTCACTTTACAAGCAAAGTCATCTTTGGGACCACCCTAACGTACTTGTGCTTGAGAGATTTTCTGCATCGCAGATATATTTTGGTGTCTGACGTACTTTAAGAAAATTTAATCCTCTGTTTCTTGTTGCAGAAATAAGTTTACAATTTGATTGTTTACCTAATGGCGAACCTATTCCTGGCGTTCCGCATTTTGGAACTTCTCATTCTCCTGGCGGACATCATTCTCTGCCTGTGAAGTCTAGGTCAAGGTCAAGGTCCAGGTCCAGGTCTAGGTCTTCTGCTACCAGGTACTTTCCTTTCGAGCCTCTTCCAGAAATGTTTCCTGCTGCCAGACCTTATTCTCCACACGGGTTTTCTACTGCAACGCCTCCTCCTACTTCCAGGTATCTTCCTTTTGAGCATCTGCCTGGAATGTTTCCTGCTGCCGGACCTTATTCTCCACACAAGTTTTCTTCTGGAAAACCTCCTCCTCCTGCCAGGTATCTTTCTTCCGAGCCTCTTCCTGACGTGCTTCCTGCTGCCAGACCTTATTCTCCACACGGGTTTTCTTCTGCAACGCCTCCTTCTCCTCCTCTCAGGTATCTTCCTGCCGAGCCCCTTCCTGAAGTGGTTCCTGCCGCCAGACGTTATTCTCCACACAGGTTCTCTTCTGCAACGCCTTCTCTTCCTGTCAGGTATCTTCCTGCCGAGCCTTTTCCTGAACTGCTTCCTACTGCCAGACCTTATTCTCCACACAGGTTTTCTACTGCAACGCCTCCTCCTCCCGCCAGGTATTTTCCTGTTGAGCCTCTTTCTGAAGTGATTCCTGCTGCCAGACCTGATTCTCCAGACAGTTTTTCTTTCGCGACGCCTCATCCTCCTCCTGCCAGGTATCTTCCTGCCGAGCCTCTTCC
>CAKNXH010000101.1:458510-563268 GCA_932178445.1 Andricus quercusramuli | reverse complement strand
GATAATGTATCACTGATCTTTTGCATTATATTCTCGCAAGTATAGATAGAATCGCGATTCAGAACTTAAAACTTTCACCGTTTTTTAATTATTAATTTATTTTTAAAAAAGATTGTAACAAACACAGTTTCTAACTAATTAACCTTCTTATGTCAAATTTCATAATTTGCATATAATTTCATTTAACAAAAGTTATTAAATTTAATTAATTTGATTATTAAGTTAGATATAAGTAGTTCTTATTACTTTAAAATTCATTTTAAGTCTTTAACTAATAGTTTTATAATATTTTGTTGTTGAGAAAACAGAAATTATTTTTATTGTTGGAGCATTGTTCATATCCGAATTCATTTCACGTTTTCCTTATGTGTGTTTTCTACATTCTTGAAGCTTTTTTATTTTCACAACTAAATGTATAAATAAAAATACCGCCAAATATAATCTGAGATTAGAATTTCGGATAGTTTATTTTTTTAATTCCTTCCCTGAAAATAATTTTTCACTATAAATGTAGTTAGATATTATTTTTCCAAAATTGTTCAACTCATTGATGAAATTAATACATGTCATTTCATGAAAAAATACTTCAGTATGTAAAGCTATATATTTTTTACACTATTCTATATATATGTAATTAACTAATTAACTATATCATTAAGATTTGCATAAATTGATATTAAAAATGAAATGTACGTATTTATCTTACATAAAAGTCTTCTGCGCAACTGCTTTTGACGTGCGTAAATTTCCTTCAGTTTCATAACATCGTTAGAACGACATGATGTCTGACCATTCTTGAATAAAGAGGTATGAATTACAACTGGTTAACAGCCGTAAAGTTTGGACTACAACTATACCTTGATGCACTTTTACAGTGCGGTGGATCAGTGCGTTCCGCTCACAAAGCCATAACCCTCGGAATAGAAGAGAAGAAACCGTAGCCGTAGCCGTAGCCAATGGCGAATCCGCAAATCCCTACCCTATGGCCGTAAATTACTTAGTGTTCTTGCGCACTTGTTGCAGCTTGGACATTTTGCGGTCAACCGAGATGACCACTGACCACTAATGGTTCCATGCATTCATGGGTCATGCCCAACCATCAATGGGTCTACAAAAATGTACTATTGCTCCCAAACCACAAAGTTTTTATTACCCCTTTCTTTTAAAGATTTTTTTCAAACTTTTCATGTTCATAACCAAGAATTACCACCTTTGGATATGTACATTAGGGTGTATTAAAAAGAACAATGTTTTTTTTCATCACTCACCACCTAACCTAAACTTACGCCATTTGGTGGAAAAATAAATGAGCATTTTTATATAAAAAAACAAAAATTAACCTCGCTCCTCGGACCTCAAACAGCAAACAGTACCAAAATGAATAAATGTTTGATAAGAAATATAACGGATGATACCAGACGCTGAGGGAAAAAAAACTTGACTCAATTAGAGAAAAAAATACTGCACGTAATCGTGAAAAATGAGGAAGGGTGGTTTTTTTTACGCTTAGGGATAGTATTTTTGGTCTAATTGGGTAAGGTTTTTCTTCCTCGGTGTCTTATGCCATCAGTTGTACTTCTTACAAAGAAATATTTTTAAGGAAATTAAGTTAATGAATAGTTTTAGTAATTTAGAGGATATTTAAGGTCTCAGAACTGTGGTTTGAACTTTTTAAAAATAAAACAGAATCCAACATTTGGTTTTTTTAGGACACCCGCATGTACATCGGGATGGCCCTGATCTTTTACTTCTAAAAATTCTTTGCTCTCACTCCTCAGTTTGGTTCAAATACCCAAAAAACTGATCTCCAAATTTGATAGAAATCGATTAATGTTAACCCATATGTCTCATTGCCCTAGAGACCATCGAGTTTCACATTGATTTAACATGGGAAAAAGATAGCTTTTTATAAATCTGCCGCTTGCAGTATTTTATGCCAAATTCCTTGAAAAATAAGAATCAGTCATCACTTTTAAAGTTGAATTATTTTTAGGCACATATTTATGGGTCCCCAAAGAATACCACATCAGTGGAAAATTTGATTCTTATCTATATTGAGGTGCCTTAAAGTTTTTTGAATTTCTTTCACGAAAGTCATCATGAATCGCTAGTTTAAAAATATCCAGTAATTTTTCAACTCATCTGGAATCGTTAAAATAATTTTAATTTGTTTAAGCATTTGTTAAAATAATTTTATAATTATTTAAAGAATACCTATTTCTTCAAGTATATATATTGACGAGAAATACAGGTAAAACATTTTATTTCACAAAATTTTTGACATATTAGAATATTTTTAAGTACTACCTTGTTCTCTAGGAATACGTTCAAGTTTTTAAACAAATTTAGTTTGTTAAAAAAATGGTTTTCATTAATTTTAAACTTTTAAGAGTATCCTTAGAAATTAATTAGTACCTAAAAATATTCCACTCTGTTGAAACATGACAAAACTAAAATATTTGACAAACTAAACTTTTTTAAACATTTAAGATTTTTCTTAGAAAACGAAATACTATTTAAAAATGTTCAAATCTCATTTTAAAGGCATAAGTCTGCATTGTATTTTGTTAAATTACCCGAGAGAAAAACTTGGTGCAAAAAAGGCGCAAAATTTCAAATATGCTGATTATACTATCTCCACATTCTTAAAAACAATTGAAAATTAGTAAAATTGATTAAAAGTATCTTATTAATCAACAGTTTTTTGTCAACGTTTTAATAGTTTTTTTTCAATTTGATCATTTGGTTGAAGATTCACTTTTCTTTGTTAAAAATAATCTTTTTTGTTGATAATTCACCTCTTTTATTAAATAGTCATCTTTTTTATCAAAAATTCAACTGTTTTATTGATCATTCCTCTCTTTGAATAAAAAATACTGTGAAGACTTTCTTTTCAAATGAGATCAAGAACTTATAAATATTTTTAATTATTTCCAGTGTTATTCTAATTTTTCGAAAACATAAAAATTTTATGCTTTTTTGCAATAATCTTATTGGTGAAAAAGTTGATGGTAATATTATAACATTCAAGGCATTTTAGCGACAGCTCAAAAAGCAAATGTATAGGTAATTTACCTTGGTAGTGTAGGTCTTATTTAATTAATTGTGATTTTATTTGAACAAATTATTGTACTGTAATAATTTATTTAAAAACTCACAACATCTAGAAAAAACATTCATTTTGTGACTCACCTTAAAAAATCAAATGCCTATATACATTAAAATTGTTTGAACAATTAAAACGTAGTTAACTAGTTAGTGAATAATTTTGAATTGCCGATTGATGATGATTTATAAAAAAATGCAAAAAGTGTTTACAAACTTTAATATCACTCAAAATAAAAATTGGTCACTTCATCGACTATTCTTTGTGGACCCATAAGAGTGCCTAAAAATTATTCAACTTTTACATTTATATTTTTTGTAATTATTTGTAACTTATTATCGCGCTTAAATCGTAGATTGACAAAAAGCTGTCTTCTTCGCATGTCAGATCAATGGGAAACTTCATGGTCTCGGAAACACAGGTTAATATGAACCGATTTGGTCTAAATTTGGAAATCAGTTTTTTTGTTATTCAAACCAAGCTGGAGGGGGGGGGGGGGGGTGCAAAGATTAAAAAAAAAATGTCCACAAAGTATAACTAAGAACTACCCTAATGCATCATTGTAAGTTCGATTCCCTGGCCAAACCTCCAGCGAGTATTTTTAATAAAATCGGATGCAGCCGCTAAAGGACTTGAATTATACTTTAGTAGCGAGGGGGCCATCTATAAATTTCTGTTCCACTGGGGTTTTAAAATAAAAAGGCATAGTACAATATGTTTTTAACCGCAGTTCTATGGGACTTGAAATGACCGGCCTAACAAGACAATAATAATGATAATAATGATAGAGCTGTCAAGGTATATAGGAAATGTCTACGCATTTTAAACAGTTCTGGCATTCTCCCACAAAAGTTATTCCAAGCTTCTCAAGATAAAATTCCATACCTTGAAACTACTCTTCATGACAAGTTGAAGACATATTTTCATGTTTTCCAACCCATTCTTCATATATTTGAAAGCACCTAAAAGTATAAAAAAAAGATGGATTTTTCATTTTTTTTTTAAAGACGCCTCACGTGGCGCAATCTATCTCGCCGCGGCAAATATAATATTCCCGAGGGACTAGGGCAGAAAATTCCTCGGCCTCATAGAAGCGCGTGTATTGTTATGGCGTACCTTTCATCATTCACGTACATGGAATTTCCTCCGCGTGCTTTCGAGACAGCGCAACCCTTTCTAAGATTCCAGACGGAATAACTAATCCGTCCCATGGGAGAGTCGTCCGACGCGAATGAGAATTTGGTGTGCGGGGGAAGACAGGTGGAGAAAAGAGGAGGGAATGAGAGAGGTGGACAGGACGATGGTAATAGCGTTCTTATCCGTGAATCGCGACCGCAGGGGTTCGTTCATCCGATACCGACTTATAATATCCAACACACCCGCGACTCCGACGGTGCGAATGGCTTTGAGGCGAACTTTCAAAGGAGAATCGAATTATCAGTTTCAATTGGTAATCAGATGTCTTTGACACCCGTAGTAGACCCCAAAAGAAAAGAAAAAAACAAAGAAATGCATATGTGAGGGACTTAAGGGCCAATGCTATACGATTTTTGTACACAGGGGAAAACATGGTAATCAGGGAAAAGTATTTTTTTTTGTCAGCAAAAAGTCAGGGATTTTGAAGAAAAAATGCAGAAGTCAGGGAATTTTTGTAAGAAGTACATTAAGTAACTGTCAAGAATAATCAGGACTGCTACACAGATTTTTGTTTTCTGAAATCACTTTTTAAAGATAAAATTACTGGCCACCCTTTTTTAAATGAAAATATCACTCGGGTAACTTTTCTTTCAACAAATTAACCCATGAATTCACCGCAATTGAATTCAGGAATTTTTTTTCGAATTTATTATTTATTATTTGAAAAGATCCCAACACATTTTTAATATGGTTCAATATTTTGAATGGATTTCAAAGGATATAAAAAAATTAAGGATTTCAATGTGGTTTCGAGTTTCAAGGGATTTCAAAATATTTCAAAGGATTTGGTATATTTTAGGGTAATTTAAGAAATTCCAAGGAATTTTTAATATAGACTTAAAAAATTTGAAGATATTCCAAAGGATTTTAAAGGTTTTAGGATATTTTGAAAATTCCTTGAAAATATCAAAAGCTTTGAAAAGTTCCAAAGGATTTCGAAAAATTACAAACGAAATCTTTTAGCATATTTTAAAAGCTTAAAAGAAATTCTTAACAGATTTTAATAATCTCAAGGGATTTCAAAGGATTTTAAAGATTTCAGGGTATTTTTTAAAATTCCAAAGAATTTATGAGTTTTAAAAAGATTCATGGGATTTCAAAAGATTTCAAAATATTTCAAAGAATTTGAAATATTTCAGGGTATTTTAAAATATTTCAAAAAGTTTTCAAGACTTCAAAAATTTGAAGGAATTTCAAAGTTTTGTAAAGATTTTAGGGTATTTTTAAAACTTCATCCTGAGAATTTCAAAGAACTTCGAGAGATCTCAAGGGATTACAAAAGATTTTAAAGGATTTGAAATATTTTAGGTTATTTTTAAATATCTGAAGACATTTTTAAAAAATGTCAATACTTTTGAAGGCCTTTCAAAGATTTTGAATCTCTTACAGGGTATTTAAAAAGATTCCAAGACATTTTTAAAATTAATTTCAATCATTCTACGTGATTTGAAAGGATTTTAAAGATTTAAGGGAATTTTTAAAAATATTAAAAAGAATTTCAAAGATTTTAGGGTATTTCTTAAAATTCCAAGCAATTTTCGAGAGCTTTAAAATTTTCAAGGTATTTCAAACATCGTAGGGTATTTTAAAAGATTCGAAGCAATTTTTAATACACTTGAAAATTTTAAAGATATTCCAAAGGATTTTTAAGGTAAAAGAATATTTTCTTAAATTCCAAGGAATTTTCAAACGCTTTAAAATGTACTAGAGGGTTTAGAAAGATTTCTAACGATGTGAAATATTTAAGGGCATTTTAAAAGTTTTCAAGACATTTTGAAGAGATTTTAATAATTTTAAGGAATTCCAAAGAATTCAAAAGATATTAGAGTTTTTTTTTAATTCGCAGGAATTTCAAAAGCAAAAAAATGTCAATATCTCGAGGTATATTAATAAATTTTTCACATTTTCAGGAAATATCAGATATGTTAGAATTTAACAGGTTTTTATCATATTTTAATGGTTCCAAGAATTTATTTACGAGAATTAAAGAATTTTAAAAGATTCGAAACATTTTACAATATTTCAAGGTACTATCAAATGATTTTATAGACTGTTGGGTATTTTAAAAGATTCTAATTAATTTTCAAGAACTTCAAAAACTTTCAAATGATTTGAAATATTTTAGGATTTTTTTCTAAAATCCCAAGGAGTTTTCAAGAGCTTTAAAATGTCCCAAAGAAATTCAAAATATTTTAAAGGATATTCAATATTTTAAGGTATTCTAAAAGATCCCAAAGAATTTTGAATTGATTTTGGCATTTTTTAATGTTATTTCAAAGGATTTAAAAAATTGCTAGGCATTTTCAAGGGCTTAAAGAAGTTTTGAAGGATTTCAAAGGATACGACATATTTTAGGGAATTTTAAATGTTTCTAAGAAATTTTTTATTGATTCCAATCAATAGAAGGGGTTTCATAGGATTTAAAATACTTTGGGGCATTTAAAAAGGTTCCAGGGCATTTCCAAGAGATTTAAAAGATTTCATAGGATTTCCAAAGATTCTACAGGTTTTAAAGTATTTTGAAAGATTTCAAGGGATTTTATAAAATTTGTAAGGAGCTCAATAATTTGCAGGGACTTTAAAAGCTCTCAAGCTATAAACTCAAAATTGTTTTATTCTATTTATATTAAATTCTATATTAAAAATGTTACAAGATTATAATCTCGTTCTTTAAATATTAATGGTCAGAGAAAATAAAAAATCATTTAGGAAAAAATCAGGGTTGCGGCCACCCAGTCTACGATAGTTCGATCAATATTTTTTTACAGATTTACTATTATCGTGTTCAAACGAAATCAGATGATTTATTTTCCTTTAGGGAAACCCCCAAAATTACTTAATTTTTCGAAATTATCAGATAAATCTTTGTTTACCTAGGGTTGATTGTTCCCAAGATACCTTTCAACTCTGGCGGGAAATGGCAGGAAAACTTGTAATTTGTGGTGCACCTCTTCCTGCGAATGAGCTTCAGGTACAAAAGAGTGGCGTGAAAATTGAGGATAATACTGTGGCTAACCTAACTCTCGACGCTAAGACCGACATTAGGGGTATTTACTAAATTTCCATAAAGTCAGGTACATGCTGTTAGAGAGGATTACAGGTTCCGGATTTTCAATGCAGCCTGAAGCATTCCCAAAGGACTCTTTTAGAAGGCGAGACGAGAAGATGTAAAGGAAGCGTTACGCCATAACGAAATTACCCCTTTTACTACTTTCTGCTTTTTGAATTTTAAACTTCGAAGGGTGGTCAACTGGTCACTGGACCGTGAAACCTGGAAAACCGGAAAATGACAGTCAATGTAGTTTTTGACTGGACATTTTTTATTTTTCGTAATTGCTAAAATTCAGATTTCAGACTGTAAAGTTTTATGCATTTCAATGTAGAACTTTTCCATATTTAAAATTATTGAATGTTGTAAGCCTAATTGCAAAATCGTTCGATCGAGATTTCACGTATTTACCAATGTAAAAACAGTGGCATTTGAATTTGAACAATTTTGAATCTATTGCTTCATTATTTGATTGTACAAAACTATAAAAGCTGCGTTTGGACTGCATTGGTTCAATTGAGCAATTATAATTGTTTCATTTTTAAAATTTTCTGTTTTAAGCGTTCACATCAGCAAAATTTATTGAATTCAAACCTATCATTGTGTAACTTAAGACTATGACTCGTCGTCCCGAAAATTCGACTAGCCAAGCTTTTGAAAAATATTGGGCTAGTCATCCCGAATTTCGGGAGGACGAGACACTTCGTTTACTAAAATAAAAATTTTAAGAAAGTCGAATTCTCGTATTTAAATATTATTAGTCAGGGAAAAGGCCGGGAATTTTGAAATTAAAGTTCTGCGTCCACTCTGTCGCTTCTAGGAGTTGAAATTATTTTTCTTCAGGAAAGTGATAAGCTGGAAGCCAAGGAATCCAAAGAAACTCTGTTCTGAATAAAAAAGTGAATTAAAAAAAAATGTAAAGCCAACATCAGAAAATTTGGATTTTATAGTTCACCACGAATTCACTGTTACTCCTATGTCGGAAATTTTGTTTTTCTTTATATGAAAGAAAATGTCTAAAATACAAAGAAACTCTTCGAATTCAAACAAATAAATTCCAAGTACAGCCATTTATAGGCAATCGGAAAATTCGTGTTCCCACTTAAAGCCGAACTTTGAATACTATTTGTCAGAGAAAGTGGAAAACTGATCAGGGAAAATCAGGGAATTTTAAAAATGAAGCTGTGCGGTAAACCTGATCTTGAATTCTAATTTATTGTTATTGTTTAACTGTAAGCACTTCAAATTTAAGGGTAATTCATTTGAAACACTTCGTATTGCAAAATGTTGAATTTGAAACATTATTATTGTATTACGTGTGCAATTTCTAATTTTGAGATTACCTAATCTTAAATGCCATGAAATTAAACCTATTCGCAATTCTGAAAGCTTACAATTCCATATTTTTCAATATTAAACTTTGGAATTGAAGCCTGTTCAAATTTTAAACGTTTCATTTTCAAATTTAAACATTTCACATTTGTAATTATTCCATATTCAATTCGTCATTTTGAATTTTTGTAATGGTCTTCATATAAAAAATTCTGCTAGACTCGCACTTACTTAGAAAACTATATTAGTATTTGAGAAAAAGGCACAGATTTTAATATTCAGATATCAAGAGCTGTATTGAATTAAAATTCAAAAAGTAGAAACTCCTCTTCGCATATTCAAATACTCGTATGATAAGCGGTGCTTTGTTAAATTTGCATACTATGCTGCCAAGCGCGATAAATATTAATCGAACATTAGCATTGAAAAGTGAAGTATGTTAGAAAAAGGAAAAGTTGCATGAGTTTACATGCATACAGGTCTTTCGGAACAAAATCCGTCTATCACTGGCTTTTTTGCTTAATCCTTACATTGTTCTCTCGCAAGTAGAATACAGCTGTTCTTACGGAAATGGGGAGAAGGTCAGTTGACACGAAAAAATTATCATCCAGTGGATAAGTCATTCCTACGGGTCTTTATCAGCGACAAAAACCCCGTACAGAATCCATTCAGTATGTACTCAATGAATGATCTGCGATGTAAACACCGAAGCATAGCCATTTAGCAACGAAACCGTTATGGTTGTTGTTACATCTTCCTGCTCTTTGACTTGTTCGATGTCCTCGATGTACTGCAAAAATTGAAATTCCTGCCTATTTTCCCTTATGTAAATGTCGAGAAATGGAGACTTTTAATGTCAATTGTGCAGTGCACAAAAAGCTAACGAACCATTTTCCCGTTGAAATAAAACGCTTGACCAGTTTTGTAAGAAACGAATGCAAATTAAATCGGGGCCTCAAAATAGAACAAGAGTGCTTGATTGTACTGACAAGGTTTTGTTGAAAAGGAAGTCGGCATAAACAAGTACAGAACTTTAGTCTGTTTCCTGTTGCACAGAAAAAAATAAAGTTTCATTTAGAACAAAGAAACGAAGTCAAAATGTGTTGAAATAAAATTCATGATTGGTTCATATTGAGCAATACGAATATTGAAAGCAATTCGATAGTTTTTGAGTGTTTACAATGTTTACATTGATCAAGAGAGCGAACATATAACTGAAGTTCACAATGAGTTTGTAAGAAAATGTCCTGAAACAAAATTAAATCCTTAGTTTTTTTTCTGTGTGATTGGAATTCCCTTCGTATCGTATTCACACGTTGATCTCGTATTTTTAATACAATTATAAATACATGCATAAATCCTACTGATAAATTCATCAAATGGATATATTTTCCTTGTATGGACTCTTAAATGAGATTGACGAACATGATCCTCCCACACCCATCATGTTATGATCGACAATATTCAGGCGTTTATGAGTTATACTCATATTAATTACATTTGGTTGATATGGACACACCTTTTTGCTCATGGTTGTGAATTTTCGAAATGTCCTTTTTCAGGATCAATATAATAGATTGTTTGTTGGATTCAACCCTTAGTTTCTTGTCATACTTCAGTTGTTGTACTTTTCATAAAAGTAAATAAAATAATTAGGCTGCTATGAAGTAAAAGTATAGCACTATTTCACACCTATTTTTTTTACTTAAGCCTAGCCTAATAGGTATAGGAACAATGGAATAAAAAATAAATGTGGGCTGACCATGTGCCCATCGAACCCCAATGTGGGCGCGGCGGGCACCCTGCTGTGTCTTCAGTATGGCCGACATCTACGCACACCCACGCTATCTCATACTGAATTAATACCCGACAAGTAATTTTTGAAAGCGGATGATGTTAATGATTAAAAAAAGGTTCAGATACATCATTCATTTCAATAACAATGAAATAGTTAACCTAAGTGTGGGATTAAATCGTAATTTTCTTTAAGCTCAAGATATAAACGAAGGAACTAGGAACTGTATTGGAAATATTGTATGACCTAATTTATAAATCAAAAAAGTAAATGATTGTTTTTTACAAATCTAGAAAAATTCAATTTCGAAGATATAGATAAAATGAGAGTGTAATTTAAATAAACGTATTATTGGTTTATTATTGAAAAAGGAACATCACAATGAATATGATAATTGCGAGAAGAGTAGTACGATTTCTATGGTTTTGTGATTAAACTTTCGCGAGAAATCGATTTACATAGACGAGTTTGGAAAGTGTTGTAAAAACCATTCTCCTAATAAAAAAGTAAAAGAAGCATCGATGCGCTCTTGTAATTTCGGGAGATAAGCCGTGACAATTTGGCAGACGATGCGAAACGCTAACCGTTGTACTTTTAGTTGCATTGCACGATTATACTGGAATCTAAAAAATTTATGATTTTGGTTAAAAATGTATCAAAAAAATCTACCTTAACTCCATTTTCTTTTTTTTTTTTGCTGTGATTATTTCTTATTCTGAGAATGTAATTTTGTTCACCCTTGTTAATAAACTCTGTTCTCACCATTGTTCATTGTAAGAATTGAATCAGATTCTAGATTACCGAAGAAAATCCGTATATTGGTTAACGAGACTGGCCTACGAATAACTGGACGAATTGGCTCAATTAAAACCCACGGGCCAACTGACGGCCATTGTGCCCAGTCACGCGATCAGTCCCTCCTTTTACAGTCCTTTCTTCGATCTCCTTCAATCCAGATGCATTCGGTACTCGATAGTACTGCATCATTAATCATATATTTCTCTCGATGGTCGTCAATGTACAAGGCCTTCAAAATCCATCCAAAAGAAATTTGAAACATGAACATTCTAAAAGTCCTTTCAGAAAACTCGTTTTTCCAAATGTGAAAGCCATCAAACAAAAATCTCATTTCAATACAATCTTAATTTAAAATATTAATCGTACCAGAAAAAAAAGCATGCGTGTGATTATTTTTTTGTCTCATGTAATTTTTAAATCAAAATAAAAAATGAATAAGGATACAAAATGAAAATTGATATATTATCGCATTTTTGTTCAAGAATACCAATTTCCGACGAAGAACACTAACATATCCTGTTATTTTTCAATTATTGTAGGGGAAACCTCCCTACAGTGGATCATGCAACCTACAGTGGATAATCATTAATGAAGACCGCAAATGAAAGAAAAATAATTTAATTTAATTTTAATTTATTAAAACCTCTAGTCTCTTAACTATTCATGAAGTTAAATTAATTATTTTACGTAGATTAATATTGTTAATTAACGATTATCCACTGTAGGTTTTCCCTAAATATTCTTTGAAATATAATGATTTTTATAAACAATAGCAATTCTGAATGGAAAACATCAACCTAACGTAACAAGAAATTGTTTAAGGCTGCAAATCTTCTTTTAAACTTAATGTTATTCGTTTGATAAGGAGATAAATCAGATTAAGTTTTTTTTTTAATTTCATAAATTCTCTACTGCTGATAGTCCATATTGGATGACTATTAATTTACCAAAGCATTGCTTCCCAATGGCGATTCATTTTCGAAAAAATAAACTTTTTCACATTTTTTTCATGATGGACTGAAATGTTCATTTACAACTGCTAAAAATTGAATTTCAAATTTTCTTCAATTCTCAATAGTCTTCAATTTTCAACTATTGACAATTTAATTTGTTTCCTACGAAAAACATTAAAATAATCGAAAATTTATCAAAGATTCTAAATTTTGTTTAAATTATAATGGGCTTTGTTTAAAAATACCAATTGCAAGTAAAACACAGCATAAGCTAAAGTTAAGAAATCGTCCATATTCTTTGAAATCTGATTTCTTTTAACCAAATAACCGATTTTATGTGAAAACCGTTAGCATAAATGTAAATTGTTCAAAAATTGTTCATATTCTTTAAAATATATATTGAAACCCGCTACCTTACCCTGCAATTGTACAATTAAAAATTTTTTTAATCTATTGGTAGACAAAATGTTCATTTTTAAAATCTAATTTTAAAAATTAAAAATACCTATTTCGGTTGTAAAATGTTAACATAGCTAACATAACCTAAACATTTTCAGAAGTGTTAAGTCTTCTTCGAAACTTCATGATTTTATATTAAAATTAAGTCGATACAATTTTCAAAATTTTTAATTCAAGATGTAAAACAGCGTCAAGTAATGAGAAGCCAATAAGGCTTTCAACAACAATGATTGCGATGTTTGTTAGACATTTCGTTACACCACTTTTTCTTAGATAGATATCAAGCAACAAAATGTGTAAACCAAAGTGGGAAGCCTCTTTATTCACACTTAAGAATTATTTTAAAATCTTTGTCTTCCGAATTTCATTCCTAAAACAAAGTGTTTCGAAAAAATTCGATTAAAATGTCTTCGTTAAACGAGGAGGACATGCTTTTTTATTTAGACATAATTAAGTAGAGAGTGTACTTTTTCTAAGGAAGTGCGCTTTTTCCAAGAAGTTTCTCTAATAGCAATGAGTAGTGTCACTGCTAATTGTAGACTTTACTTTTATTATTTACAGAACAGTCTCGCAAATTCGATACGGGTGACAATGCAGGCAGGAAAAGGGTGAAAGCGTATCGATTATCGTTGACATCTACAATGAAATTATATACGGATGACCAGGGAGATTTCCCTCCCAAATTCATTAATTTAAAGTTGGATCATCGCTGATTAATCAAATGAGATTAATTCGTATATATTACAGTCAAAATAAATGTAAAACATGCTCAATTTTAACTATAGCCTATAGGTATCATTTATATAGATGCAGCCCAATTATTCCTAGTAAACTATTTTTTTCAGTATATACCATCCTGAACAGCTGTATATATCATTCCGTATACTGCCAATTAACAAAAAAACGAATCGCCTCGTCGAATACATTTTTTGCCTTGAACATAATCAGTTGCAAGAATCCAATTTTTAATCTGCAATTAAAATAATCTTTAAATCCTTATTTTTTATTCCAGGACATGGATCTGATCGAGGTTCTTTGGAAACAAGATGTCGATTTGGGATTTACCTTGGTGGAACCAACAACTCCAGATAAGACCTTGGAAAAAGAATCCGAAGATGATATCGAGAAATTAAAAGCCTTGAAAGCTATTAATTCTACAAATGAAAAGGTAAGCGTAACTGTTATTTTCTTTTTACCATAACATGTATGAGGTAAGTGGCCATTAATTCGCCGTCAATTTTAGCACCCTTCTGTTTTCTTTTGGTAAAATTTCCTTTATAGAGAAAACATTTTTTTCCTGTTATAAAAAATATTTTGTGGGTTACTTACAATTAGTTTCATGAAATCAGATAATTGTCCATTAATGTAAAATTGTATACATATCTTGAGTGAGATCTGTTTTGCTTGCACTTCCTTTTTAATTTTTTCGTTATCGTATAATATTGACAGCTTGACTCATGTAGTTGGCAATTCCTCTGTCTAATATTCACTCGAAAGAAAACAGAGGATCCAAGTTCCTCAATAGCAAAGTAAACCGACAAGACTGACGCAGACAAGACGCATGGCTTTATACTAAGCGAATCGATCCGATAGATAGATATCGATTGGAAGTCGATGGCGATGTATCAAACAAAGATGAGGCTATCTCATTGACCATCTGCGGTATTTGACGTTCAGGGTGGTTGTCTCTTCAAGATCCGGCGATGTCTCTTTGATGAAACCATTACACAATTAAAACAAAATATGCTTTTGACCTTCTTTACCGCCATTGATTGATATTATTTTCTTTACTCAGAGTCTCTGCTAAGTATGTTGTATATAGAAGATTGATAGTATAGTATTGTGAGAAAAGAGAAGGTTTGCCAAAATGGTCAATGACCAAAGAGGTTGTTTAAAATGAATATTCTACACTCTACAGACTTTATAGCATCATGTTCTATTAAATATTTATTTTATTCGATAGCTTATTCTTTTGGGGAAGATAATAAATGATTCTCTATAGAGACAGTGTTTCAATATCGAAATCTGCTTGAAATATTTATTGTTTAAGGTTGTTCTTTGAGAAGAGTTGGTGTCTTAAATATGGCATTCTTATCAGCTACCGAATTCGCACACTGCATTTTCTCTTTGGCAATCAGTCAAATGCGAAAGACAGCGATCCTGGAGAACGACATTAAGCCGACAGAATCCTTGAAAATAACCGTGTTGGGAAGACTCATCCAGGAGATTAGGCACGTAAAAACCAACCCACATGTCTTTGGATACGATCTCTCGATACAACAATCCGTGTATCTGTTCTTGATCTGGCCCTTTTTTCTCCCCGTGTGCATTTCAAAGAATGCGATTGGCAGTTCGATCCCTTTTACCCTGTATCTATAATGATAGCTTTTTGATTGGTTTTATTCGATAGACATTTAGAAGAAAGGGGATTTCTTCTTTCGTCATTGTCGTTGATGTTGATAAAACATATATGTCTCAATTTCTGATCGTTTCTACGTTGACTCGGAGGTTTTATTAGGTATTATTATGGGCCAAATCAGTTGATCTATGTTTATATCAGTTCATCTGCAAGATCCAATGAAGCGAACATTTTTTTTATCCAGATAGGTGGTCCATGTAGAAAGGATCTGAGAAATTATATAAATGTTTCAACGGATATTAAAACTGAACCAAGTATGAGACAGGTAGTAATAGATGTTGAACCTACCTCAGATTTTCGGGGAATCAAAATTACTTTCCTTTGTTCCAATTTTCTCTTACAAAAATGATATTCATCGTGCATCTGTACCATGAAAAAAGGTAAGAAATAATGTTGGATGGCTGGCAGTCTTGACTTTTAGGAGTATTTCGAAAATTTTTCCCAACATCCTCATTTAAAACAATTCTCTTTGGATCTGGACAATGGCTGTCAGAGGCAGTAGAGCCTATAACAAAAAAATGAGAAAAAGAATTGTAGAATTGTACCGACTGAGACCGCCCTTTGTTCTCAGCTGTTCGCGATCCGTGTCACGTATATCGATCTGTCTGCCTTGGATCGTGATCGAGGGGGCTTCCCTGCATTATTGGATGGCTGATCGCGGCGGTGCGCCCTAGCTCACAAAGGTGCAGAACAATGCATTGCGAGCAGCGAAAAGAAGGGAATGGAATATCTCAAGGTAAGGGAGAAGGAGATGGATATTGACTACTGAGAGACGTAACAAGGAAGAAAGAACTTGCCAGATAGAGAGAGAAATAGCAGACTTAAGAGTCTGATGGGTGACCCGCCCAGAACTTCCATGCAACGTCATAGTCCTTATAAACGGCCCTGGGTTTCCAGGCTTCATCCTCGAAGATATTCGAAAGTCTCTAATAATGAAAGGATGTTATAATCGTTGTCGTAGTTTTGTATATTTTCTTGAATATTAAAATCTTTCTGGAAGACTTCTTACTAAAACTTAAAGAAGACCTTAACTTGGTGATGTTTTAAAGAATTTGACTGACATAGTATACCCACGGATGGCTATCCTGTCTGATTAGTCTTTTTTATTCAAAGTGAAAAAACCCATGTCTGGTAAGACAAAAAACAGTCTTAGAGATTGTACGGTGGTTATGATAGTTACAAGGAATACAACTTGGGAGAAGTGTCTGGAATATCTAATTCGATTGAAATCTGTTTCGAAATGTTGAAGAATCATTTTAACTACCTATTTCAATAAAAAATGCAGTGCACGGCGCACACGTTGTCACACACAGAATTATTTTAAGTGATTGAGGAACATATTTGAACGAGTGGCTCCATCCTGAGACTATCGATTTGTAATCCGGGACCGGTTTTAATTAAATGATCCGTACTAGTCGTCTCGACAGGCTCCATTAGAGCGGCTTCTCTGGAGATACAAAACGGCGAGAGCTTGTTCATGAGAAAAAAAAGGGAGGATCTGCCAATCAGAAAGCAAGACCACTATCGAGTTGTTGATGGAGGATGTAGATAGAAGTATTCGGAAAACAACACCCGGAAGAAGCTTTCAGATACATCCGGCTGAAGTGTACATTCATACTAGCATCGAAAAATAGTCGATGTTCATTTGTTCGCCGATGCATGTGCTGGATTAAGGGATGAGGGGTTTCAGCCTGATGATAGATGTGTAAAGCATCCCCTGGAGTCGAGGGTGCGCCAATGGATGGACCGATTCCAGACAAAAAGAGGTTGGGTGATGTCTGGTTGGCCGGAAAGAAAGAAAAGAGGAGGGGAAGTTTAAAAAGAGAGAGAATAGAAAGAAGGGACGAGTGAGATTGGAGCAACGCGGAAAGGGGATCGGAGGGACATATTAATGGTTCTGGAAATTGAAAACGGGCCTCTGGAACCAGAGTGGGCGTCTCTCCATCAGCCTCCTTCTCTCGATTGTTGTTTCCCTGCTTTAAGATATACGTCGATATAAAATGGCGTTTAGGTAATGAGTTTTTAAATTTTATTACCGCTTGTAGTTTCTCTAATCATTTTCCTTCAATTAAATCCGACCCGTTTTTTCTTTAATTCAATACCGAGGATAAATATTGAGAAAATATAATCAGAGAAAGGGAACACTTCAAATAATTGAGGCGTTAAGTTTTAGGTCATCTTATTAAATCAGAAAATTTCGTTAATTACATCAATGTTTGTAAATACAGGGTGACCACAGGTTAAAGAAAACCTGGAAATCAGGGAAATTTCAAGGATTTTGCATACAAAAAATGTTTAAATCAGCGAATTTCTATAAGAAGCATTTTAAGTATAGCTATCAAGAATAATCAAGACAGCCACACAGTCATTTTTAGTAACTTTCTTTTCTCAAACCACTTTTTTAAGATAAAATCACTATGGTGACATTTTTTAAAATGAAAATTTCACTTTTTAGTCACTTTTTTCAAAATAAATTAACCATTGAGCCAACCACTATTGCATAGAACTTTCTTGACTTCTTTTCGAATCTGTTAGGGTATTTTAAAGGATTCCAACAAATTTTTAATAGATTTCAATAATTTGGAGAGATTCCAAAGGATTTTCAAGAACTTTAAAAAGTTTCAAGGGATTTTAAAGCTTTTTGGTTTTTGTAATTCGAATGGATTTTCAAGAGGTTTTAAAAGTTTCGAAAGATTTCGAATAAAGTATTTCGGAACTTTTGATAAATTTGTTTTAATTTGAAGTTATTCAAAAGGATTAAAGGGTATTTTGAAAACTTTAAAGGAATTCAAAAGATTTCAAAGGATTTTTACATATTTTAGGGTATTTTGAAAGATTGCAAGGCATTTTGAAGAAATTAAAAATTTAAAAAGAAAATTCCACGGATTTGAATGATTTGAAATTCAAACAAATTCTCATGGAGTTTTAAAGAATTTCAGCCGATTTGGGAACGATTGTATAGGATCTATAAACCTTCAGTGATCACCACATTTTATGTAATTTCGCGGGATTCTATAATATTTTAACGGATTTCAAAGAATTTTTTCACCAGAATTGAGGGTTTTTGGAGGTTTTCAAATATTTCTAGGTACTGCCAGAGGTTTTAAAGAATTTTAAAGATCTTAGGATATTTAAAAGTATTTTAAGGAATTTGTAATTGATTTGAATAATTTGAAGGGATTTTAAAGAATTTGTAATATTCTTTAGTATTTTCTAAAAATTCTGAGCAACTTTCAACAGCTTTAAATAATTTCAAGTGACTTCAAAAGATTTATAATGATTTGAAATATTTTCGGGTAATATTTTAAATAGATTTTTTTAGAGGGATTTTAAAGAATTTTTAAAATTTTAGGATATTTTTATAAACTGCTCTAAGAAATTTTCAAGAACTTAACCAAATTTCCCGCGTTTTCAAAAGATTTCAAACGATTTGAAGTACCTTTTTTAGATATCGTAGATTTCAATAATCTGAAGTGATTCCGAAAAATTGTTGAGGTACATGTAAAAATTCCAAAGAATTTTCGAGACTTTTAAAAAGTTTAAAGAAATTTCAAAAGATTTAAGAGAATTCCAAAATTTCAGTTTATTTTTTAAAATTGCAAGAAATTTTCAAGAAGTTTAAAAAGTTCCGAAGGATTTCAAAATGTTTTGAAGGAAATGAAATATTTTTGAGTATTTTAAGAGATCCCAAGGAATTTTCAATTTATCGCAGTAATATAATGCGATTCCAAAGGATTTGAAATATTTGAGGGATTTTTTAAAGATTCTCATGAATTTCTAATTAATTCTAATAATTTTAAGGGATCTCAAAGGATTTAGAATACTTCTGGGAGTATTTTAAAAGGTTTAGAGTATTCAAAAATCTCAAGGGATTCATAAGGATTTTAAGGGATTTGAAAACATTTTTATGTGGTTATAAAGAATTTCGTGGAATGTCGGAAGGTATGAAAAGATTTTATAAAATTTGTGAGGATTTCAATGATTTTGAGGAATTTAGAAAGCTCCTAAGTTATTTTTAAAATTGTACAGGACTTCAAGAAATGTCGTCTAATTTTATAGAATTTCACGTTATTTTATAATATTTTAATGGGTTTTAAAGAATGTATTCAAATAAGCCAGGGATTATGTATGTTTCAAAGATTTGAAGAGATTTTCAAATATTTTTTGCAATGTTTTCGAATGTTTTTATTTAGTTCATCTAGACGTTTTTTTAAACTCATTTCAAACTTACTAAAATGAATGCATTTTTTTATATTTTAGAATTTTTTCAATTGCCCTCAATTTTCTCGAATCTCAGTATCCTCATTTCAATTTTACTGAAATCAGTGGATTTCTTTGGATTCTCAAATTTTGTTCCAATTCATTCGAATTCATTTTATTCATCAAATTTTATGGAATTATTTTTAATTCAGAAGAGCCTGTTACACGAAATAGAACTTTGGTCTTTATATTTTAATAGTCAGGGAAAAATCAAAGAAACTTCGGGAAAGTTTGAAAATGAAGTTTTACGGCCACCCTGAAATAACGTAAAGATCATGAATCCTTTTGATCAGGTGCTCTCTCATCCTTATTTTCGCCAAGAATCGATTATTCGCGACAACCGGTGCCTGGTTCGAGCAAAATCGTTTAATAAATAAATGTATATTCTGGCGTATAAGAAAATGCGGCATGGGGGACCAGGTGATTCACAGGACGGTGACTGACACCATTTTGTTGCCGGCGTGGATAACGTATAATACATATAGATATATATAGTGGGAGAGCCCGCGGCGTGGCATTGATTCCATGTTTATATGAGGAGAGACGCGGAAGGTACGAGGGGAAGATGAGCGGCTATTGAGGTGGGTTAGACTCTTAGAGTCTTGAAGTTTTCGAGTCAAGGTGGTCGATCAGACGAAGAGACTTGACAGCCGAAAAACCCTTAATTGAGAGCTATGCCAGTAATGCAAGACTTGCCCGATGACAGGGCCTCCATTGTCGCAATAACCCGATGTTCACGGGAAAAAGATTCAGGATGTGAATAACGGGGATAACTTACAATATGAAAGTGAATGCTTCATCAGGTTTTTTAAATTAGTTCATTTATTAAACTTTAGAAGCTTGAAAAAGTAATGATACCGAATGCTCCTTGCAATATGGATTCAAGGTCTGTTGACTACGTAGAAAGAATCAAGTTTTGGCTATTACGTATTATAAAAAATTAGTTTAGAGTTGTCTTGTACGTGGAATCAACACAGAAAAAACTGGGGCCACGAAACGTTGCAGGTAATCATTCAAACAGGGTCATTGTCAGCTGATTACTCCACACTGAGGTAAAATATTCCGTAGTTACAGGTCTGTAACGTGCTGCCTCTAATGGAGACCGCCGAAGGTAACTGCGATTCACCACGGAAAATTTACCTCAGATTGGTGTACCTATCTCGCGTTTACCCTGCTTAACCGATTATCTGCAGCATTTCGTACCCTCAGTTTTTTTTCTGTGAAGTCTATTTTTGAAAGTTCCTTTTTTTCAATAAAACAAACAGGCAGACGGTTCTGCAGGGGGTAATAAAATATTTACAAATTCTGTATAAATAGTATATATTTCCGAGAATTCCATAAAATTTCAATACGTGCTGTACAGCGGCCTACAAAAAAACTGAGTATACGAAATTTTGCAGGTAATCGGTTAAGCAGTGTAATCGCCAGATGGGTACACCAAACTGAGGTAAACTTTTCGTCATGAATGGCAGATATCTACAGCGGATTCCGATAGAGGCAGCAAGTTACAGGCCTGTAACCACGGAAACTTTACCTCAGTTGAAAATAATCAGCTGACTATTACCTGCTTTAACGAATACCTGCAACGCTTCGTACCCCCAGTTTTTTCTGTAGTGTTGTCAATTTCGTTTCCAAAATTCCAAATGCCGAAATTGGTAAAAATGGACTTGATTCCATACAGAGCAACATTGACCCTATTTTTTATACGGAATAACCGTCATTGTATTTCCTGCCTGGTACTCATTATTTTTACTGAAATTAACGTTATTAAATCATTGAAATCATTTTCGGGTAGTTCAGAGTCCAGGACCGCATTTTTTTACAAAATGGAACAAGTTCAGGGGTTGCGTGATCAAAACAAACAAAAATGGGTTTTTCTATGAGAACCTAGATTGTCAAATGAAAAAGAAATTGGGATTTGCTTCATCTATATAGATAATGTACATTGCCACCCCTTGCGCGCTCCAAAGTTGCCTAACTATACTTTTGGTTAAGGGGCATATCAGAGTGCTCTGAGTTTTGTATTCATAACCCCTGGAGCTTGGAATAAGGCAGCACTCAACAACGATACATCAAGCAGCGAGATAAAGAGGGTAGGGAATATGAAGAAAGGGGGTGTAGAGAAGGATGGTGAAGGGATACATAGCCAATGGTTGGATGGCCACTATCAGAACCCGCTTATGATTAATGATCTGACTACAATACTGTTTTCATTAAACTCATTTCTCTGTAGCCCGTATATACCGCCGCCATTGACGATCCATGGCCCGAAGCATACATTGGCCCCAGCTCTGGGCTCTCTCAAGCGGTCCAAGGGTCCCTTGATTATGACGTCTCTATGAAGATCGACCTTGACGTCAGTGACGCTCGATTGAAATTCACTATTGTATCTCGAGGCTCGACACCCCAATATCGGGGATGAAATGTGATCTTTTTAAAATTTATTGACGCTTGAAAATCTCGGATTGACGTCATGCTAAATTCAATCCATACAAAAATGATTAGATCCTTTAAAAAAAGTCAAGCCAAAGAGGAAGACAAGCGTCCTCAAAGAAGGGTTCGTAAGGACATAGGCTACAGGATTCGAGAGTTATTTGAAACCATGAAAAACCCAATTATCCTTTAACCACCGATATGAAAGCATATGAGCTTCATTTTGAGCTATCCCCGAGAAAAATCGGACTAAATGAAAAGGTCTGTTAAACTAAATTTTCTCATTTTTCATCTTTTTTAATCACTGATATGAAAGAAGAATATAAAATAGCGAATTTCATTCCGTGTCGCAATTCTACATGCGAGGAGCTTCAAATTGAGCCATCCCCGAGGAAAATCGGACTTAAAGAAAAGCTTCCAGCATAGGAGTCTGAAAAACCAAATTTTCTCATTTTTCTTATTTTTTAACCAGTGATATTAAAGGCGGAAGAATGTAGCTTAGCATATTTTTATTCATTATCTCAATTTTACATGCCAAGAGCTTCAATTTGAGTTGTCCCTAAGGGAAGACAGACTTGAAGAAAAGCTTCCAGCATTGAGGTATAAAAAGCAAATTTCTTAGCTTTTCTTAGTTTTTCATCACTGATAAAAAAACATAATAAAACAGCGGATAAAAATATTTTTTCCCCCAAGTATCATGGATTAAAAAAAATGGCAAAAGTCAGGGAATTTCTGTAAGAAACACTTTAAATAACTTTAAAGTATAATAAGGGCTACGGCACAGTCACTTTTATTCACTTTCCTTCTCAGTTCACTTTTTAGTGACTTTTTAAAGAGAAAATTACTTTAGTCATTTTTCTTTCAATAAATTAACCTATGGGTTAACAACTATTGAATTCAGGTCTGTAGCTATTTCTGCATTTTTTGAATACTTTCGAAATATTTGAGGGTATTTTCATAAATTCCAAGGAATTTTGAATAGTCTTAAATAAAAAATATATAAATTTGAAGGGATTCCAAAGGATTTTAAAGAGTTCAGGGTATTTTTCAAAAGTTGCCAGGAGTTTTTCGAGAGCTTTAAAAAGTTTCAAAGAGCTTCAAAGGATTTGAAATATATTTGTGTATGTTAAAAGATTCTGAAGAATTTTCAACAGATTAAAAAATTTTCAAAATGTTGCGAGGAATTCGAATGATAAATTTTCCAGGATTTTAAAAGATTCCAAAGGATTTTTAATAGATTTCAATAATTTCAATAGATTTCAAAGGATTTTAGAGTATTTTAAAAGATTCAAAGGCATTTCCAAGAGATAAAAAATTTGTTAAGAAAAATTGCAATGGATTTGAATAATAAGTTTGACATGACTTCAGGAAATGTTATCAGATTTCATGTAATTTCTCGGGATTTTATAATACTTTAATGGATTTCAAAGATTTTCAAATATTTCAAGTTATTTACAAAGCTTTTAAAAATTTTTAAAGAATTTAAGATATTTTACAACATTTTGAAGGGATTTCAAAGGATTTACGGGTATTTTAAAAAGATCCAAGGAATTTTCAAAAGATTTTAAAAGTTCGAAGCATGCCAAGATTTCAAAGTATTTGAAATATTTTAGGGTATTAAAAGATTTTCAAGATATTTAACATTTTCTCAGAAATTCTAAGGTTTTGAGTGATTTTAAGGGATTTAAAAAAATGTCTTAGGGTTTTAATGAACTTAGTAGATTTTCGGAAGATATATGGAACGATTTTATAGGATCTGTAAGGTTTTAAGATATTTTAAAAGATTTCAAGGGATTTTGTATGATTTCCGAGGATTTCAATAATTTTAAATTAATATTAAAAGCTTTCAAAATATTTCAATACATTGTCCAGAATTTTAGAAAATATCATTTTTCATGTAATTTCACGGGATTTTCAAATATTTTAATCGATTTCAAAGAATTTATTCAGGATATTTGAAGGATTTCGTAGAATTTCAACGATTTATAAATATATCAAACCATTTCCAAAGATTTGAATGAATTGTAATTATTTTAGGGTATTTTAAAAAATTGTAAGTAATTTTCAAGAGAGTTATAAAGATTTTAGAGGATTTTAAATATTGTAGGGTATTTTAAAATGATTTCAGGGAATTTCTATTTGATTCCAGTAATTTAATGGGACTTCAAAAGATTTGAAATATTTTAGGGTATTTTCAAATATTCCTAGGTGTTTGCAAGAGCTTTAAAAAGTTCTAAGGTATTTAAAAAAATATCACAAGATTTAAAAAATGTTAGGGAATTCAAAAACATTCTTAATAATTTTTAACTGATTTCGATATTTTTAAGGTATTTCAAATGGTTAAAATTTTTTTAAGATTTCCAAGGATTTCAATTATTTTAAGGGATTTTAAAAGCTCTCAAGATACTTCAATAAGTTTTTCAGGATTTCAAAGATTTCCATATGCTTAAAGTTATTTCCAAAGATCTTAAAGAATTGAAAAGATTTTAGTATATTGTTTGTTTTGTATTGAATTTATTTTGATATTCCTTGAGAATTTCAAGAAATTTTAAACCGTAATTTAAGATTTCAGGGTATTTTTTAAGATTCCAAGTATTTTTTAAGAGCTCTAAAAAATGTCAAGGGATTTAAAAAGATTTTGAAGGATTTAAATATTGCAATGTGATTTTATAATATTGTCATGTAATTTTATATTATTTTAATACAGATTTCAAAGAATTATTTCACAAAATGTTAGGGATTTCGTAGGGTTTCAAAGATTTGAAGAGATTTTCAAATATTGTTTGCAATTCATTTGAATTCATTTTGAATTCACCCTGATTTATTAATAATTTATCCTGAATTCTTTTATATTCTTTAGAATTATCTTGCATTTGCTTAATTCATTTAAATTTTTGTTCAATACATCCTGGAGTCTTTTAAACTCAACTTGATTTTTTGGTATTTCAGCAAATTCTGTTGAATACTGTTAAATATTTTTTAAACTCATTTCAAACATCCGGAATCCATCAAATTTTTTAATATTTTCAGATTGTTTTCAATTTACTTTAATTTTTTTTTAATTCGCGATGAATTTTCATCAATTTTATTGAATTATTCTCATTTTGCATTTTTCGAATTTTTAAAATGGTTTTCAATTCATTTGACTTTTTTAGAATGTAAATTGAATTGTTTCAAAGTATTAAGCATTTATCCTGAATCCCTTAAAATTCACCTGGAATCCTTACAATTTTGAATTCTTTTAAATTCGAAAGAACATTAGTAACATTATTAATGCACATTATCTCACTTATCATAAAACATTTCATATTAAAATTGTTACAAGATTAAAATTCCTCTGGTCTTCAAATATTAATGATCATGGAAAATGAAAAATTAGTCAAAGAAAAGACAGAGAATTTTGAAAAAGAAAGTTTTGTGGTTGCCCTGTAAGAGGGAGTTATTATTTGATCGGGTCTGTATATACTGACTTTAAAAATGAAAATCCAAACGATTTTCTTATATTTTCTAATTATGAATCAAAAAAGTTTAGTATGAAATTGTCGAGAGATGAATCATGTAAGTTCTGACACTTATTCCCTATTTAAATTTAACTTTCTGACCAAACCAATCAAGCCTCCCAATTATAATATATGAAACAACCTTATTTAATATTTGCCTTCTGTCTGGAATTTCTCCGTTTCGATAGGATTCTAATCCTGGTATTCTTCACTTGGCAGGTAACGTCCATAGATACAAAATCCGTCGTCATCGTCATTGTGATCGGCTTCTTCACCTTGTTTGGTCTTTTCACCATCTCACGTCTTCATCCATCCCAACGGCTTCTTCCTCCTTTTAACTTTTAAGTCTTTTAACTTTCGGTGCTTATGAGTTATACAACGTCCTGTCCATAGGTGATGACGAACTTATGGGCTTTTAATCACCGATCCTTAGAACTCGAGTTTCAAATTCATATTCAATAGAATCGTTACCGGTGCATCCTCGTATTTCATATCCTTGATTTTTACTTTGCCTCTAGACGAGGGCGAAACAACTCCTAAGAATAGGGTCCACCGGATGTGGATTACTCTGGGATTTATCGGATTACCCTGGATTACCTCTATGTACAGAATTACTCTGGGTTACATCAAACTATGGCGGATTATCATTATTATACCATTAAGCCATTTCCCTTTGGGGTAGGCGTGACTTGCTCGGTTGGAAAGTAGTGGGATAGGTATATAGGTGTAAAGAAGGTCGTTATAAGGCAGATAGGTATATAGGTGTTAGGTATAGATGTTTTTTAGATTGATCTGGAGTTTTCGTGTTATTTATTCAAATGACACGTTCACTCCACAACACTGCTCCCACCCAGGTTGCTGATCAATCTCTCTAGCGATCACCCCAAGTGAGGAGCCTCACAAAATTGTTATGTATGGTTCCCCACCTGGGCCCATTAGTATCGAAGGTCTTTGTTTCAGGCATCATTCACTCTATTGTCACTCTGTTCATAAACTATTTGTCGCCACACATTTCTGTCCTGGCATACTACTCTAGCTTCATTCACGTCCATGCATTTTTTCACGCAGGCTCTTGTGTTCCTATGACTTCTTATGTCTCTTCGGATTAATGTACTCAGCCTAAACTAGGCTCACGCGAATTTCTAACCAAAATAGATGAATTGTTAACAAAATTTTATAATTTTTAATAAAATTGATGAAGTTTTAACAAAATTGTTGAACTTTTGACCAAGAAGATTTATTTCTACCTGAAAAGGCGAATTGTCAACGAAATAGTTACATTTTGAACTAAAGTGATCAATCTTCAACCTCATACTTTCAGTTAAAAATTAATTTTTAATAAAACACGAATTTTCAAAAAATAATTTAATTTTCAACAAAAGAAATGATTTTCCAACTTCAATGATGAATCTTTAACTGAAATAGTTACACTTTCAGTGAAAAATTAATTTATAACTAAAAAATAACGATTTTTTAACAAAACTGTTAACTTTTCAACCAAAACCGATACTTTTCAACCAAATTTTCTAATTTTCAACAAAGTATATTCATTTCTTATTAAATATTTTAATTTTCAACCAAAAACTTTAATTTTTAATCAAGAAGAATAATTTTCTACCAAAAAAGATGAATTTTCGATAAAATACATGCCTTTTCTACCAAATAGTTGAGTTTTTAACAAAGTAGTTCAACTTTCGACCAAAGAATTGAATTTCCAACCAAGAAAGACAAATTTTTAACAAAACACATGAACTTCCAACACATAAGTTCATTGTCAACCAAACATAAAATTTTTTTGAAACCTTCAACTTTTTTGATAAATTCCAAAATTCCAAAGTAAATATTAAAAATATTTTACTTCAGTGATGATCATCGCCCCATTTTCAATTAAAAAACATAATCTTGGACCTAAAAAGCGATTTTTCAACAAAATAGTCAAATTTTCTACTAAAGAGTTGAATTAAAAAAATAAAATAAAATAAAAACGCATTCAACAAAGAAGTATTTAAATTTTCAGTTAAAAAAAATGAATTTTCAACTGAAAAAATACAAATTTTTAATCAAGAAGATGATATTTCAAGCAAGAAAATTATTTTTTTTGACAAAAAACGTGAATTTTCAACAAAATAGATGAATTTTCAACAATTATCATAGTTCAATTTTCAGCTAAATAACATAATTTTTAACAAAAAAAAACTATTTTTCAGCAAAATAATTCAATTTTCACCAAAATATATTTAAATTTTCAACCAAAAGCATTAATTTTCAAGTAAAAAGATTATTTTCTACCAAAAAAGACGAATTCTTAACAAAATATATCAATTTTCACCAGAAATGTAATAGCTAAATTTGCAAGTAAAAAAAAAAAAATTTCAACCAAAGGAAAGAATTTTCTACCAAAATAGATGACTTCTTAACCCAAAGAGACAAATTTTCAGTTTGGTTAAAAAATCATTTTTTTTTTTAATATTCATCTCTTTGGTTAAACATTTAACTATTTTATTGAAAATTAATTTTTAAAACAGAACATTTAACTATTCCATTTTTGGTTTAAAAATATCGTTTTTGATTAAAAATTCAACTATTTGGTTCAATGTTGAACTCTTTTGTTGGAAATTTATTTTTTTATCTTTGCTGAAGATTGAACACTTTGATTGAAAAGTCATCTTTTCAGTTAAATTTTCTTCCAAATTTAACTATTTTATTGAAGATTCGTTTTCTTTTCGTTTAAGAAATAATTTCTATTCTAAACATGTAACTATTTTATTTTTTATGTAAAATTGATTTTTTCTAGAAGAAAATCCAACTGTTCGATTCAAAATGCAGGTATTTTGTGGAAAATTCTTCCTTTTTGGCTAAAAACTAAAACAATGTTTTTTATTTCAAAATCAAATCGTTTATTATTGAAAACTCATATTTTCAAGCTGAAAATATGAAAATCGTCTTTCTTTGGTAGAACATTAATCTTTTTGGTGTAGGATTAATCTTTTTTGTTGAAAATGTAACTATTTGCTGACAATTCATCTTTTTAAATCCTAAATTCTACTTCTTGGCTGAAAGTTGACCTACGTTCATCAAAATTAATTTTTTTTCAAAGATTCATCCCAAAGGGTTGAAATTTTAACTATTTTGCTGAAAATTCGTTTTTGTTTCGTGAAAAATGATTTCTTTTCTCTGAAAATTTAATTATCATTTAATTTTTGGTTGAAAATTAATTTTGTATGTGAAGCATTCAAATATTTTTTTACATTCATATTTTTTAGTCAAAAGTTGAACTAAAAATTCTTTTATGAAAGGTACCTGAGAAATATTCTTCAAGTTAGTTTGACATGTTTATAGATATAAATATTACCTAAAGGACTCTCCTTTTGATTGAGTCGTTACGGTAGAATGATTTTTTTGCAGATTATTATTTTAGACCTCCAAAAATATTTTTTAAATTGGTATTCAATTGCAGGAGGAAACCAAAGAAACCGAAGCGCCGAAGGAAGAAGATCCTTGGGGCGGCTTGCCATATACTATCGACGTCGAAACAGGTAAGGTCTTTTTGTACAATGTATAATCATCTGAACATCTGCACATTTAAAAATGCGAAATTTAATAGGGGAAACTATGCGAGAGTAAGTCTGTATTTTATTTGAATTTATTGGAATCTGCAAAAAAATTTGTTCTTTGAACTTCAACTACAATATTTAACACAAGTGAAAAAAATTGTATGAAGATATGAAAAGGAATAAATATGGGGATTAAGAAAACCTGATATTGAGGATTATAACCCTTTCTTGAAAACATTAAAATCAAATAAAAAATGGATTTAATCAACATTTTTTGGATAGAAATAGTTAAGTGAATAGTTAAGTATTTCCATGGTGTGAATTATTATTCTCAATAATTTACTATAAATTCGATGAAATATTAATTAGAAATCCGTTGTAACTTACTCTAGCTTAGATTCCCCTATCTACCTTCACAGAAAAAAACAGAAGATAATTTTTGTTGGGGGTAATTTTCAAGTGGGTAAATTTGGATTTTTTCTCTTCGAAACAGAAAAAGATAGGGGAACATGGGGCAAAAAGGACGACAGGGGCAAAACAGGACAATGCTTATATCTCCTCTGCGATATGTGACGCCATCCAATGGAAATTGTAGGAACTTTGTTTTGAGTCATTCCCGAGATTTTTCATCTCAGCTTGTTATAATTTTGTTGTTATTTTCCAAGTTTGGAGACGCATGGATTGTTCTCGTGCCCAGTTATAATTTTGACTGATTTGCAACTACACTTAAATAATAGAAATGTTTAACTAAAATCACTTCAATAACACCATTCCATTGTGTTATACTTAATAGATCTTTTGCGTCGAGACGTTTTTGAGTTCGAGTATTATCGCGATTTTCGGGAGTCATATAGGAAGAAGTACTTTGGGGGCAGAATGGACAGGGGCAAAAAGGGACACCGCGCGAGATGTAGTAGAGCTCATCAACAAGTTCTTGTAACTGTACTACTTATTCATTTATTCTGTTTAAATTAATTTCGTTTTTGATATATTTTTAATAATTTAATTTTTTAATTTTAATTTTTTAATAATATTTTAAATATATAATATATTTCGTTTATAACACGGGACGAAATACTCTTTTTCAAAAATAAATAAAAGCTAGTAGAACATGGCATTTTTTTAATATACCAACACATTTTTTTTAGAATCTCATTAGTTTTTTAAGGTACCTATATTGTTGAATGCAGAGAAAAATTATTTTAGTATATGAGAAGAAAAATCCTAAAGCAAAATTGTCCCGTTTTGCCCCATGTTCCCCTACAATAAAGTTGACATGGGAACCATACCCAATATGGTGGATAAATCTTACCACGTGGAGGTAATTTTTGTTGCAGGTAAAGATTACTTTGAAATCAAGGTCAAAATGTTCTCTATTATTTACCTGATGTGTTCAATGTATTTTTTGTGTACTGGGATTCAGCATTGTTATCTTAGGTGAATAATGAATGCCTAATGCACTTTCTAATTGAAAGCAATTAGAATGAGCACTGCAAAGCGATAAACCTGAAGCGACTTTAATTGCGAAGAAATCATTATTCTTACACAAGTCAGGAATAAAAGTAGAGATACACTTCTAATGAAGACACTATTTAAATTAATTTAGCATGTTATATATGTGCGGAATAGGACACTATTTTGAATTCCATATAATAGGATCGTCCATAAACTACGTTACAAATTTGAGGGGGTAGTGGTCACGCCAAAAATTGCAGTTGGAACAATTTAGTTGGGGGGGGGACCTGTGGAAGTAGCGTTACGAATTCCCCTGCAATGATACAGTTCAATAATAACTTAGTAAGTTTAAAAATTACTTTGATATTTTAGACTTCACACTCTTTCCCATATTCTCCTTTATAAGAGTATCTGTGTTTTTCTCCTGTTTTCAAGGTATTTTCCCTTTTCTTGATTTTCCGTTTAGATTTTTGTTTTGGTTAAAAATTCTACTATTTGATTCAAAGTTTGATTATTTTATTCAAAATGTAACTATTTTGTTAAAAACTCATATTTTTTGGTCAAAAATTCTAAAACTTGGTGGAAAGTTGTACTGCTTTGTTAAAAATGTATCTTTTTGGTTAAATATTCATTTCATTGGTAGGAAAATTGAACTATTTCGTTGAAAATTCGTTTCTTCTTCAGTTGAAAATAAAGTTTTTTTCAACTGAAAATTCAACTATTACGTTTGTAGTTGAAAATTCATCTTTAGCGTGAAAAATTTACCCAGTTACTTTTTGAACTGAAAATATAACTTTCTTGTTAACAATTAAACTTTTTGCGGAAAACTCATCTATTTTTTGGAAAATTTGACTTTTTGGGTAGAAAATTAATCATATTATGTATTGTGTGCTGAGAGGAAAACAATGGACCAAATGCATGGGAGAAAATTTTATTTTTCTAATATCTTCGTAATGAATAATAATAATTATTATTTGATTATTTCATTAAATAGTTATTGAAAAATAATAACTGTTCTTCATATACACTCATATAGAATCCCGAATCTTATGGTCCATTGTTTCCCCCTCAGCACTCAACGAAGTGAAGTTAGCTGTTGGTTGAAGTGAAAATACCTAATTTTTTGAAAATTCATCTTTTTGGCTGTGGATTCAACTATGTTGGTGAAAGCTCGTTATTATTTGTTCAATTTAACTGGAAGAAAATTAATTTTTTCTGTCGATAGTTGATTTTTTAAACTGATAATGTAACTATTCCATTTTTGGTTGAAAACTTATCTTTTTTAATTGAAAATTCAACTATTTTGGTCGAAAATTTAACTATTTTATGAAAAACTATACTTATTATTTAGAAAGTTAAATATTTGGTAGAAGATTAACTTTTTTGTTGAAAATCCTCAGTCTCGGGTAGAAAATTCCACTTTTCAGTGTCAAATTCATGTATTTTGTTTAAATTTCCTTTTTTTGGGTAGAAAGTTAATCTTCTCTTTTCAAAATTTATTTCATTGGCTGTGGATTCAACTGTTTAGTTAAGAGTTCGTCTTTTTTTGTTTAATTAAACTGGTCATACGACTGTTTAATTTGTATAAAATTCGTGTATTTTGTTGAAAATTCGTCTTTTTGGGTGAAAATTAATTTTCTTTTTTGAAAATTGATCTTATTGACTATGGATTCAACTATTTTGTTAAATATTTGTCTTTCAGTTAAACTGGTAGAAAATTATTTTTTGTGTTGAAAATTAATTTTTTCAACTGAAAATATAAGTTTTCCACTTTTGGTTGAAAACTTATGTGTTGTTTTAATTTGACTATTTGGTTGAAAATTCAAATATTTTGGTGAAAATTCCACTATTTGGTTTCAAGCGAAAAATTCAATTTTTTGTGGAAAATGTATGTATTTTGTTGAAAATTCGTCTTTCTGGGCAGAGAACAACTCATTTTGATGAAAAATAAATTATAGGGAATACCTGTTGGTAGCTGGTCAATACCTACTAACGTTAACGGCGTGTCAAATTTAAGCAGCGATTGATAGGGACCAGCATGACCATTAAACATACTCAGTGAGAACAAGACGCACCTTGCCGCACCTTCACTAGTTTAATTATCATAAACACGATTCGTCCTCTTTTCAGTATCTCGAGGAAGTGTTAAATTAAAAAGTTTGGTTGCCTCACATTTTAATTATCTTTTTACGTTACTTTGAAATTGAAATAGAAAATTTATAAATTAATAACTACGTGCTTGAGTTGGACACGTACATTTACGTGTAAATCATATATTTACAGTTAAGCGTTTCGTTATTGTTACTTCATAAAAACAAAACTTCAATTTTGAACTTATTATTTAATAATAAGTAGGATGGGTCCAAAAAGCAATTTTTTTGCTTATTTTGATAGAAATTGCATCTTTTTTAGTTTAAATATCAACATTTTTGTAGAGAATTTATATTTTTTGGTTAATTCAACTACTTAGTTTAAAATAGGACTAATTTGTTATGAAAATTCTTTTTTTTTCATGATTTATCATCTTAGTTGAAAACCCTTCTTTTTTTATAATTGAATTTTTTTTATCATTTTTTTTAACTCCATTGTTTAAATGAAAATTGATCTGTTCCATATTCGGTTGAAAATTAAACTATTTTGTTGAAACTCCATTGTATTTGGTTGAATTTTTTTTTTTTTTAGTTAATGATTTATCATATTAGTCTTAAAACCTTTGTCTTTTGTTGACAAATTTAAATAATTTATCAAAAATTTATCTTCTCAGTTGAAAATTCAACTGGTTAGAAACAAATTCAACTATTTTGTTGAAAATCGATTTTATTTGTTTAAAAACTCATTTTTTTTACTGAAAATGAAACTATTCAATTTGAAGTTGAAAATGCATCTGTTTTAGGTGAAAATGCAACTCTTTTGTTGAAAATTTGTGTGTTTTTTTTTGTAGAAAAGTATTCTTGTTAGTTAACTTCATCTTTTTGGTTTTTATTGATCTAATTGTAAATTTAACTATTCTATTTTTGGTTGAAAATTGATATTTTTCAATTGAAATTTCATGTATTCTGTTGAAAATTGATCTTTTTTGGTAGAAAAGTAATCTTTTGTTTTCATAATTCAACTATTTTGTTAAAAATTAATTTTTTTACAGTAAAAACTACAGTCGAACTTCGATAACTAGAACATCTATAAGTCGAAATTTCGATAACTCGAAGTTATCGAAGTTCGACTGTATTCCATTTTTGGTGGAAAATTGATCCATTTGAACCAAAATTTAATCTTTACGGTTTAAAATTGATCTGTTTAGTTAAAAAGTTAACTTTCTCATTAAAAATGTACTTTATTCGGCTGAAAATATCTTCTTAAATTGAACTGTTCTATTTTTGATTGAAAATGCATTTCTTAGTTGGACCTTTTTTTTCTTGAAGATTTAGTTTTCTAACTAAAATTTATCTATTCTATTTTTGGTTAAAAATTTATCTATTTTCTTGTTACATTCATTTTTTTTATTTTAAATTGTAATTGTTCTTGGTTGAAATATCAGCTGTTATATTTTTCGCTTAGAATTCATCTTTCTAGCGCGAAAGTTGAACTACATGTTGCAATGTTTATTTATTTATGTTGAATCCTATTAGTTAAAACTTATTCTTCTTAGTTTAATTTATTAATCTAACTGTAAATTTAACGATTCTATTTTTGGTTAAAAATTACTTTCTTTATGGCTAAATAATAAGCTAATATTATTTTCCGAAAAAAATGTTGTATACAGCCTTTTTTCTTTTTTTTCTTAATACCATTACCATAATATATACCGCTATTTTTTGAAAATGAGTCTAATTTTTATTAGTTAAAAACTGTAACGTTTCAATTTGAAGTTAATTTTTGAAGATTTCCTTCATTTTTAACATGTTTATTTAAATAATTGACAATCAACTTTAGAATTCAGAATATCATTTAAATGTGTAGCTGCACTGAAATACAGAAAATTAAATTAATAATTAGTTTTAGATGCTTAAAAGGTCTACGAGAGTTATTAAAATATAAATTTGTAATAAGAGTATAATGGAATCCTAATATGTAACTTTTGTTATTCCAACTAAATACCATTAAATGAACAAATTAGGATGAATATATTGATCTTATTAAGTAAACGACGGCTAAGCAAAATGTTTAACAGTATCAATTTTACATTAAAGTTAGGTTTAGTTGTTTAGGTATTGACTGTATTTTTACTTATAAATTTAATCAATCTTTTCTTTTAGGAAATAATTTTCTCTGTTGAAAATAATGAGATTAAATGCATTATTTTTAACCATTCTTTCCAGTATTTTTTCAATTAAAAGGATATTTTTTTAAATCAAAGAAATGGTATCAACAATATAATATATTTAATTCAAAGAATAAGAAAAACGTCATTATTAAAAAAAACACACACATTTTTCACTCTGAATTAAAGTGAAAAAGTCAAAAAAACGATTTTCTGAATAAAAGAAAACTTAACAGGAGTTTTTTTCAACATATTTAATTGAGTGATAGAAATAGCTAACTTCTTAAAATCATTTAATATTAACGTAATATTACAAGTGTATATTATATCAGTTTAAATAGGCGCGCGCTTTTCGGTACATGCGCAGTTGAAAACGTTTAATTTTCAACATAACCTTAAAAACGGTCACATTTAATGGATCTTATCTACATTACCTTTTTTTCGAGAATGACTAATCTCTGAACTTTTTGTTTCTTTATTACATTCTTCCCACTATAACATTATTTAACATGTATCATAAATTAACCAGTTAACTGCGCATATATGCGCAGAAATCATCCAGGCCAAAACTGGTAATGACGCATATATGCGCACCTTGAATAACTGCCACAAAACTCAATGGATTTTGATAAAAATTGGTATGCCCTAGGTTTTTTGGTCTCTGATGACGAATCCAAGGTCAAAATTGAGAGATTCAAAATTGCGGACCCAATATGGCGGATCCAATATAGTAAACTAAAATGCAAAAATCACGTGATTTGAATGAAAGTCAGTACTTAGTAGTTTTTTTTGTCGCTGATGACGAATCCGGGGTCAAAATTGGAAAATTCAAATCAGCTGATAATATATTAGGAAATTCATCAGCGACTTAAACAACTCTTCAGTACTGCCTTTCATTCAAGTAACGTGATTTTTGCATTCTAGACCACCATATCGGACCCGCCATTTTCAATTTTTCAATTTTGACCCCGGATTCGTCATCAGCTACCTAAAAAACTCTAAGGTAATGAACTCTCATGATTATCACGGAATTCTTTGCTTCTACCAGTTTTGGCACGTCGATTTCGAGCCTACCAGTTAACTGGTTAAAATGTGGATCATTAACTTGTAAAATTTCCGAAGGGAGTCGAAGCAGAAAATGTGTTCTGTAAAAAAGTCTCTATTAGAACTCATGCTTTGGGTTCCTTTGTTAGAATTTATTATTTTGGGTTCGTTTCCAGCAAGAGAGGTTCCTTTTTGTTGGCACCAACCCTTGGAACCAAAAAGTCGATTCTAATAGAAACCCCAGTTTTTCTGTACGTTCTTTGTATGAAAGATCTTGTTTCAAACCAAAAGTGGACTCAATTGAAAGTGTAACATATTTAAGACCCGAGAAGAAAGGATAGTTTAACAAGGTTCACTAAAAGAAACCATAACGAAAGTAAGGCTCTTTTTTCAAGTCATCGGCAAAGGAAAATGTATAGGAAGAATATACAATCTGAATTAAAACTTTCAACAACCGACAAAAACCAATTAAAATTAGCCTTTAAAGAACTGATCCACCCAATTTTTCCTCTGAACATGAACTGAATACATAATGTCTTAGTGTTTCATTTAAAAGAACATTCATCAGAATTCTAAGATGATGAAAAAAGCCCACTTGGAGCGCGGCTTAATCAGGTGAGAACAAAAAAGTTGGTCGATGCAGTCACGAAAGGTTGAAAAGAGTTGGTGAACCGGCTTATACATATATATGTAGTACATAAGGATATAGGAGTTTATAGCGAGTCTCACCAGGGTGTTTTATTAAAGTGTACGAGCTTCCAGGCAGGTTCGAGTTCCGGAGAACTCCCGGCTGGGGAGTGGCTTCAGGAACGCCCTCTCTCGCTGCCTTTTCCTCTCACACCGCTCCTCGTCGTTCAACATACCCAGCCCTTCATTCCTCGTCTCTCTCCCTCCTTGAATTTAATTACTTTACGTCAGACAGGGAGAGAAGGAGAAAAAGCCTCACATATATATATATATATGTGTGTACGTCTCTGAGACGCGTAGAGTCTTCGAACACACACGTTCCTCGAGGAACTCAAAGGCACCCTTTGTACCACTCTTCTTCATTTTAAAAACTTTATTTTTTCATTTTATACCTCTCAACTCTCACTAAAATCTTTCGCAAGAAAAAAATTGTGAACATCAGGGAGTGTATTCTTCAAACTCGACGTTCGGAAAACCGACTGAACTCGGGAGACGGTTTTCTGCAGTTTTCATCTCCCCTGGTCAAACTTCCAGGCAAATGCGAATACTTCTGATAAAGTCCGATGCAACTTCGGGTTATCACTAGTTGTGAATAAATTCATACTCACCTTAGTAAAAGAAAATTTTGAGAGGTTCATACTTCAGTGAAGTGGAGTCGTCTGGCGGTATATGTACTCATGCTAAAGGACCTAAATGATACATTATAGCAGTATGGAGGACCCTTGTGTAGACCTCTGTTTCGCCAAGATTTTTAAATAAAGGCATAGTGCAATAGGTTATACTAGCTGCAGTGCTATGGGACTTAAATGAATCAGCCTAAATTTCAGTAATAAAAATAATAATAGAAAGTGTAAAGAATACGTTTTTTATATGTCTCGTCCCTATAATCTCTTATTTAGGGTAGAATAAATTTTCGCATTTTTTCAAATTCAAGAGAAAAAATTTAACCGTTGTACAGGACCTTTATACCGTAACACGGGGCTAAGCGGGACATGTGGTGTAAAGTAAGACATGTGTGTCCTACTTTACCCTACAGGATCTCCACCCGTTTTACAACCAAAAAATTCAATATAATTCGCGAAATTCAAAGTTTCGTGTGTCCAACTTTCCCTGTTTTTTCGTCCCGCTTTGCTCCGTTTTATGGTACCCGAAACTTACGTCTGATGAAAAGATGTAAAAGTCTAATAAAGGGAAATTGTGTTTCATGGAGGTTTTTGTGTAACAGAAACTTGCTTTTTTTCATTATGGTCTTTCCACTCGACATTTCTTTATTGTTTATTGCTTTGAGAGTTTTGAGATAAGTGAAATATAATCCTATTTTCACAAAAAATATACATTTATTTAACAACAACAAAATTTAACAAAAAAAATGGTGTTCAATAACTTTGAAGTTGAAGATGGTTGAGGTTCACCGTAATAAGCTTTAAAACATATAATTATTTTGTTTCTTAGTGATGTTGTGTGCAGTTTTACAAACTTTTTCTTATGTGCCTTAAAAAGAAATACAAAGGAGAGTTGAAAAATCCTGACTTTAAAAAAAATCTTCCTTCAATAATAAGAAAAAAGTCCTCGCTCTAAGATTTTTTTTTTCTTGTTTCACAAGTTTTTTTATTTCTTATTTCAAATTGAAATTATTATATAACACGTGAAGGATTTTTTAATTTAACATTTTTTCCTTCCATCTTTGATAAATTCAAATTATACCGATATTTAGTATTCCTGAAAAATTACATAATAGAAAAAAGCCCTTGGGCACATATAATAAATTGTTCGAGGCTGCTCGTTCTTAATCGAAGTTCAGAAGAGCTTGGTTCGGTTGTACTCAGATGGAGGCAGTTGGAAGATTTTTTAATACTTTTTGGAATATGTTAATCATAAATTTTAGAAATATAATTGGAAATGTTGCATAAATTAACTGTCTCTTGCTCGCACAACGACGTCCAGGACTTAATGAACCTCTTCATCGGGCACTTGTTTCTGTCTTCTGCTTGATTGACTTTTTAATTGCGTGCACCTCTATCGATTTGGTTCATGTTGCGCTTGATGATGCTCTATAACATGCACAAGAAATCAGGATCCAGGAATATGATTATTGATACTTGGTTTGAAAAAAAAAATGTTGGGATAAGATTTTGTTCTAAATTGTTGTGTAAACTATAAAAATTTCATAAATCCAAGCTAATGGATTCAATAAGATTAAATAATCAGATCATTTCCTCTAATGATTGTTATGAATTTTTCTTCTGTATCTGGTGTCTTTGAGATACAGTATATATTTGTCTAATTACTGAGGAATCATCCCGAATAAATTTTTTTTCTTCACTTCCCTTCGTTTATCTGTTGCACTCAGAAAAAATATTTCTTGAACCAAAAAAACTGTTTCCTTGGGCATACATTAAAATTTAATCGCATCAAACAGATTTAGTTAAATTCAAAAAAGTACTTCATTGACCCAACTCAATTTTTTGGTTAAATCTTTACCACAAATTTTTCTTACAGTGTAGATTTGCACAAAATGATGTATTGAAATAATCTTAGTTGATAAAGCTCGAAAATTAAAATTATTCCGTTATTAATCTCATTCAGAAATGGTGTGATATGCAAAATTGAAATATTATCATACACCTGTGCTGAAAAAAATTATTAACAACAGCGTTGACAGGAGTGGGTCGAAAAGTTCTCCATTCATTATGAATAAAGCTGGTAAAAGTATATGATACACTAAAAGTATCATATAGTATTATACTATATAGCATGGCCAGTCAAAGTATACGATGTAAAATTGGCGTGAGTATGTAAGAGTTGGCGCGATATTAAAAGTGAGTTCGATTTAAAGAATTTTTTACTTTGTGTGCTTCTACATTAAAATATCAATAGCGTATCAATTATTTTAACTGTGAACGAAATTTCAAAAAATTTGACAGAATTCGAGTTGAAAGGATTTCAAAGGATCTTTAGGCTTCAAAGACTACAAAGTATATATTTCAAAGAATTGCAATATTTTTATGGAATTTAACGAGATTTTAAAAACTTTTCAGAGATTTCAAGAGGTTCTACAAGATTTTAAGAGATATCAAAAAATTTAACGAAATTCCAATGGATTTCTGAATATTATAAAGGGTTTTATGGGAATTCCAGGAATTTTTATGGATTTAAAAATCTTTCAAGGGATTTTAAGTGATTTGAAAAGATCTTAACGGATTTTAAAAATTCTCATGCAGTTTAGAGAAGTTTCAAAATTTTCCAAGGATTTCGTAATATTTCAAAATATTTCAAGGTTTTTGATCAATTTTTAGAGATATTAATGGATTTTCACGGATTTTTAAGAATTATAAGGGAATTTTATGACATTTTAAAGGTGTCAAGTGTTTTCAACGGTTTCGCCGAATCTCAAAGAATTTTAAGAGATTAACTAAGTTTTTACAGGATTTTAAGAGATTTTCTGAGAAGCTAATCGTTTGAAAGGGATTTCACGAGATTAGGATCTATGGATTAAAAGAACTCCAGAGAATTTTTGCATGATTTAGAAAATGGTGAGGTTTTTTTTATAAGATTTCAAAAGAATTCATGATATATCAACAAGATTTCAAGGATTTTAAATGATTTCAATAGATTTTAACGGATTTCAAGAGATTTAAAGGGGTTTCGACGATTTCACTGGATATCAAATGATTTTCAAATATTTCAAAAGATTCCAAAGTACATCCACTGATTTTAGAGGATTTCTTAAGATTTTAATCGATTTAACGAAATTTCAAAGGATTTCCGAATATTATAAAGAATTTAAAGGGATTTCAAGAGATTAGGAAAGTTAATCACGGATTTGAAAAATTTGCATGAATTTTACAGGGATTTCAAAGATTTCGAGGGATCTCATATAATTTCGAAATATTTCACAGAATTTCAAGGATTTTAATGTTTTTTTATTGACTTCAAGGGATTTTAATGAATTTTGAAGAACTATTAGGCATTGTTTTAAGGTTTTGAAGATTTCAAGCAATTTCAAGGATTTCGAAAGTTTTCATGGAATTATTTCAAATAATTTTAATGAGATTTCAAGAGATTATGTACAATATTCATGCGGAATTCAAAGGATTTCAGCAAGTTTTCAAATGATTTAAAAAATTGTAAGAGATCTACAGCATTTTAAAAGGAATTCATGGGATTTCAAATATTTTAAAGAAATAAGGGTGGTGGTCAAAAAGTGTCCCATTCTAGGCAGTGAGATTCTCAAAAATAAAATAATTGTCAAAGTGCCTAAAATATATTATTTTAGTTAATTGTAACACAAGAGAGTATAAAAATATAAAACTGATAAAAATATTTAAAAATACTAAACTATACTAAAATCTTCGTAAATACAAATGAAATATTGATATAAGAACTTATCCAAGATGATTTTAGAAACAAATTATTATTTACAGTTTTTAGAAAAAATCCATTTTTGTTTTTAAAAAATCAAAAAATACAGTTTCTCTCGAAAACAAAACGAGAAATGAAAAAATTATAAGAGAGCAGCATTGCTCCTTGGAAAAATTTCGACAAAAAGACCATTTTCATTGTTATAAACTGTAAAAAACATGTGGATATGAGTACATTTCTAGAATTTCTACTTAAAATAATTGTATCGAGAACAAGCAAGCTTTTCGAAAAAACTAAGTAAGTTTAAAAATTATGAAAAGAGTCTTTTTGTTGGAATTTTCCAAAGGAACAATTTTGCTCTCTTAACTTTTTTTATATTTCGCTTCGTTTTTGAGGAACACTGGATATTTCGATTTTTTTATATCAAAAATGGATTTTTTTAAAAACGGCTCGACGAATATTTTGTTTTTCATTGAAAATAGCTGTGAGACATCCCAAATACAAAATCCAGAAAAAACATTCCTGGTGTTCGCACCTTTGTCTTCACTCAGAGAAAGGATTCAGTTGATTCAACAAAACAGTTTGTTCAACCTAATTTGTTTGTTGGAACTTAAAAATTTGGTCAGCGCAAAAAAACCTTTGGTTATTTTTAAAAAACACAACAAATTAATTTGGTCAATTCAAAGCAATTATTTATTTGAGCATGTTTAGTTGATTCAAGAAAATAAATGTGTTTAGCGGAATATCTTATTTATCAGAAAACGATTTGGTTGATGTAAAAAAATAATTTGTTTGATTCCACCAAATACATCCATTGACTATACTAAACACACCGAAACAGATGATGTCAGCCCACGCCAGTGACCACTTTGCATGTCAAAAATTTTCTCATCGTCCGCCGTGTCGCGAATTAGTAAGAAAATGAGTGATGCGAACAAATTGACACTAACAATGTCGAAGTTTTTCAAAAACTTTGGTCTGAAACATTTTGAACGTAAGTACAACTTTCAGTTCGCAGGATTCACATGTGCAGGTATACAGGCAATCTAACCTCGAAATTCACATGTGATTAAAGAACCCCACACAAGTGTATGGAGAAAGTTTTTCGGTCAAATTGGGCGAGAGTTCGGTTTTCTAATACTGCAGGTTATCCTCATCAAACGTTTTTTATCAAAAGCTTTTGTCCTAGAATACAATTAGTAGTTGAAAGTCAGGATCTAGATGCATTTTGATCGAACGAAACTACGAAAATATTTGTTTGGATTAACCAAAATATTTGGTTAGATTAATCAAAATATTTATTACAATCAACCAAAATATTTATCACAATCAAAGAAACTTTATTAACCGAAAAATTTGGTTGAATCAACCAAGTATTTGATTGACCATATAGCAATGTATTTATTTGTTTGTTTCAACCAAATTTTTTTAGAATCAACCAAACTTTTTTCTGAGTGTTGAAGTAATTTGAACGGAACCGTGTATGATTTGTGTTACCGCCACTTTGTTTAAAAAAGTCTTATTTCAATTCAAAAAATAGACTCAATTTAATTCTAATGCGTTTTTTATAAACAAAAACTTGAATATTTTTTGAGGATGCAGTACAAATTTTATTAACCTGAAGTTGCCTTTTTACGTAATAATGACCAGAAGATAAATAAAGATAATTACACCATACTAAAAATAATAATCTTAACTGCGTTTTTTTCTGGAACTACGTAAGCGGCATTATCACGGATGTGAATCGGACTGCAATAAGTAGTAATGTTGGTTTTTGTGAGCCATTAAAAAAAGACATAAAAAATAAAAATGCGAAATGTGAGTGGTGATTCGTTTTGTAGCCACTAGCCCGCTAGCCATAGCCGAGAGCAGGACACGTCCCAGATTCTATGGTCTTGGTTGCGACAGATCTTTGAGATACAATCGGGAAACAATCCTGGCTGCCTCTTGGCGGTGCATTCTGCTCAGCTATATTATACGCCGCGTGTAATAATAAGACCGTTTACAAGGCAGCGACCGCGTACGAGCAAGAGCAGGGACTCATTACGCGGTTATCTCTCAGCGGATCGATCGAGAAGCCTATTCGACTTGGTGCTTGATTAATGGATCATTGGTCTCGTTCGACAGGGCCGCCGATTGGCGGAGCAACTCGCGATCGATTCCCTCACTTATTTTCATTCTTTGCTCTTATAATACCCGCTACTCGATAGTGTTTCAATAGAAAGGAGATGGTTTCCAAATAAGAATCGGCTCAATCGTCTTTATGTAGTTTTCATTTAAATCTAAATTTTTCAATGATCCAAAATATATTTTTAGTAATTATCTTTGGAACGCCTTCGAATTTGAATGTAACCCTAACCTATCTAGGGTAGACCCAAACGTCACCAAGTGTCACATATGAGGGGGATCGCAAAAGTTTTTTAACACATGACACTTCTCTGATAAAAAATTAGAATTTAAATTCATTTCGATACATTATAAACGAAAATCAATTTAGTCTTGCATTTTCAACCAAATAGTTGAACCTTCAAGCCAAAAAGATGATTTTTTTTAATGGCATTTGATTTTTCAGCCCGAAAAGTTGAATCTTCGACTATAAAGTTCATTTGAAGCCAAGAGAGATGAATTTTCGACCAAGAACGATGAATTTTCAATCCAAAAGAACGAATAAAATAAATAAATAACGAATAAAATAAAATATTTGAATTTGTCGACCAAAAAGATGACTTTAACAAAATAGTTGAATTTTCAAAAAAGTAATTAAACTTTCATCAAATTAGTTCCATTTTTTACCAAAAAGCTAAATTTTCAACCAAGAAGATCAATTTTCTACCAAGAGAAGAATTTTCAACGAAATACATAAATTTTCAAACAAATAGTTAAATTTTGAACTCATAAAGATAAGTTTTTAACTAAAAATGGAACAATAAAATTTTCAATTGAAGAAACTAATTTTCAACCAGTTAAATTCAACTAAAAAACACGATTTCCAAAAAAATACATGGATTTTTAACCCAATAATTGAGCTTTCGACAAGTGTGTGGAATTTTCAAGCTAAAAAGTCGAATTTTTTTAGAAAATCGTTCTCTTTTAAATCAGAAAAGATGAATTTTCCAGAAATAGATGAATTCTCAACGAAAAATGTTATCATTGATATTTTACCCCCCTCCTCCCCAAAGAAAAAAAGAATTTTCAATAAAATTGTCAAATTTTCAATCAAAGGGTTGAAATTTCAAGAAAATAATAACATTTTCAACGAAATAGTGGATTTTTCAAATAAATAGTTAAATTTTCATTCTACAAAGATGAAGTCTCAACAAAAAATGTAATAGTTGATATTTCTAACAAAAAAGTGAAATTTCTACCAAAAGAGACGAATTTTCAACCTAAAAAACAAACTAATTCTAAAAGATAAGTTTAATTTTCAAATATGTAGTTTATTCTTCAACCAAATGGTTTAATTTTCTACCGAAGTAATTCAAATTGTTGAATTTTCAAGCCAAAAAGACAAATTTCTCACAAAACAGCTAAATTTTCAATCTGAAAATATGAATTTTCAACAAAAAGGTCATTTACGGCCTAATAGTTGCATTATCAACTCATGAAGGAAAACTTTTGAACCAAAAATGAAATAGCTACAGTTCAGAATATAGTTAGATTTTCAAATAGTTTAATCTTCAACCAATTAGTTCAATTTTCTACCAAAGTAGTTTAATTTTTAACCAAAAATATGAATTTTCAACAAAACAGTCAATTTTCAACCAAATGGTTCAATTTTCTACCAAATTTTTCAATTTTCAAGCGAAAAAGTCGAATTTTCTACAAACCAGCTGAATTTTCAACCCCAAAAATATGAAGTTTCAACAACAAAGTTCATTTATGACCTAATAGTTGAATTTTCAACTAAAATGATTAATTTTCTACCAGAAGAGACAAAGTTTCCACAAAACATGTAAATTTTCAACCAGAAAAGAACAATTTTAAATTTCAAATATGTATACATTTTCAAGCAAAAATAGAATAGTAACATTTTCAGTAAAGAAAATTAATTCTAAACCGATAAAAGCGAATTTTCAACGAAAATTATGAATCTTGAACAACAAAAAAACATGAATTTTCCGGAAAGGAGCTGAACATTCAACAATAGAGTTGAATTTGTAATCTGAAAGTGGATTTTTCAAGCAAGAAGATTAATTTTCTACAAAAAAGGTGAATTTTCAATCAAAAAGATGAATCGTCAACGAAAAAAAATTAATTTTTGACAAAGATGTTCAACTTTTAATCAAGTAGTTGAAGTTTTCACCCAAAAGATGACTTTTCAACAAAATAGTTACATTTTCAACAGAATAATTGAATTTTCAACGAAATAGTAGAATTTTTAACCAAATAAGATCAATTCTGAACCAAAAAAATTAACTTTCAAGTTTGAATAGTTGGATTTTCTTATTGGGTTCTATTAATTCGGTTCCTTAAGTGGAAAAACGAAAACAGGAGAATTTTCTAGAAAACAGGGGAAAAAATAAGAATTCTTTAAAAAAAGGTGGAAAAGAGAATGTTCCCAGATGAAAGAAATGTGTGAAGAATTTAATCAAATAGTTTTATCTCATTATTCATTGCTCGATTGACGATTATATAAAATCACATTTATATGTGGTATTTAAAAATAGGAGGGTGATTAGCTTGAATGGCATATAACATTTTGAAGGGGGGAGGGGGTCATCAAAATGTTATAAATTTTGGAAAATAGCGCCACGCAATATATGTGAATGCTCCCTAATCAGGGTCTCCACCTGACTGAGAAATGGGAACAACCAGGAAATATGACCCGAAATTTTGTTCACCAGGCAAAACCCGGGAATTTGATTCATTAATCATGATTTTTCTCTCAAATGTAATAATTTGAAAATTAGAAGTTGGTTTATATGCCTTAAAATGTGGCTAACCTGCTCGTTTTTCTAGTTTTTTCTACAAAAAATTGCATCAACAAATTTTTAAATTAGGTATTGATGCTTAATTGAATTGAAATATTATGAATGAAAGTTACCGACGTTCATACTCTTTAAAATCGAAATATATTTAAAATAGCTTTTACTGCACATAATCTTCTTTTGTTATTTACATTATTTAATAAAATTATGTTTGAAATATTAGCTTTTCAATCAATTTTTGATATGATATGCATAACAATTGAAGCATGGAAGAAAAAAAAAGAAAAAAACAAACTAAACCCTGTGGCGTGTGAGCAGTTTGAGAACATTAAGCTTTGGTGCCGATTTGACGAATCACGACAGATTACACGATGGATGTTGAAAAAAATTTCATGATCACAGAATAAATTAACATAGTATATTATTAGGTGGTGGGTAAAATTTCATCCTTATATATTTGATTTACAGAATATTTTAATGAAACTGGTTTGACTTTGATGGGAGGATCTGTAATGTTCAACTGAGTCGTACCCTAGAAAAACTACCTGAGGCGACTCAGGCTTTGGCAGGAAATTGCCAAAGAAACTTTCAAAAATGTGCTTTTACAATCCAAAAAACACATGTTTCAAATGGTGCAAACATTTTGAAACCCATAAAGTATCTTTTCTGGTTTGTAAAAAAACATTTTGAAAATCTTCTTCGGCAATTCTGTTCTGGTAGAGAACGGCTCAATTTATTTTTTTACTTCGATAAACTTTCAAAAATGTGCTTTTACAATCCAAAAAACACATGTTTCAAATGGTGCAAACATTTTGAAACCCATAAAGTATCTTTTCTGGTTTGTAAAAAGACATTTTGAAAAGCTTCTTCGGCAATTCTGTTCTGGTAGAGAACGGCTCAATTTATTTTTTTACTTCAAGAAACTTCTAAAAATGTGCTTTTACAATCCAAAAAACACATGTCTCAAATGGTGCAAACATTCTGAAACCCATAAAGTATCTTTTTTGGTTTGTAAAAAGACATTTTGAAAAATTTCTTCGGCAATTTTGTGCCGGTAGAGAACGGCTCAATTTATTTTTTACTATTAGTAATTGTCAGGAATAATAAATTAGAAATTTGAATAAAAAATTGTTTTATTCATATTTATAAAAGATTCTATATAAAAATGCAGACTTCACACTCCTTCCTCTATTTTCCTCTTGCTCTTTTTTTACGAATTCCTGTTTTCCCCAATTTTTCAAGAAACTTTTCCCTTTTTCTCGCTTTCACCCTTATAAATGCGAACTGAATTAATAGAGCCCAATAAAGAAATTGAACCATTTTTTATTATAACTTAATTCTTCTTGGTTGAAAACTCTACTATTATCTTTTTAATTCAGAATTCATCTCATTTGATTAAAACTTTAATTATTTTGTTTGAAAACTAATCTTATTGGTTGAGAATTCCACTATTTTGTGAAAACATTCATCTCTTGCATTGAAAATTGAACTATTTTGTTAAATATTCATCTTCTTTTTTGTCGAAATTCAACTATACTTGGTTGAAAGTCAAACTATACTTTGTTTAAAATGCATTTTTTCGTTGAATATCCATGCCTTTCGTTGAAAATTTAACTATGTAGTTCAAAATTACCTTGTTTTTGAAAATACAACTATAACTTAGTTGCAAGTTGAACTACTATATATTTTTGTTGTTGTTGAAGATTCATAATCATTTTAGTTAAAAATTCATCTCTTCGGTTCAATTTTTTGTTTGAAAATTCATTTTTTTAGCTGAAAATGTAACTATGTATTTTATTTTTGATTACAAAAAGATATTCTTTTATAAGTTGAAAATTCAACCATTTAGTTTTAAATTTATGTATTTAGTTGCAGATTCCCCTTTTTGAGTAGAAACTTAATTTTCGTTATTGAAAAATCATAATTTTTGTTGAAAATTTATTTTGTTGAAATTTAGTCTATTCTGTTGAAAATTCGTCTTTTTCGAAAATTAAACTGTTTGGATGAATATTCGTCTTTTTAGGTACAGTTCATATTTTTTGGCAGTGAAGTCATATTTCTCAATTGAAAATTTATCTTTTATTGTTGAAAATGAATTTTTCTGTCTAAAATTCTACTTTGCAGGTTAAAAATACACCTTTTTTTACTAAAATTCGTCTTTTTGTCTTGAAAATTCAACTATTTGGTTAAAAATGCAACTGTTTGTTGCTGTAAGTTTAATCTTCTTTGTTTGAAAATTCGACCGCTTGGTTGAAAATTCGTCTTTGTAGGTTGAAAATTCAGCTATTGGGATCAAAGTTCAACTATTTAACTAAACATTTTATTATTATGTTGACAATTCAACTATTTTGTTAAATTCAGCTTTTTTGGCTGCTAATTAGCTTTTTTATAGAAAATTTAACTGTCGTCTAAAGAATTCATCTGTTTGACTAAATAGTTTAACCATTTGGTAGAAAATCCAGCCGATTCTGTGTTTGAAGTTTAATCTTTTTTGATTGAAAATTCCACTATGTGATTTAAAATACAAATATTTGTATAAATGCAACTGTTTGGTTACACGTGAGCATTTATTATTGAAAATTCAACTGTTTCGTTGAAAATTCCTCTTTTCGGGTTCAAAAGTAAACAGTTTTCTAAGAAATTTGACTTTTCAGCTTGAAAATTAACTCTTTTATAGAAAATTCGTCTTCTTGGTTTGCATATTCATTTTTTTCTGGTAGAAAATCTTTTTTGGTTCAAAATTCAACTATTTTGTTGAAAATTCAATACATTTCTTAAAACTCTAGGCATATGGTAGCTACCTTAATTTTATCAAAAAGAATTTATCCTCCTATTTCTGTGAAAACCGCGCTCTGCCCCCTGTTTTCAGAGCATTTTGAGCTGTGATGTCTGAAAATGTTGCAAGATTCGAATTTTGGTCTTTGAACATTAATGGTCAGGGAAAAGTCGTAGAAAAGTCTGAGAATTCTGAAAATGAATTTTTGTGGCCATCCTGTGGGAAGAACCTTTAAAAATTAATTGAAATGCCAAAAAAAAACTGTTGTCCAGAAAATTGCTAGAATTTCAACAGTTGGCAGTGCTGCTTCGTGGGGATTATAAAAACCAATGGTGAAAGACTGTCGAACTCGAGACGCATGCGTAGAAGTAAATTGGAACATCTGCCACGTGCGCGGGCGGCGCATAGTGCGTAGCCATGCGTGCCAGCCGTAAATTCAAGCGAGGGGGAACCTAAAGCATGGCCGCATCCGCCATCCATATGCTCATCCGCGAAAACCAACTTCGATCTCTCTTAATTTGAATTAGTGAAAATTTACTAACTAAATAGTGCCAAATATCAGCCAAGTGGGTTACGAAAGGAAACTTACTGAAAATCAGGGAAAAGTCAGGAAATTTTGAAAATGAAGTTTAACGGCCACCTTGTTCTACAATCATTTCTAATAATAATTATTCAACAAGTATTTTATTTTCAGAATATTTAAGCTTCAACCATTCCGACCTAAACTAAAATTTTAACAAATTGGTGTTGATTCAGAAGAGTTTCATAATATGAGATAGTGAAATAAAACCGGATGACACAAGAAGACATCAGATGCCAATGATACCAAAAAAGAGCATTTTCTTTTGAAAATCAGGCAAGGGAAGTTGTCCAACCCAATTCCCAATAATGTATTAATTTCCGCTTCAATTCGACACGAGTCGAGGGTTTTTTGTTAGGGATGGAAAAAATAATATCCGACAATTTCGATGCCAGGCAACAACCATAACGAATTTCACTCAAAGTGGAGACTCCCAATTCATAAATTGAGGATGGCTTCTAGTTAAAAGAGGGTGACTGAGGAGCGAGATAATCCCACAAAATGGGATGTGATCAATGTGAGCTCATATCGAGGCAAATGAATGGAATAAGTTACTTGATATTCGGGGCAAACATCCCTTAGTAATTTTCAATCATAGGAAGCCATCTCAGTGGTAAAAAATGGCACTGAATTTAGAATATGTTTTTATTTTACTTAAAACTACAATGGGTATATTAATAAACTGGAAAGCATCAACATGAATTATGCAATAAGTTTCGAATATATGAAGGTCCACTACAAAAATGGATGTGTTTTACTTTTTAACAATATAATAATTAGCAACCGATAACAGTGTGTGATGCACCGCGAAGAATCAATTTTGTTGCAGGTTTCGTATTTCAAATAAAAATAATATAATAACCATAGTATAATTATCATTTGAAAAGTATTAGTATAATATATTTTGATGTAAATGTTTTCACTACAGATATTTTAATTTTGCTCTTCTAACCGTTTCTGTTTATTTCTCTTCATTTCCTGAACGTAAGGTATAGCCTTATCAATGCCCGATATTGAAGTTTTCAAATGCTGGTACATGTTTCCTCACATCTATTGTAATTTTAGACTTACCTAACAAGTTTTGCACTTTGATGCAAAATTCTGATTGCAAATTTCCAATTTTCAACTGTGTGTTAGATGATGATGCACCAATTTCTGTGTTATACACTTCCCAGCATACCCACATCCCTGGAATTTCTATTTCGAGAAACGTTTCCCGCCCTTCTGCAAGTGTCAACCTTATCTTAAAAATAAACCAAAAGGCGATTTCTGGAGAATCCATTTTGGATCTTTGTATGGAAGAAAGGGAAGTTTGGTATTATTCCTATATCAATGGCAATCGGTTATTCGTCCCCAAAGGGAATCAATATTTGGAGCCGTGCCTGTTTCGCCATGTTAACTCATCCAGCCAGCCAGAAACCCCCTTGGGGGTTGTGCCGGGGGCAGCTGCATGGCAGTTCCTGTTCAGGGCTTATGGGGATACTCGGGGGCATGACTTGCCACATCCACCCCTATAACATAGGCACGCACCATTACTCATATCGTGCCTCGTTGCACGCCACGGGGTCAGACGCGACTCTGCACTACCAGGATTTCGAAAAGTTCCAGAGGGGTGTGACTCCTCCAGGAAGTACCAGAATCCTGGATGCCAAACTCTCCCCAAGCAATCTCCCCGAATCAGAGAGAATTCTCATTTATAATCAACGAGATCTCACAGAAAAATCTCTGGCAAATAGGAAACAGCCAATCCAAGACAAAAAAAAGGACACGTCAGACAAAAAATGGGGAATTACGCTCCTGGATCAGATTGCGTACAACCCAGTAGCCGATGACAGTGGTACGCCTTAATAGAGTCCGAAATCTGTTATTGTGAGAAATTCTAATGAGCAAAAAATAGATAGGGATGAAACCGATTTAGGTGTATTATAACAACCTAGTCGGTAATCGAATGATTTCTCTTTGACCGAAGAGAATAGTCATCGTCCAGGCCACTCGTCTCGGTACTTTAATTAATCCCATCATCAATCTCCCGAAATTAAAACGAAGCCTCGTGGACCTCGAGATCTGTGCTCAACTGCTCAAGTTACAATTAGAAACGTGTTGGTAATAAATCGTCCTTTCGATATAAAAGGGACGAATATAGAGCTTTCTTCCATGTCGCTGAACCTGCAAAGACGTTTCAATCGTCGACGTTGGATTAAAACATTAACATAAAACTTGTATTGCCACTTGCCAATAGGATCAGAAAGGCAGAGATGAGGCTCTCCTGGTTATGTTTGGTAACGGTGACAATGAAAAATTAAGCCTCCGCCTCCGCCTCCGTCTTCTTCTTCTTCTTCTTCTTCATCATCGGCTTCTCTTTCAGGCTTTGAAGCTCTCTGCCGCGGGACAATGCCTCATTCCTATCCTCCATTCCATTCTCTACTATACCTGCTTCGGATTGGATCCTTATGGTTCGAGGGAGTTTTGCAATTCATGCTCATCCCTTCTGTTATAAACTCGTATTCTCAAAACTTACGTTTTTCTGAGTTATAATGATTCCTCCTTGAAATGGCTTCTTCAAGAAGGCTCAGCCAACTTCGAAGCTATCAGAAAGGAGCTTAACATTTTTTCTTGCTTCTTTCTTGCATAGTGTTTGCTTAGATGCAAGCTTGTTGTTAGCATCTTTATAAATGTAAATCCTTGAAAGGCTTGTCAGAATGTTTCAATTTTTAAACGAGGTTTGGGATATTCTTTATTTTTTATAGCTATTCAAACTCGAATTCATTAATTTTCAAAGGTTCCAATTAGAAAACATAAGTCTCGAAGTTTTTAGAATAATTAAACTTTAAAGGATCACAGTATATTTAAAATTTGGAACCTTAAATTCAAAACTGTTTCGTTTTCAATTTCACAAAGTTAAGATAATTTCACTATTGAATCTTTCAAAATTGTAAAACTTCATATTGAAGGCCTTGATAGTCAGTTTTAAATTTAATAATTTCAGATTTAAATATTCTAAATTGTTTGCTATTTATTTCAAACTTACAAAATTGTCTGTTTTTTCAAATTCTTCGAAATCGTAAAATATCAAATTGGAAGACTTGATATGTTGCGTACAGTTTGAGTTTATAGGATTTGTAATTAAACCATTTCGAAATAGATTCTTTTAGAATATATTCAAAACCATGATTATGACAATTCCTCAAATTCAAGCCATAAAAATGAGAAGATTTTAGAACTCAACTTAAAAAAAAAAACAATATCGAATTGAAAGGCTTAATTGTGCAATTTCAAGCATTGGAATCATATATGGCTATCTAGTTTTGTAATTCTTTGTCGTTCATTTTCAATATAGTATCTTCAAATTGTCTGATGCTTGGTTGAAGATTTCAAAAAGTAAATCATTCAAAATTGAAAAATATTGGATTGGAAGATTACAAAAATAAATATATAATTACAAATGGAGTGTTGAAAATTAAACGATTTGTAACTGAAAAATTAAAAATTGTGTTCTTCAAGAAAAAACGATCAAAATTAAACTGTATGAAATCGATATCTCATCGTGGTAACTGAATAATTTCTGTAATGAATGGTTTTACAATTTTAGGGTTCTAAATTTTATGTTCGACGTTAAATTTTGAATTCTTTTCCTTAATAAGTTTAATTTTGCAATTAAAGTTGAAATGTTTAGACTTCGAATAGAATAATTACCAAATTTTTAATTGTTCATGATTTAAATTCACTTAAAATAATTAAAATTTCAAAGGATCGAGTATAAAAAAGTTTTAATATGACAATCTATGGCGACTAAATTTTTTTCTCAGTTTTATACGAAGTTTTGATTCGTAAAAGTCTTAACATTCCGCTGTAGATTTTTTTCTGTTTTAATATTTCCTATCTAAAATTACTTTCTATTCTGAAGTTTTTTTAAAATAATTCAATTTTAAAGTTTTATAATTAATAAAATTGCATTTTGTATGGTGAGAAAGACGTTGAATTTATTTTTTGATATAAGACAATTTTTTTCATTAATTTTAATGTTAAATTATATTTTTTATGTATTAACAATTTAAAATTCTTCAGTTTCAGAAGCTTTGACCCTTTGATATTTAAATCAGTTTGCAATTTTAAATTGTTGAACATTTAAAATGAAACAATTTTCAAAACCCTAATCCGAATATATTACATTTTTGAATATTTGAATTCGAAATTATACAATTTCAAATACAAATTTTTTCAATTTTGAGAGCTTCTGATTTCGAACGGTTCAAATTTAAAATTATTCAATTTTAACCGTTTTTATTTAGAAATCATACAAGTTCAATTCCTTTTTATTCAATTCGAAATATTGCCCTTCGTTCTAAATTTTACCTGATCTAAAACTGTTTGATTTGGTACTTTTTCCATTAAGAATCGTTCAATATATTTTCTTACAATTTTAAATGCTTCCAATTTGAAATTATTAAGTAGTGTTTCAACCAAAGGAAGTAATTTCGTCCTAATCATTAAAATACAAGTATAAACAAATAGTGACATATTGATAACATTCGTACCCTATATAGGCAGAAAAATGTTCGAGCAAAGAAACTCTTTCTTTGATATAAGCCAATACACAGGGTAAAACAAATATTGAATTGATTCAAACAAACCATTTTTCAACTCAAAGAATTTGTATTTGTTTTAAACAAATTCTATCTTTGATATAGGGTCAAACAAACATTTTTCTGAGTGAATGTAGCCATCCGTCAGATATATAACAAAACAAATTACTCTAATTACATTTCCAATATACCAAGAAAATGTATGTGTACATTATAGAACAACATTCTTCATGTCTGACGAGACTTTCTGTATCTATCTTCTTTTTCGAAATTGTATATAAAGTAGCTTAAAATAATATCTTATAAAAATTCTACCTCAATCATCACAGAAGTTAAAATTCAAAAAGTAAAATATATATTTATAGAATAAATTTTATAAAGATATGTTGATAGAAGATGTTCATTTCCTGTGACGAAAGTCAGAAGCAAAACAAAATGATCTAAAACAAATATTTTCATAGAGTCCTAAGGACTCTGTAAGTCAGCGAAATAAAAAATTCGTTCAAAAAATGAAAAAAATTCCGGAAGGACAAGAAGCCAAACATAAAATACACAAGAAACTATATGCGAGGAATGGCAGCCGAAAGCATGTCTTCCTAGCAAAGGATCGTGTTGGTTTAGGATAGATATGTATCAGACGAAGTCGGTTGAGGTCAACCTGTCACCTGAAGCACCATTAGGCCTCTTTAGACACCCTTTCCAACCAACCTCCAACCTGTCATTATTGCATCAGGTGATTTTTTGTTCAAAGTCTTTCTTGAAAAGCCTGAATGCAAGATAAGAAACTAGCTACGCCCACCATTCAGTGCTTTGCAATTGCCGCAATTGATCAAGTCCCAGTCGATGTATATGCTTTCAACCTGCAAAAGGAACTGCAAAACTGTTTAATCAATACTCCTGTCGACAAAGGATTGCTTAAACAGATAGGAAGACGTTTGGATATGATTTTAAACCAAAGTTCTAAAACTTTGTATTTTCGTGAGAAAAGTTTTGTTAAAATATTTATGAAGCGTAGAATATATATTATAATTTGTAATAAAGGGGCTATATGATTCAGAATTAAAATCGAAGGATAGGATCTCACCTATCTTGATTCTGTGAAATATTCAAGCAAAAGATCCCGCGCGGGAACCTTGGTGGAGAATGTTTCAGTCAAGGACAAGCGAACAAAATGAATTTCGTATCGAATTCGACTGCCAGAAGAAATAAAAAAGAACAATGTATGAGTAAGAGAACGAAAACTCGTAGGTTAAACTCTTCACAGAAAACAAGGTCAGACTGTTTCCGGTCAATCCCGCCTAAAATTCAATGTCATGAAGCGGAAGGGTGTCACGATTATTCTCCTAATCCTCACGCGTCATGACAACTTGTAATTTCTGGTTAAATTGCTAACAACTCATCCAAACAAGTGCCAGAACAATCGTGTCACTGAACCAGATACATTTATTCGGCAGTCTACTCTAAAATAACGATTGGAATGTTTTATTTTTTCCTGAACTACCGTTATATTTAGTGCAATGCAAAAAAAATCAAATCTTTCAACAAACCTTTCTTCTCTTTCAACTTAATTGCAAAAACTTCCAATTGTGTTGACTCGTTTGGTTTTATCGACACTTACCTGAGACAATACGGAAACTCTAAGGGAATAGGAGGCAGTTAGCCGTTTTTCCCATCATCCTTCAGCATCTTGGTTTTTCCCAAAGCTTTGACGCGTCTGAGTGTCCGTAGATGAAGATCAAGCGATTTCGAACCTCGTAAACCCCGTACTTAGTAACACTCTGTATCAAGCATCCTGTTGTAGATTTTATCTGACCTGAACTAGAAGATCGCGGCGGCCTTTCGCCGACCTTTCTCCGCTGGACTCATCTTTGCAGACTGTCCAATAAAGTGGCTTGCTTATTAGATGCCTCCTGTTAAAGCATAGGTTATTTATGAGGTGGCGTTGATCCGTGAACGCAATAATGCACCTAGTTCATGACCGCAGCCTGAGTTCCTTATTTACGGTACGCGGTACACGAAACCGACGTCTATAAGTGCAGACGAATATGCCGTGAAGAATATACGAGCCAGATGTGTGAAATATGAAATTCGCGTATCAAGAGGAGATTGACCGAGTCCGGAAGGAGCTCGATGAAGACGAGAGGTGATACTGATCTATACAGTGGAGTTTCGGTGTGGCTGATGCCAGAAAAATTCACCCTCTAAGCATGACTTGGCTACCGAGGCTCATGTCGACAACCTGGAGACTCAAAAGAGCAAGCTAAACACGAAGAGCGTAAGTCATAGTATGAACCGGCAACAATACTCATTGACGGCCACCGATACTTCCACAGTGACTCGTACCGATTTTAGTTTAGCCTTTTTCTGGGTCTTTGACCTAGTTTAACATCGTCATTCCATATGCTGTTAAAAACATATACACTGAATCAAGAAACTCCTCATATCATTCATTGCGCCCCACGAGACGTTTCATTTGACTCACTTGCTTGCTTTGCACATTTTTTTCGTGACTTTAGAAATTTTACTCTCGTGCAACTTTTAGGTATAAGACTTTTATAGTCTGTTACGCAATACTAAATTGAGGCTTTTCACGTATGATAGTAGGAAAATGGCAACATTATTAGATCACGCCGCCAATCTTCGTGAGGGAATATTAAATAAGAAAATAAATATGGTAATTTATTGTTATCTACAGCGTGCAATATCCTGATATATGTACAAGGTTCAATATGCCACTAAGAAATTGTGATTCAAAGTAAAAAATGTGTGGCCCACTACTGATAAATTCATTTTACAGTATATATTTACTTTCAGAAAATACCACTATGATACGCAATTATATACATATATGAACATAAGCAAATCAAATAACAACGTGCAAAAAATAAGAGAACAAGCTCCTAAATCTGATGATTTTCAACCAAATTTAGATCTGGATTCTAAATCTGTATGTTTTTGAAGAAGTTAAATTCATCCTCATACAATAGGTTCATTTCATGAATCTGCTGACTGATGTTATAAATAACCAACCTCTTCTGTAGGTAGACATATATAAAACAAGGTGAGCTTTCCTCGGCAATGCTCAGATCGTTACGTTATACGCGTCCAATGCCTTTACGATGACCAACGTTTTCCAACAGACATTGTTACCTAATCACGTTACTTTACGCTCAATTTAAGGATTCGAGTTCACTGCACTCTTCAACCCAATGGACTTGTAATATAAAAATAGCATCTTGCATCCTTACCTGATTCCAAACAAACAAAAGCAGTTAAATCAGCCAATTTTTAATCGAATAAATTCAGCTAAAACGAATAAACGATCAAAACAAATAATCATTAAGAGAATTGAACAGTTGAAGTGCGGAAATTATGAAATATTTTAAGATCGCGATCACTATCATTTCCGCACTTTAGATAATTAGGTGTTTAATCGATTATTTGTTTTTATCGTTTCGTCATTCTAGTTAAATTCATTCAATTAAACATTGACAGATTCAATCGTTTTTTATGTAGCATTGCTTGAAGCATACAACGTATGTTGTTCAAATTATTTATCATTCGCTCTGCAATCTTTCAACTCTTTTGCACGACTTTCATCATAATTCAGAGCATTATTCCTCGTAGTACCGAAGAATATATCATCATAGAGTCTTCACAAGTTTTCTTTTTGTTGAATCTCGAAAATTTGAGTGACTACGTTTAAAGACGTCTCTTGATTGAGACTTCTTCGTTGACGCTTGAGATTTTAATTTATCTGTCTTCCTCAGAGTCGACGAAATCCCGAAAATAGATTTACGTCACGTACGAATGCGCGTGTCTCCTTTTGGATATTCAGGATATTATTCTTTTGAATAAGGGAGAGGAAAGCGACGACTGGCCGATTGTATCATCCAACGTTAGAAAACGATCCCACAATGTAGGAAAAGCACAAGTTCATGCAGTCACTATTATTTACCACGTAGATACACACGGGGTGTCCTAGGTGTATATCCAGGACGGTTCCAGAAGATCAAGCGCACATTGTTGCGTTACACTTTTGTCGGTCCTTGTATTTTCCCCGCCCGAGGAGGGCTAGCTAGAGTGATTTGCACTTATTGGTTAATAAATCAGAACCTTCCTGGCATACCTTCAACTAGAATCCAGCCTTCTTCGCCACACGATACGAAATAGCTCGAGATTTCGTTTCGGTCCTGAAGATTTCCTCGATTTTTTTTAATGATTCGATATTAACGTTCCCTCTTCATATATGGAAGAGTCCTTCAAAACAAATTTACGTGAGAAACTTGGTGATGAAATGTTCAATCCAAAGGGAGTCTCCACTGCATTTTTGAAATTAGTAATGAAATCTTGTAGGCAAGACGTAAGTAGAAAGAGCCGTAAGAGTAGGGCATGATAAGAACATGAAATTTGTCACGATAATATACGTAGGTATTCCAGTATTTATATTCACCTCATCAATGAGTCAATTTTTTCACATTCCAAACAAAAATATTGTTACTACAGAATTCAGTAAGAAATGAGATAAAAATGTTAAATATTGCTTGCTTCTATGTTTGGATGCCTGTTTCGAGACCTACTGGTAACCCACTTCTTGAATCCATACATTCGAGATTACGCAAAAAATCTTAATTTTCCAATATCTTAAATGAAACTTTTTCTGCTCCTAAGAGAGGAAGCGTAAAATCAGGGAATTGAAAAACGTTTCGATTTGGTGAAGGAGGAGGCCTGTCAAGCAGGAATCACAACCCATCACGACGTACTATATCAAGAAGGTGCTGTTGTTTCTATCAAGGGTTCAGAAATAAAGGCACTTCAGTGGAGGTCTACGGTAAAAAATTAGTGGGAATATAGTCAAGATTAAACAAAGGAATCTAGCGAACAATGGTGGGAGAAACAGATGCATACTCTGAAATATTTCTAAAATCATCAACTATTACATCATCTTTATTTGTATATCAAATAATCCTAAAAGTTTGCAGATGATAAATGTTCAAATGCAGACGAAATATTGGGTACCGAAAAATATGGTGCAGCTTGGCCGTAGTTCAGGGAAAAGTCAAAGAATGTTATTGAAAAAAATTCTGCAAAGGACAGGGAATTTCTATAAGGGGCATTTTAAATGACCGTCAAGGATAATAAATTTGAAATTTTTGAATTTTAATTCGAAGTATGTTGAATTCCGTTTATAAAACATTATATCTCTAAAATGTTACAAGATTACGGTTCTGGTCTTTCTATATTAATCTTCATGGGAAACGAAAAATTGGTCAATTTTGTCAAAAAGTCATTCTTTTGGTTGAAAATTGAACTGTTTTGTTGAAAGGTCGTCTTTTTATCCGAAGCTCAAGTATTTTAGTAGAAAATTATCTTTTTCTTAAAAATTCATGTTTTTATGTTGATAAGTCAACTGAAATCTTTCTTGGTTAAATATTCATCTTTTCAATTTAAAAACTAAGCTTTTTTAGTAGAAATTTAATTTTTTTACGAAAATGTGAATGTTTGGTTAAGAAATAGTCCTTTTTGTTTAAGGATTCAACTATTTTGTGAAGAATTCATATTTTTTGGGTGAATTAAATTGTTATTGATTGCAAATTAAATCATTTTTTATTAGAAATATCTATTGTTGTCTTATTCGTTGAAAATTAATCTTCTTTGCTTGAAAAGTAAGCTACATGTTTGAAGGTTGAACCGCTATGTTAAAAAATTATTTTTCCGTGGTTTTTCATTTGGTTGAAAATTAATTTCTTTGACTGTAAATTTAACTATTCTGGTTGAAGATTTATAATTTTATTTGAAAATTCATCTCTGGTTGAAAGTTTAACTTCATTAAAAATTTGATTTTTTGATTGAAGGTTTATCTCTTTGGTTTAAATTTGTTTTTTTTTTTTGCTTCAAAATTGATTTTTCTAGCTGAAAATGTAATTTCCATTTTTAGTTGAATATTGATCTTTTTTAGTTTAAAATGCAATTTTTTGTGGAAAATTCATATTTACGGGTTGCAAATCCAATTATTTTGCAGAACATTTGTTTTTTGGCTTCAAATCCAATAATTTAGAGAAACTTTTTTTTTCTTTTTTGACTGAAAAATCGTTATTTATTAAAAATTTGTCGTTTTAGTTGGAAAATTAATCATTGTAGTTAAAAATTCAGTTCTTCGGATTGGTGTCGAAAATTCAACTGTTTGAAATTAGAATAAAAAAAGAGTGAAAGAGAGTAGGACATGATAAGATTATGTTACAGTTTGCCCTATTTTACCTTATGCCCTAACCTTGCCCTGCTCTCTTTTACAAATTTTCTTATCTTTCTTTCTTAACACCAATCTTACATTTTTTTCACTATTTTTATTTATTTTCAGAATTATTTCATTGAAAATGTATCTTGCTTGGTTAGAAGCTCAACTATTTTCTTGAAAATTCTTTTCTTGGGCTTTAAAGTTCAACTATTCGGTTTTAAGTGCAACTGTTCGGTTAAAATAATTTGTCGTTAATGAAAATTAATCTGTTTTATCGAAAATTCAACTGTATTTAGTTGAAGATCAACATTTTTTGTTTGAAAAATCTACTATTTGGTCGAAAATTCACCTTTGTTGGTAAAAAATTCAGGTATTTGGTTAAAATGTCAACTGTTTGTTGAACATTTATCTATTCGGACAGTAAATTCGTCCTTGCGAAGTGATGATTCATCATTTTTTGTTGCAAATTCAACTGTATTCTAACAAATTCCTTTAATTGGTTGAAAATTCAATAATTTGGTTGGTAGATTAAAAATTCTACATTTGGTTAAAAATTTAACAATTTTGTCAAAAAGTAATCGTTTTTGGTCGAAAATGCAACTGTTTTGTTGAGATTTCGTCCTTTCGAATTAAAAATTCATCTGTTATGGTCGAAAAGTGATCTTTGTTGATAGAAAAAAATAAATAAATTCTAAATTTTAGAATTTTATTCTGATATGATTATTTTATTCTGTTTATAAAAGATTCGTGTTAAAAATGGTACAGATTAAAATGCTAGCATTTGAATATTAATAGTCAAAGAAAATAAAAAATTGGACAAATAGAAATCAGAGAAAAGTCAGGAATCAAGAATTTGAGCTGATGGAATTTAATTAAGAGAATAGGCATAACTACATCAAGGCTAATAAGAGAAGTCATAAATAATAAGAGACATTTGTATGAAGGGGAGAAGGTGAAATCTCAGATCCATCTAGTCAGGTCGCATCACATTACAGATAAATCCTTCAAAGTACATGTTCCTATTAGTAGTAATCAACGAGCTGATCTGAATCGATATATAGGATGGTGGTCAAGCAGGGATCTCGAAGCAAGTCGGAACGAGAGTGGTGACATATGAATAAAGGGTATCAATAGAGGAAGGCATTTGACAGGATTTAGATACTATCTTAACAGCAGTGGTTTACAACCTTTATCTTCACTTGAATCCAGATCCGCGGACCACCTGCATAAAGCACTCGATCTTATGCTATACAACTCCAATCTGTTATGCACAATTTCACAATCACAGGTGTAACCAGGTGATATTCAAATCATAAGTACGAGGTCTGTCCAGAAAGTATCCGACCTTTTACATTTTATGAGGCGAAGGATAAAGCAGGACATCATTACCCTGGAACTTGCTGAGAGTATCATTGACTTCTTTTGTGCCTGCAGTCTAAATACAAAGGCGGAAAATCATAATGTGCGATAGCGTGTTATTGATGTAATTAACTGTTTTTAAAAACCCACCATTGAATTTATTGATTTTTTCCCTCAGTAGAGCCTTCCAGCTTGATTAGAAGCTGAGTTAACATCCTTCGCTTTCATTTACTGCCGACACCAAAGTTAGAAATATTTTCGAATTTCTCGAAAATTTACTCATAAACAAAACTTCAAGGTAATTACTCGATTTTTTGCGAAGGAAGAAAGAAGACCTTACGATTTTAAAAACTATTGTTTCGGAGATTTTGAACGAACATTTGGAGATGAGCCGCGTGGCTGCGAAATTGGTTTCACTGCCAAAAAAATTATTAAGTCGACGTCGGTCAGAACAATTTGGAATCCTGAATTTTGGATTATGTGATGCAGTAAGAAGGAAACGGCCTGATTTGTGAAAAAGTGGCAACTGGGACCTTCACCAACGACAAAGCTTCTGCCAATTCATCGCAGCTTATTCAGCAATTTTTGGCGGAACATCGCCTTACACAACTTCGGCAGCCCCCATACAGTCCTGAACTGGCTTCTTGTGATTTCTTGCTGGTTCCGAAATTGAAATATCCTCTAAAAGTTATCTATTCTGAACGGTGACTTTGAGGTGTACTTCCGAAAGCGGGAAGATCGCTGGACGAAGTAGGTGGCTTCCAAATAGGAATACTTGGAAGGAGATATCTTTGCCATTTACCAGAATTAACTCTTACTCCTGCTACACCACAAAGTCGGATACTTTCCGGACATACCTCGTACAAGCTGTGCAGTAGGGTGGTCCAAGTTTTCTTCGACGAATTTTCATCCATATCAGGGTAGGTTGAAAGTAAAACATGCTAGAATTCAAAATCACTAGAACACGAAAAAGTAGCGTACTGGGATCATAAAAAAGTATAATCAATTTGGAATCGAGTAATATGTAGCTTGTACCTGTGTAAATAGGAGAATTTTTTCGGGTACTTGAAAACTTTTCAGTGATAAAAATTAACGAGGAATAAACTCGCTTTTTCTCTGTATTTTTTTTAATGAATCCGAGGCCTGCAATGAAGAAAAATTCCCAAACCTTTACCATATTCCAAATATAATAAACGATAGACAAATCATCGATCAAGGACATGCTAGAAGGTCTCGAATATAGGAATAATTTGATCCTGGTCCAGAGATGTGGAGATTTTTAGGGGTTGGTGTGTCGGCTGGGGGTGGAGGGTGGTTGTGAGGGAGGGCTATGGTTGGTCGAGATGCACCCCTGCTAGTCGCAGTGTGGCAGCGACGAGCGATCAGGCCTTGGTATGTACACGCTCCCTGCTCAGTGGGGAGCCGGAGAATGGCATTATGGGAAGACCTTCCCCCTCTTGCCTCCAGTTCTCCAGCGCACATTGTCTGGCAGCCATATTGGAATAACAGCCAACCCCAACGTGATTGGTCCGTTTTTTAACAGTGAACCCATGGCTCGTACAATGCCTAGCTAGCCGTGGTTAGGCAATCCCCTGCCACACGATAGTCTATCAGTCCACTCCATGCTGTGCTGGTGTCCAAGTCATCATTTCAGTTACAAGTGTTGTGATTTTCTTCAGGATTCTGTGCTTCACCTGAGGGTTATCTTATCCTTTTGACCTGTTGCGATATTCCGATTTCTGTCATCGCCACGTGGAAACGTGTAGTCTTGAACTACTTACGTGAAGTTTCAATCATATCTGGATATTGATAAATGTGGATGTTGATCAGTTTGCATTGAGTGTAAAACCGTGACTTTTTGAAGAAAGGGAATTCTTGATAATTCCAACTTCTCGGATGTATTTCAGTGATGTGAAGTTTCAAAGAACATTGTGCTCTTGGAAGGATTTATATTGAAAAGGTTTTTATTGTTGTTGTTTGAAGTTGATGCGGGACATAGTGACTCAAGTTCGGGATTTAAAAACTGTGATGTGGTGTTTTTCGTGACTTTCTACTTGGATTATACTTATTTTCTGGATTAGGAATCTGCCACACACTGAGACAGACTACGCTGTACGTTACACTGCTATTTATTTTCGTTCAATCTTTTAATAATAGGATTTTCAACAAATTGAAATGTTGTCAATGATCATCTACCTAATGGGAAATGTACCATTGTGTCTTTCTTGGCCCAAGATTGGTAGCCTTGGATCATTAATGACGCGGTGATCAACATTGCCAATTTCCCATTGGGTGGGTTTATATTTCGAAAAATATTTTTATTTCCTAGCGTAGTTCATGAATTTTGAATTATCACAGACACTAAAATTTATGTAAAACTAACATACAAACAACTACTAAACTAACAACCATGACTTCAGACCTGAGAATCTGAAAAGGCGTTTAGTTAGCAAGAGTCATAAATTTTGCCTGAAAAAGCGAAGTAATCAAGCTGCCGAAAACTAAATTCAGATCGAAATTTTTATTAATGAACATTGAACATATGATTTTGAATCAGTAATATTTAATTTTATAATAATATTTGCAATCACTCAGGGAATAAAAAAACACCATGGCATTTTAAGAATTTTCCTACTTCTCAAGTATAAGTTTATCAGTATAAAACCATTTTTAATTTTCCTGTTCAAATTGCAAGCAATCTTTTTCCAATATTTGTGGAAACTTATCGTCTTTGTAGGAGATGTTTGTATTGTGTACAGAAATTTTCCAAATTCGCTAGAAAATGAAGAAACAAAAAATCAATTCCTGTTAAGTTAATTTTTTAATTAATGAGTTAATAACTTGTGAAGATATAATAAATACGATAGGTATATTGTAAACAAAATTTTGGGGAATTTTCCCTGAAAAATGTTGAGAAAATTTCCCCAAGGTATTTTGGGGAATATTTCACCATAATATTTTCCCAACAATATTGTAAAGAATCCTCACTTTGTTTAATATTTATCATTGTGATGTTTGGGAAAAACTCAAAATTATCTCAGAGTTTTTTTTATCTAATCATCTATTTATTATCTACAAAAAGTAGTACATGGTCATAGTTGAAAATTTGAAAAAGTGGTTATATAAAATAAATAAACAATATTTCTTCTTTGTCAAATTTCCAATCTTTATAGAAAGAAATACATTTCGTTGGAATCGGAAAAATTCTTAGATGCTGAAAAATGTTGAAACTCAAATAATTATTAATTATACCCAATTTTAATCCTTAATTTTATAAATGTTTTGTCACGATACATGTCAATAAATCATAGCTTTATATCTTCCTCATAGAAACTTTCTTTTAAATTTTGAACTTTTGGGAAATTTCTGCAAATTTATCGGAAAATTTTCCAGCTTCTTGGAGATAATTGCAATGTGAATGGGAAAAATGCACTAAATTTTATGGAAATTACATAATTTCTTAACTTCTGTCAAATATTTCCTAATTTTTTGGAATTCATCAAATTTTTTGGTGATAATTCCCTGATTTTTTTTCTCAAATGTATATTCTAGGTAAAATGTGATATTTTCCCCAAAAATAGTTGGGGAAATTTCCCAAATTTTTTAAGCTGTAAAATGTATGGACTTACTCAAATCGCATTCTTTAAGTTACTTGAATTCGTCGTACTCTTAATCAGTCTAGTTGCCAACACCTCGTGTATCAATTATATTAATTTACCTAGCCTGAGAAAAATGTTTTTTTGATTCAAACAAAATTTTGTTTGAATCAAGCGTACATTTTTCGAAATATAACAGGTTTTATTCAATGCAAACAAAATGTATTTAAATAGAACAATAAGTATGTTTGAAATAAATATGTTTGAATTCAAACTTTTTTTTTGTTCTAACAAAACAAAAACAAAATCTCAGTGTAGAGCAAGTGTCATTTTATTCGGGCAAAGTTTATTATTTTATTTAAATCAATTCTAATTTTACCTTACATACGTCTACGTAAGTGCTAAAAGTTATAATTGATTAATTCATGAAAATTAATCTATGTACTCTATGATCCTAGAAAATATGTTCATAACTCGAAAATCATTTCATTAAAAATTTCTATACAACCTTCTGTAGCTTCTGTTTGATACATAGCCTTTCATCTTTAAGAATAGAACATTCTTCAGCAGCTTAGCTGAAGCTTATTAAACCAATGACTTTATACGCTTTGGTCGAAAATATGATTTGCTCAATTAATATCATCAAATAAACATTTTTATTCATTTAGGCAAAAACTTTTTTTGCATATATATCCAAGTGAAAATAATCCTCAATAAGAAAGTTAATTCTCTGACGCGAATTTCTTAGAGCCGTCGCTTGGTTGTCGACAAACGAGACCTAATGGATAGCCGACTGACACCAGCCAGTGACAATGAGAATTAATGATCACAATTATTCTAGTTTAGGCAGCTTACATTGCCAGGTGGCATTTCGTTAGTAAATAGCAATCCTCATTCACGGTCTTACTTTGACCAGGAAAATGAGACGTCAAGTCTAGTGTCGACTATTGTCGAGCGAATTTCCACCCCTTTGTGGAGGGGTGCAAATCCGATTGGCAGCAATATATTTGTCACTAGGGTAGGACAATATTCTTGACACCTTCTACCCGGACCAGAAACCAGTCAAGTTTACATTCTGTTTCTTACTCGAGTTTTTGGATTTAGGTTCTTTGAGTCCATCAGGGCTATGGAAAATTTTGTCGAGTAATGGTGGAGGAATTATGATCAGGAAAAGTCGTTAGGCAAACGTATTTTCGATGGCGAAATATGAAAAATGATCTGTCGGCACGGTCCATGAAAAACCGGTGCGAGTTCAAAGCTGTGCCGTGGAATTGAAAGAAGATCCTCCGCATCGAAGTCTCAGCCCATATCAAGTCCCTAGTCGAAAGGTCCAGCCGACGGAGTTTTCGTATCGGTATAATTCGTTCCCGAGAGATTCAGGCTTTTTTCTTTTTATTCAATTTTGGTTCATATTTTTCGAAGAAAATTCGAAACGGAGCCTTGGAAAAATGGTCAGAGATGGCTAATATTTGTAGTCGACATTCGAGAAAAGTTGTCATTCTCCTGATATTTCAAAACATAAATTTGATTTTGTATGTTTCTTCAATTGCATAGTTTATGAGTTTTTAAAATCGCTTTCAACTATATCAATATGCTTTAAATGGTAGAAGTTAATTTTATCATACGATTTTGTTTAAAAAAATCATTCTTCATTGAAAATTTGTGTTTTTGGCTTGAAAGTTCATATATTTTGGTAGAAATTGAAATATGCACTATCACATTTTTTGTTGAGAATTTATATTTTTTGGTTGAAAATTCAACTACGTAGTTGCAAGTTGAGCAACCTTATTAAAAATTCATTTTTTTGGTTCGTGATTACACTTCTCTTTGAGTAATATTTTTCTATATATCGCAATGCCAATGTACTATAAATTTATTACGTTTGCGGATTTGGGATTTTTTGTGATTTTCGATGAAAAACTGAAGTACCGATAAAAATAGTAACATTTAAACAGCTTTAAATAAATAAAGAACGAAATGATTATACATGTTCCATTGATAAATTTTTGAAATTTTCTCTGAAATATTGACTTAGTTTTCATTTTACATAGAAACTGACAAGAGGCGATCAAAACCTCCAATAGTAAAAAGTAGCTAATTCACAATATATTGTTATCCTATTATAATAACATATTACAAAAAGTATAAAAGTTTGGAACAGACGCAGAACAAAGTTTATAAGAATTAAATACATTTCTTTTGCTCTTTTTCTTCAATTGCAGACATGAGAATGACAAGTGGATAAGGATCAAAATTCTGTTTCTAACGATCGCAAGTAATTTAAGATACTATTTAATATTTATCGCTATATGTTAGGAATATGTAAAAATCATTTTTCATTTCACTCGAAAAAATGAATGTTAAAATTATAAGGATGACGAGGATAAGGAAAATTTGGTTTTTATTCTCTAAAACACAGAACATTCAAGAAAAAAATTTTTTCACCACCCTGAAATATTGTAAATAATGTTCATATGTTAATACTTGCTTCTATAATTTTGAGTAAATTTTTCATTATGTAGTATAGGAATAAGTTTTTTTTTCCCTTGTCCAGTTATCTTTCTCATGTTTTCATAAATTCATAAACCATTTTGTTTTCCCCTCTCCGACTTAGGAAAAACTTTTTCTTAATGTTCTCACATCTTCAATGTTAGTGTTCTTTAGGAAACATGCTTCTTCTATAAGTTTAGCAAAAAATTTCATATTTTAAAACGAAACATCGTTTCATATAATTTTTATATCAATGGACCACAATGCAGAAAGAAGTATCAGCATTTGATCATGTTTTTAAAGTTGAGAAATTTTAAAGTCTGTTGTAATACTATCATATTGTAATACGAAATAGGGGAATTTATTACATGTAACCTTCGTTACATACAATTAGGAGTGAATGAATAAATTGCCTGTATCAGAATTATCGCAATACGCAAAGAATCTCATTGAAAATGGACACCCACTAACGTGGGTAAACGATTCGTAATCCTAGTTTTGAAGGTTGTTATTTCACATCTATAACGAATGATTGACAACTTATCGATAAGCCTGTAATACACCTTTAAAATAAAAATATCTTTAAATATAATATTTTACTACACATTTTTTAATAACAATACTCTATTAATTATCTTAAAATTCTGAATTACCTCGTTTCATGGTATTAATGACTGGAATATACATTGCAATTTTTAGTATTTGTAAAAAATACACATGATAATTATAGAAACACGAGAAAGTAAAAAAAAACACTGTATGTCCGCTTAGATGCATAGAACTGTTTAAGACAGTCGCCCTGGAGAAATCCGAATAAATTTCTTTTTTTAACAAAACCGTTTGGATGGCTGTACTTGGTTTGGTTCAATTTTTTTCGGTAGCTTCGTTTTGTTACTTTTACCAAATATTTTGTCTGTATTTAATCAACTGTTTTACAAAGTTGTTTATATCAGACAAATTTTACTACAACCAACAAATTTATCCAGTTTTCTCTCTTGTTGAGCAACTCTGTGGACGCAAGTGATTCAATAAAGAGGATGCATAGACAATAATAAAATGACAACAATCAAAATATCAAAGAATCCAATTTAGTGATTACTTATAGGTAAATTTGGTGAAATTATATCGATGTGTCCAAATTACAAGGTTCCATGTCGAAGAAACCAAATGAAAAGGCTAACTCGCGGAGACCGAATGAAAGGGTGCTACAGAGTTGAGGACGCTGATGTTCACAATGCAATCTGTATGGGATGTTGAAGCTTTGAGAGTTCGCTGCGCGAGTTAGAACCTTTTCATTTTGTCTCCACGAGTTAGCACCTTTTCATTTGGCTCTACGAGATGGAACCTTGTCCTTTGGAGACGTCAATATTATAACTGATTTCTGAAAATGTTGACTAGTTTTCCTAATTTTATCAAACCAAATTTGCCCATTGATGTCCTGATTTAACAACTTTACTGTCTGTTGCTTCTCTTAATGTAGTCGTTAGTTGGGCCCTTACTGAAATAAAAAAGCCAAAAATGTTTCAACTTTTCACTGACATACTACCTTTCACCCATCACTTAAAGTGCAGCAAAGTAAAACGCAGTTCTTACTGCACAAAGAAAAGGAACGCATTTTAATTCTGCAAATTGAAGGTGTCCAATTATTTCTTTTAAGATCAAGACTGTCAAATGTGGTTCGCGCCTGAGTAAAAAAGAAGTGTCTAGACCGGGGCAGCGGCAAATTATAGGCAGCCATTATCGAATGGTCGGCCTCACTTTTTGAACAGACAATGGCTGCCACCACTCGTTAATGTAATAGGCATCCAAAAGGTGCGACCTTTCCTTCATGGGCTCCTCTCAAAGTCAGCCGCAAGATGAAAATTCTCCCCCTCCCCCTGCCCCCTCTCTTCTTATTCTCCACGGCCCCTGCAGGTGAACACCGATCTCCTCAGGCCAAGCTAGCGAGTGCTCCTGGGAATTATTATTTTATGAGATTATTATCTCTAATAACATTCCCTACCATGAGAAAAAGGGTCGTCTAGTCTGGCCGGAATTTCGAGGCGCCTCAAAATGGAAATTCCTTTGGAACTCTTCCTTTTGGATGTAGAGGACAACAAAAGGGATATTCTGGAGAAGCTGACTTTATTTATTTTCTGTTTTTAATTGGCACTTCCCAATTCTATTCTTATTCTTTTTTTTTGTAGTTTTTTCTCTGCAAAAGATTCTTTTTCAGGCCGAGGACCTACTGTGACGCACTTGTATAGTATTTAAAGAAATTGACGCATTTTGAAAGCACTTAGGACACATATGATTGAATCTGTTGATGTATTGAGTAATGACTGGAGAATAAGTTATAAAAAATGTAATTGTTTCATGTTTATCCTAAAAATGTGATTTGAGTCATTTTTTTATTTAATGTTGCGCACATTTGTGTTATGTTACAGAAATACATAAAACAATAATAATTTTTTTCCAATATCAATTTCGCCTTCTGCTATTGAAAAGTTCTTTTAGATTTGCGGTTACAAGACAGGTAAGCACAGTGTCACAATAGGAAAGATGGCAGGTAACTTGACGCAGGTGCACTTTTTGAGAAAACCTCAAATTAACGTTTTTAATTAATTTCAATATAATTCAGAAACTCAGGAAAAAATAGGGAATTAAAAACCGGTCCGAGAAAGCCCGACAATATAAGGAAAAATCTCACAGAGTCAGGGAATTTTCATTGAACTTAAGTTAAAGTTAATTTTTTATTATTTTGTTGAAAATGTCATTCTTTTTGGTTAAAAATTAATCTTTTTAATTTGCAAATTCATTTGTTTTGGTAAACATTGCATTTTTTTGGGTTAAAAATCACAATTGTTTGATTGTAAATTAATCTGTTTTGGTTGAGGATTAAACTATTTTGTTGAAAAATCGTCTTTTTGGGTAAATTCCACTGCTTTCGGTTTAAAATCGTGGAACTACTTTGTTAAAAGTTCATTTTTCTTTTATTGATGATTCAGAATTTTAGTTCATAAACGTTTTCTGTTGTTAAAAATGTAACTATTTTGTTGAACATTATTTTTTAATTAATTTTTTTGACTAAAAATTGAACAATTACATATTTGGTTGGAAATTTATTTTCTTAGTTGAAAATTCATATGGTCCGTTGAAAGTTTAACTATTTCGTTGGAAATTTATTTTGTTTGATTAAAAATTAATTTTTTTACTGGAAATATAACTATTCTATTTGTTGAAAATTCATCTCTTTAAGTGAAAATTCAACTATTTTCTTGAAAATTCGTCCTTTTTGGTAGAGAAATATTCTCCTCGGTTAAAAATTCATATTTTCGGTTGAAAATTTATCTTTTGAGTTCAATATTCATGTATTTGGTTGAAAACTTGCCTTTTTCGCTAAAACATTATTTGTGGGCGTCACGCATGAAAAGGGCCCTTATGGTCGGTGTGGAGTTACGTATAGGCACATATACCCGGATAAATTGCTATTTTATATTTTTTCTTCGATCATGAAATATGCTTAACTTCCGGTTACTGTGTGGATTTAATTATAGTCCCAATTAATCCACTATAGGTCCCAGTATCATCCTCCACTCAAACCCAAAAATAATAAGACCTTAACTTAGAAAACCGCGAATATCACCTAAACTAGAACCGAACATAAGGGCCCTTTTCATGTGGACGCCCACATTTCTTTGACTAAAGGTACCTTCATTTTAGTTAAAAATTAATTTCTCTATATGAAAATTGAACTATTTCATTTTTTGAGGATTTTTTTTTTATGAAAACTTACTCTTCTTGGTTGAATATTCATATGTTTGTTAAAAATGTAACTGTTTTTTTGAAAAGTTATTCTATTTGTTTAAAATTTTATTTTTATTCTATTTGTTTAAATTTTTATTTTCAACCTGAAACTGCGACTGTTCTATTTTTGGTTAAAAGGCATTGCTTTGGTTAAATATTCGTTTTTTTTAAATTTATTTTTCTAACTGAAAATTGAAGTATTCTATTTTTGGTTAAAAATTGTACTATTTCCTTGAAAATTTGTTGTTTTTTATGGCTAAAAACTAATTTTCTAAACTGAAAATGTAATTATTCCATTTCTTCAGAGAATTTTTTTTTTTAATTTTTGAATTAAATTATTTTGTTGATAATCCGTATGTTTGTATTTAATTCTACTGTTTTTTATTACAAATTAAAATATATTTTCGTGGAAATATTTTCTATTACACTTTTCGTTGAGAATTAATTTTTTTTGAAGATTCTTAATTTTTGTTGAAAATTTAACTATTTTGTTGAAAATGTCTTTTTTTTCTTGGTTGCAAATAAATAGTTTCAACTAAAAATGTAATTCTTCCATTTTTTGTTCCAAATGTATCTTTTTGAGTACAGAAGTCAACTAAAGTCACTGAAGGTGTTTTAAATAAATTGAGAAACACACATTTTTTGCAATAACATTGTTGATCTCCTAAGTTCAAGGTTTTATACCCAAAAGACAAATTTAGAACGTTCAGGAAAAATGAAAAATTGGCTAGTAAAAAGACAGGAAAAGTCACTGAATTTCGAAATTGGAAAATTGAATTCTATTATTTCAGTCAAGACATGATTCTTCATTTCATGGGTTATTCTTTCATTTCGAAGATCCCCTTGTCCACTTTAAAAAATATAAGCATTAAAACTTTGTTTCCTCAACATTTTATATGCAAGATGTTGATGAAAATGTGCATTGGCCCAGGCATGAATTGACTTTTCTCTTGGAAAGAAAAAACAAAATTTGTATTCAACACATGTTTCGTGTCCAGGGTATCAGTGATACGAATGTAAAAAGGTGTTGAGGACTTACCTGAGAACTGGTGGAGTAGGGAGTAGAACGAAACTCAGGATTGGCTGAAGGGCGGAGACCTTCGGGGGTTAGGGAAGCTTGCAGGTGGATCCTCGATATTGCCCTTTTGTCCCTCAATTAGTTACGTTTTTTCCTTACCCCTCAGGCACCCTCTCGAAAATGTTACCTGGCCGACGGGTCCAGTCAGTTTTCGAGTGCGGTCCGAACGTCTCGCTTCTATCCGAAATTTCAACAAATTATAGCCCGAGCTGTTTCTTTCCCAGTATCCAGTGATTTTGAGAGTACGATGCTCAACTCCTTAAGAACATAATGAATGACGCTGCAATTTCCCATACTAAACTCACTCCAATTCGTCATGTGTTCAAACAGTCTTGATTCCTTTGTGTCCAAAAGTGAAGAGAGTGTTGAGGATTACCTCGTTGGTGGATAAGTTTTCTCAAAGGTGGATGTGTTGTGTTTATACGAAAAAAATCCAGTATTTGCTAGTGTCGAAGTGAGAACAGAAAAGTGAATGAGAGGAATTTTGTGAAAAGGGGGAAATACTGTTCATGACTAATTGAGTGGATATGTTCATACAATTCTGATTTATGTGAGTGGATTTAAAGGTTTCTAATTTTTTTATTTTAGTTTCATTATTTGTTCAGGAGTGGTTCAATTACTAAAATATAAAGTTACCAAAAGTTACTGTTATTCAATTAAAATAAGGAAAGGGTCTTGTTTTAAGCAGAAAAAGTATAGGGTCTGGTTGTAAAACAAGAAATACGATTTTAGGTTTAGGCAATAGACTTTGAGCCAAGAAATTTACTCAATTTAAGGTATAATAAAATTAAGCTGTGACAAAAGTATAATTTTTTTATGATAGTACTAACTACCATTTCATTTACAGAGTTTAGGAACATATTGAGTGGTACTCACTGGATACCAGCACATACTGAATAATGCTTTTTTATTGTAAAAATGAGTATAATGTACTGTAATCATTTTTTTGAAGCAGTAATTTGATTGTACTTATTCAAAAAATTATTAGAATACATTAATATTACTTACATTTTAAGTAAATATATGCATCATCCAGTATGAACCACTCTCCTCTATGCCTAACGATCATTTTATATTATTTTTATTGTTCACGAGAAACGATTATATAAAAACTATTTACACAATAGGGTGCTGAATAGAAATTTGAATTTTGCAAACCCTATATCCACCAAAATTCTTTCTGTTGGTAAAAAAAGTACTGCCATACATTTCATTTTATTTTTAAAAAATTGTGTAGAAAATCCGCGCTAGGCCGTTTCACTTTTAAACTTACCCTGAATTTTCAGGCATTTAATCAAATTCTTTTGAATTCCCTTATATGTTGCTGGTTTCACTCCAAACTTATTAAATCCAACAACTTTTGTTAATATTTTTGATTTCTTCCAATTCAATTCGAATTTTTATGAATTTCATCAAATTCTTCTCTTTCCCCTCATATTACTCTAAATTCAATCGAATTTTATTTAATTCGTTGGTTTTTTAAGTTTATTCTTTCAATTCTGTTGAATTTGCCCTGAATTCTGTTCACTCCCATTCTACTGAAATCAATAGAATTTTTCGACTTTTTTCAAGTGTTTTGAATTGTCTTTAATTTTACCTGAATTGTTTTGAGTTCATTCTGAATTCTTAGGAATTTATCATGAATAAATAACACGTTAATATATTTAATTTTTTCACCTAAAATTGAGGGCTTATTTCCTAAGAAATGAAAAATACTTTCTAAGGCTGAAAATAATTGTTCAGCCTCAAATTGGTATTTTCAAGCAGTAAACTAAGAAAATTCATTTTCAGACCTAAAACGGCCTAGCGGAAAATCTAAACAATTTTTTAAAAATAAAAGAAAATGTATGGCAGTATTTTTTTATTAAAAGGAATAAATTTAGGAGGTATAGTGTTCTAAAAAAGTTTCTAATTCAAATTTTTATTGGGCATCTTATTACACGACCAACACAGAAAACAAGTATTTTTATTGCCTATAATTAAGCCTTATATTGTCTTAAAATAACACCCAAGTTCTTAAAACGTAATATAGATGAAACACCGTTTTACAGTGAAATCCTAAACCAGTATTCAGAAAACAATTTGGTTGAATAAAGAACATTTTTCTTCTTTCTATTATGGATAAATGTGTAAGGAAACATCAATAAAGAAAAGATCCTTTGATATTGTATAAAGTAGAAAGTTCGACAACCTCAATTTTTTTTGTTCGCGTGAATTTTTTTAGTGTATGTATATAATCAATAATCTTGAACTATAAGAATCAATAAAAAAGTGATTTCTTTCGAATTAAGTTGTCTGATTGAAATTTCTGGATCAGAGAATGTTTAACGAGAATTTTATATAACTCTTTTTATAAAGATTTCCTGGTACGGTTTTTATTTAGACAAAAAGATCATAATCTATCAAATTTCCTAAGAAAAAATAATTAATAAGAATTTGAATAAAGGAACTTATTATTATTGCCTTGTTAGGCTGGTCCATTTGAGTCCCGCAACACGGCGGTTAGAAGCCTTATTATACTATGCCTTTCTTTTAAAACCCCGGTGAAACAGGGGTCTATACACGGCATGGGCCTGCAAAAATTTTCTTTTATTAAGATGGGCTTAGAATCACTGTATGAATTTAATCACAGCCAGTGATAACCCTTGGCTGCAGACGACTTAATTAGAAGTACTAAGTACTAGCATTTGTCTGGTTGTTTGGCCAGGGGAGAGGAAAACTGCAGAAAACTGTCTGTCGAGTTCGGCAGGTTTTTTCTGCATTAAAATGACATGGATTTCTAGATCATTCTAACCTATAATATTAATCTTGAATAAAATTAATACGAGTGAAAAATTATTTTTAACCTTTCGACCCTGGGTCAAAATGACCCGTGACTATTATTTTGAGCATCGGATAAAGTTGATTTTTGGTGCTAAATGCAAAAGAATAAATGTTTTATGGATTTAAAATGATGGATAAATCCTTAAAAATTTAATCACTTTTTTCCTTATAGCACCTTTACGCATCCAGCAATTTAAAAGCTTTTTTTATCAACTAAATGGGAATTTCATAGCGTGTTCGTAGGCATATTCAAGTAACTGGTGTGTTATATTATTGACATTTCAGGGACAAATGTTCAATAGTATAGGCCACTAAGGCGTGTGATTACTTTTATTCCTGAATAGTCTGTGTTGATATGATATATGATAAGCAAAAAGTGTCCTTTTTACAATAAAACTAGAACGTACAGATTTTATCAAATTAATTCATGAGAGCAAAAAATATAATCACTTTTGCATCAGGTATATAATTACAATATATACAGCGTTCACTTTGGAGTAATCAATCGACAGTCTGACTAAAATTTTTTAATGAAATTAGTTCCAAAGTTGATTGATATAAATGCCCAGAATAAAACTTCATCGTAGAAGAAATCCAATTCCGGCATGGGTTCGATTACGTCACTTTTTCGCTTCACTTCCACTTCACTTTCAGATGTAAATTTAGAAAATAATTTGAATTTACAAAAACTGGAAGTGAGTTGGATGTGGAAGTCGAGTGGAAGTGTAGTTACTCAATCGAGCTTCGGAAGGGCTTTTTTATTTTTACTATTATTGAATATTTCCATATTTTAAGTACTAAGTTGTAGTGTACTGAAACGGGCTAAATTATTTTTAAAAATAAGTTTTAAATTAATTAAGCGGAATACGTCAGAAAATTGCTACTAAACCACTCATTATAGCCGCAAACTCTATAAAAACAATACAAATAATTGTTTGTTTTTCTTAAAATACTTATGTGTTCGTATTCAATTAGGGTTAAAATACTCTTGAAATCTTTTGAAACCTTATAAACCTTTCAAAATTTCTTAAAATACCTTGAAATCTTCTGAAAGCTGATGAATACATTTCTCTGACACCCCATAAAATTCCTTAAAATAATTTCAAATACTTTGGAAGGCTTCAAAGTTTTTTTAAATTCAAGATAATCAATTAAAAAATTTGGAAAATCCTTGAAATCTAATAAATTTGTTTGAAATCATTTGAAATGCCTAATACTTTTTTAACCTGGTGAAGTGACTTGATATCCTTACAGTCCCATTGAAATATTTTAAAATATTTAAAATATAAAATTATTTGAAATATTAGAATAGCATTATCAATATGCTCGCGCGTTTCGATTTTGTGCTGAAAAATAATTTTTAATAAAAAATAAAAATGTCGATTAACTCCTTATTTTTTAAGTTTATTCATTTATTGGTTTTCAAGGTTATATAAATATGATTTTTCGAAGATTCTTGAGAAAATTCAAGAAGATTATTTTTCTACGAAAAAAGCCGTATTTTTAACACAAAAGTTAAATTCCAAACCAAAAAACCTTAATTTTCAACCAGTTCCATTTTTAACAACAAAAAAAATGAATAAATTTCCATCAAAAAGACGAAAAATCAAGCATTAAAGTTTTTTCTGTCAAGATGTCAAGAAGGGAAAGTTTCAACTAAACAGGTGAAATTACAACTAAAATGAATACCTCTTAAACTTACTCGAGATTTTTCTAACATTTTTTTATTTTTTTATTATTATTATAACATTAAGCCATTTCCCTTGTGGGGTGGGCGTGACTTGCTCGGTTGGTAAATAGTAGTGTGTAGGTGGGTATATAGGTATAAGGTTGATGGGTATCTAGGTGTTAGGTATAGATATTTTAGATTGATCTGGAATTCTCGTGTTATTTATTTAAATGACACGTTCATTCCGCAACACTGCTCCGACCCAGGTTGCTGATCAATCTCTAGCGATCACCCCAAGTGAGGAGCCTCACAAAATTGTTATGTATGTTTCCCCGCTTGGGCCCATTAATATCCATAGTCTTTGTTTCAGGCGTCATTCACTCTATTGTCACTCTGTTTACAAACTATTTGTCGCCACACTTTTCTGTCCTAGCATACTACTCTAGCTTCCTTCACGTCCATGCATTTTTTCATGCAAGCTCTCGTGTTTCTATGGCTTCGAAAAATTGAAAAAGTTTTCTTTGAAATCTTCTACATTCTTTTTCGAAATTTTTCAAAAAAATGTTTGCAATATGTTTTAAAATCTTCAAAAGTTAAAATGATTCTTTTAAAATGTACTGGTAATTTTTTTTTTTACCGGCACAAACATTTTTTTACCCGTAAACAATCATTGACAATTACAATTTTCTTCTCTATCAAGAATGTTTAGAAACATTTAGAAATAAATTTCATCATGAAATAAAATTACTTATTTGGATATTTTGATTTATAAAATTGGTGCTGCAGAAAATTCGTCATCCTTATTAATATGTAAACAAACTAAAAACAGTCACTAAAAGTCATATTCACGCAGTGTTGCAACCAACTGCACCTTTTTAAGGAAAGGATAAAAATAGTTTGCTCAACTCATTGTGCCATTTCATTTTTGAAATTTAGTATTGAATCTCATTACAATTCGAGCATCAGAAATGCTTTTTAAAGAATTAAATTAATTTGATGAACTTATAGTGCCTTTTAATTACTGACGGCAGTGGCTGCATGATGATCCTCGATTCATCGAGATCTCGAATGTTAAGCACTGTCGGTCGCGGTTAGCGCCCGGATGGGTGATCGTTCGAGATTCTTGCTCAGTCGGGTTTTCTCTGCGTTTAATTATTCAAAAACTAAACTAACTACTTTCAAGTGGGGGTTTTGACGTCGAGGAGATGTGGGCTCAACAATGCTGTCACAAACTCATCTGCCGGTAACCGGCTGTGCTCAGGAGTTTTGGTTTTCTGCAGTTGTCCTCTTCTCTGACCAAATATTCAGGCGAGTTCGAGTGCTTCTAATAAAAATTCGGCTGCAGGCTGTATGGGATTTTGGGAGTCCACCGGACTGAGTGCATCAGTTATTACTTGGAGGCTTATCGATAGTTCGGGTATTTGGAGTACTCAGGGTTAAGTTAAAAAGTTAGTCGGTCGACCTCCTGTGAAAGGGGGAATTTAGGTACTCTTGGTAAGGTTGGATTCTCTATATGTAAATATCCAAAAAGAATGTGCATGTGAGTAATAAAATAATATAAATAATAATAATAACAATAGTGTTTTTCAATTTTGGAAACAGTAAACTTGGAGTTGAAATTTGTCTGATTCTAAATGTCATACAGTTTGACGAGCGTTATCAGAGTGATTAATTTAGTCTTTTATGCTTATTCTTTCAGGTGAATATATTCTTACTCCTTCGAGCCAAAGCCAAGGGGGTAGCAGCACCTCTGTCGACAGTGGGGATCAACTTTTTGGAGAGCCTTCATTGGGACTCAATAATCACGAATTAGTGGGACTTGTTGACGATTCTCTGGGTCTAAATGACACTCTTGGTCTCGATAATGACTTCACTGCGGACCTACTCGGAGGTGGGCTCCTAGAAGGTACCACTGTTGAGGGACTCCTCGGCAACGACACCTTAAGTTTACCCGACGGATTCAACCTCGAGGAGGCGCTTCAACTTGTCGGTCTCGATGAAGCTTCGGCAGCGGTTAGTAATTTCTTTTTTTTTGAAAAATTAAGTAAAAAATATGTGACTTTTTCTGGAGGGGCAAACAACTCTGAAAAATTCGGACTATCCTTGATTACCTGTATATACAGAATTACTATGGATTACCTAAGATTACTCCGGATTGCATAGGATTACTCTGGATTAAATAAAATTATGGTGGATTACTCCGCCTGAACTAGACTTACACGAATTTCAAATAAAAAAGGATTACCTTATGACAAACTTGTTGATCTTTCAACAAAATAGAAGAACTCTTAACAAAAAATTTGAATTTTTAACCAAAAGTCAAATTTTCAGTTAAAAAATTAATTTTCAGCCAAATGAAACCGATTTTTTAACAAAAAAGTTAAGTTTTTAACGAAAGACATGAATTTTCAATGAAAAAAATGACTTCTTGACAAAATTGTTGAATTTTCCACAAAGTAGTTCAATTTGTAACCAAAATAAATTAATTCCCAACAAAAAATGTTATAGTTAATATTTTAAAAACAGATTTTAATTTTAAGACAGTTGAATTCAACCAAGAAGGATATTTTTGAACAAAATTGTTAAATTTTCAATAAAACATAATAATTTTCAACGAAATAATTGAATTTTCGACCAGAAATATTCAGTTTTAACCAAAAATGAAATAGTTTCGTTTTCAATTTGAAAAATAATTTTTTACATGAGAAAAATAGTTACAAAAAAAGTTCTATCGCTAACCAAAGAGATGAATTTTCAACTTAAATTATGCATTAGCAAACAGAAAGTGAATTTTTAATGAATTTTAACCAAGTAGTTGAACCTCCAGTGAAGAAGATTAATTTTCTATCAAAAAAGACGATTTTAAAAAATGAATTTTCAACCAAATAGTTCAATTTTCAACTAAGAAAGATAAATTCAAATCAAAATTAGAATAGTTAAGTTTTCAGTTGAAAATTAATTTTCAACAAAAAAACTGATTTTCAACCAAAAACAAACTAATTTTCAACGAAATATAAAATTCACTTTTTCATCAAAATAGTTCAATTTGCAACCAAAAGGATTAACTCTTAAACAATAAATATAAATTTTTAACAAAATACATGAAATTTCAACTAAAAAAGTTAAATTTTTACTTAAAAAAATCAATTAATAATTATAACAAAAAAAAAAACAGAATTTTCAAGAAAATTATTAGATTTTCAACCAAACTATTTTCAACTAAATTTAAGAATCTTCAACCAGAAATCTGAATTTTTAACAAAGTAGTTCAACTTTTAATCGAGAAATGAATTTCATACCAAAATAGTTGAACTTTTAATCGAAAGAGACGAGTTTAAGAAAAAAACAGTTAACGTTTTAACCAAAAAATGGCTTTAACAAGATTGATCAATTTTCTACGAAGTAGGTTAATTATTTTTCACCAAATAGTTGAATTTTAAAATAAAATCATCAATTATTAAAAAAGGAGGTTAATATTCTATCGAAAAAGATTAATTTTCAACAAAATACATGAATTTGCAACTAACAAAGTTCAGTATAAAACCAAAAATAGAATAGTTAAATTTTCAGGGAATAAAATTAATTTTAAACAAAAAAATACAATACATTTTCTACAAAATAGTTGAAAACTATTTGGATTGCCTATGTAAATTACTCCGACTTACCTGGATTACCCTAAATACAAGTGAATAACTTGGATTACTTAAATTACTTGAAATTACTCTGGATTAAACCAGATTACAAGTGGATTACTTCAAGTTAGGGATGGATTACAAAAAATGTATTACGTGAATTACCCCTCATTATCTGGAGTATAAGTTGATTTCCAAGGATTTGAACTGAAGTAAGAGTGGATTACTTCTGATTACAATTGGATTACTGCAAATTACTTGAATTATCCCGGATTACAAGTGGATTTTCCGAGTTTACCGGACTATAACGAATTATCAGTTCAGATAAGTGGACGGTAAATTGGATTACCAGAGTTGTTCCCCCTCGCTTTTTCTTATAATAGTAACTGTATCAACCTAGTTAAAAAATACCTGTACTCACAGGTGTGCGAGTCCACGAAATTTTTCAAGATTTTAGGTCAAGGTATCATATTTGAGTCAATGTAGTACATGTTGACACTCATACACACCCAAAATATCCAGTCCAAAAATTTGTTTATTATTTTCTTCAAATAACGGAGTTATTTAAATAATTAAATATAAAATTCGAGCAGCCAATCGAATTCAATCAGTGTAAAGACTAAAATACTCTACAGCGTGTACGATTTCAAATGCAAAAATAAAATTTCAGGGCAACTCGTAAAATCGGTCAATATTTTGAAAAATGTTGAGCGCGGCAAAGAAACTTTGAATCGCTACGCGCATGCGAGGTGACGAAACTGTGCCCGCCGCTCTTGTCATTGGTGCGTCCAAGCACACCCGTTGACGAACTTGTTCGAATTTTCCCGCCACGCTCGATATTTTTCAAAATATTGCAGAAAAATTGAAAATTTCAGGTTTTTAAAGAAATTATAAAATATAAAAGGTTTCAAAATTTAGGGGTTTTAAGTTCTAAATGAAGAGAAGCTTGAAATTCTTATATAAAAATAATGTAAGTCGTCAAGTTTGAAATTGGATATATAAATATTGGAATGACGTCAGTGAAATCTTTCGAGTTGCTGATATGTGATAATTAAGATATGTTTGTCTTATATTTTTGTAACTTAATTAAATGATTCAGATTGTTTAATTTGGAGTTCATTGAACTGGAATTTAATTCAAAATAATTGACAATAAACTTCAATTTGAGCGTCATACAAAACACTCTTTTCATAAATTATTTATTTATCTTTTCATTCTATGTGATTATTCTCTTTAATAATATTTTTTCTTCCTCTACTCGAAGTGTTCCCGATTGGTCTGAAATTGGATTATAAATGTGACTTCTGAAATTTTGTTTAAAGTGGGTAGAATGATCACTTTTCTTAATTATTATCAATGAGTTTAATAGCTATAATCTAAGAACAAAATGGTATTGAATCAATAAATTCTATTTAAAAGAAGGAGGAGGAGGAGAAAGATAAAGAAATGAGAGCAATACTCACAGGATATCCCCCTCGAATTACTTTGAATCTAAAAAAAAAATAAAGAAAAAATTTAAGTAGAAAGGAATTTGTATTTGCTATATCATTTGAACAGTATTGCATCATTCAATTTTCTCTACAGCAGTTTGTAGTTCTATCCTCCTTCTCTTCTTACTCCTACTCCTTTAATTTATTGATTCCAATATGAAATTCATACCATCACTATTAACCGAAATGAATAATTATTATTTCACTGAATATTTATTTGAAGCAATAAAATAGCTGCTTTTGAACAAGGCCTATTGATTCAATAGAATTTTGTTTAATATGTAAAAATACTACTGTCTATTTTCTAACCTGGAGAAATTTATGTTGTCAGTCAGTGTACACTGTCGTGATCTTTAAACTTCCTACACGTCACAATTAGTGCCTTATTAACTCCCAGTCCGGCTACTGTTGTGCATACTGTGCTCTAAATTACATGAAACGATCATTATTTGGACCTACGGCAAAAATTCTATAAAGTACTCAACTTCGGTTAGTGCGCCAAGCACAATAAGATATTGAAACGGGACCGTAGTTATTGTTTATTACTCTCTTAGAATAACGTTCAAACTAGCGGTACTAAATTTTCCTGACGTATAGAGGCCAGCTAACTCTTGTTCTATAATAATTTTGACGAGAAACTTTCTGAAGTAAATATAAAATTTATATAGTTTCTCAATTATATTTTCAAGTGCTCGATATTGACGAATTACTCCAGATGTTGTTAATTAATTATTTCGTTATTAAAATTCATAAAGGACCCTGGAGATATCACGGAGTTGTTTGTGGATGAAATATATTGTTTTTTCAAGGCAAAATGGCAGATACTTTTTTCTTTTCATCAAGAAACATTTTTCACGTAGTCAGGGCTACTTGAATATTTAGGTGAATTATGAAAAAATTAACGGAAATTTTCTTTAAAATGTTGTATCTTGGGAATAATGTTACATCATTCAATTTTCTGTCCGATAGTTTGTAATTGTATCGACAATCTTTTCCTTTTCTTTCACATAAAATAGTGTAGGCATGGAGAGCTAAATATTAAGTAGCGCATTTGAGGTAGAGTAAAAAAAAATCTCAAAAACAATTTTTCAGGAGACGAAGCCGGAAGTGAAAAAGAAGAAGTCTGGTAACGAAGAAGCAGACGTTGCAAAGAACGAGTCCAGGACATCCTCGTCAGATAACGACAAGGTCACGAGGTCAGCCGTCGAAGACGAAGAAACCGGCGACATGATTCACACACCGCAATTTCACCATCCCCACAATCCCCACCACTCGCACCATCCGCATCATCCACATCATCCGCACCATCGCTCGTTTCAGGTAAGTTCTTTTTCAAAGAAAAATTTAATCATTTACACCAAGATTAAATAGAAAATATTCTTCCGCCATCTTCTTTTTTCTAAAGTTGATTTCAGACTTTACAGTCATTTTTCACAGTCTGTTTCCCCCCTGTTAAAAAACTTTTCCCTTTTTCTCGATTTTTTCCGCTTAAATGCGAACTGAATCAATAGAGCCCAATAAGAAAATCCAACTATTTTTCTTTAAAATTCAATTTTTTAAATTGAAAAATCTACTGTTATAATTTTAGTTAAGAATTATTGACTGAATACAAACTTCGATGTTAAAACGATTGCCTGAGTCATATAATTTTTGAAGAACAAGAAAAAATCTGTCTTAGCCCGGATTTGAACCGGTAAGGTCGCTATCGATGAGTGGAGCGTTGAGTGCCTCAGCATGGGTGCCTCGATTGCGTAATGCAACTCTTGTTGAAAATTCGCCTTTTTCACTTGAAAATTCATCTCTTTTGGTAGAAATTTCATCTTTTTCAGGTTTATTCGACTTTTTTTAAATGAAAATCTTTTTTCGGTATAATATCAATATTTGTTGTTGAGAATTCATATTTTTTGGTTGGAAATATAACTACTTGGTCGAATTACGTAAGAGGCCCCTAGTACTTTGCGGCGATTCGCTACCGCGAATCTTGGCTGAATCAATGATCTATTCCAGGCCTGTCCAGCGAGTAGAAATGTACTCAAAGTCCAGATGGTGCATTTCCACCACCACTTCCCTCTGATCGCTCCAGAGAACTCGGGTGGGGGTTACTCTCGCGAAGTAGAATAGGCAGTGAATAGTGGAGGTGGAAAACTCGCATCTGCGATTTGAGTCGTTTCGAAGAAAATTCGTTGAATGTCGCCTCGCTGAACAGGCCTGATCTATTTGGTAGGGGAAATCCACAAAACAGAAATCTCGAGAGTTAGCATGTAGTAGTAGTAGTAGTAGTAGTAGTAGTAGTAGTAGAAGGAGGAGGAGGAGAAGGAGAGAGGGATTTTTTTGAGTCTCGCAAAAGTTACACATAGCATAGACTCGTTACATTAAGACACAGTTACGATGGATAATTGTTGGGTGTAGGTTCGCTCGCAAGATCGAGCGGCTCTCCGTCGGAGTTCTCGCGGTCGTCGTTGTAAATAATAAATGTCCCGTTTATGGATCGTAAACGCCGCTCTAACTATGCGGCTATCCGCCACATATACCGCGTGTCTTATCTCTGCATTTCCTACTTCGTATATCACCCGTCCGGGTATCACCGAACCCCTCATTAGGTCAATTTCGAAAAACCGCGAATGACCAACGACAAGTACGACCCTTCCGGCCAAATCGTCCCCCTTTGCTCGTCATACGTATATTCAATCTTCAATCTTCAAAGTGCCGAGAGCATATTTAAGTGCCTCTAACTCATTCCAACAAAAGCTTCAGTTCATAAGTCATGCATTGTTTATTGCAAAAGGTTTTCAAGTGAATATCAATGCAGTTTTATGCCTTAAGTACTCTTATTTTCCTCTGAAGCTCGAAAGAATGTTAAACTTCCAGACCAAAATGCCCTTGAAATAGAGGAAATAGGATGATTTAAAAAAAAATCGGGGAATTATTGGGGAATAGATTTTTTTAAATAAAATAATGTATCCGTACCATATTGAATTCAATATGAAACCCTCAAAATTTTTAATCGAAATTTATTTTATTTTGAACAAAATAGTTGAATTTTTAACCAAAAAAGATTAATTTTATATCAAAAGAGATCAAATGTTTTAGAAAACAGTTGAGCTGATCTTTCAAGCAAAAGAGACCACTTTTTTAAACAAAATAGTTGAATTTGCAATAAAATAATTAAATATATGAAAGAATAGTAGAATTTTTTACCAAAAGTGATGAATTCTCAACAACAATGATATTTTTTAATTTTAAATAAAAGACAGTTGAATTGAAAAAAAATCTCAAGGTTTTAATTTTAAATAAAAAACAATGATATCCAATCAAAAAAGACGAATTTTTAACAAAAGAGTTGGATTTTCAACCAGGAAAGATTTTTCTGTCAAGAGAGGAATAAAAGTTCAACCAATTTGTGGAATTTTTAAGCCAGAAAGACAAATTCTCTACGAAACAGTTGAATGTTCAACCAAAATTTAATTTTCAACTAAATAGTTGAATTTTCTATCAAAATAAATTTTCACCATGAAATTTTTAACAAAATAGTTTAATTTTCATTCAGAGATGAATCTTCAACTAATTAAATTAATTTTTAACAAAGTAGTTCAACTTTGAACCAAAAACATTAATTTTTTACCAAAAAACACAAATTTTTAACAAAACATGAAATATTTGTTAACAATTGAACTTAAAATTAAAAAAAAAGTTTAAATCAAACTTATTTCAAATTGCGTTATGCCATGTGATATTTTAAGTGATTGGATAGATTTTCTTCAAAAAACTGGTAAAATTCCCTGTTAAAAAATAAATTCTCTATTACTTACCGGTTTTTCCAGGCGTGAAAAAATTCGCGGTCGCTTTCCGGGTTTTCTTATTGGAATCTATTTATTTAGTTGACATTCAACTGGATGAACGAAAAAAATGGAAGTTTATTGAAAAAGGGGAAAAAAGAGGAATTCTTTTTAAAAAAGGGAAGAGGGGGGAATAGAGGAAAGAGTGTAAAGTCTGCTATTATAGTTTTCAATGGCCGAATTACGGATCATTTGTACCCTTTCAATTAAATCTCATGAATCAATATTTACCTGAAGAGGAGTATAGATTCAAGTTGAAATTATCGTTTAGGTTGTATTCATGTATTCAGATCTTATGCAAAGAAAACACTCTTTTCCGTCAACGGCGGAGATGAAGCGTGCCTTTATAATGGCCATTTGTCAACTGAATGTATATGAGAAGACTTTTCTGTCTTCTATAAAAACTGATTTACAATCTTGCACCTTCTTTAATCGTTCGTTAAAACCATCAAAGTTTCTGCATTTCTCTTGCAAATTACCGATTTAAATTACCACACAACCGTCTGAAAGACATACCCTTTATTTCCAGCATCTAAATCACGTTCTAATTTTTTGTTTTATTGTAATATCGAGAAAGGTGATAAAATTATGCATCTAATAATTCTAAGTTGAAGGCATTCTGTAGTATTTTCATATAGTATTTATTTTATTTTTGTATTTGTTTATTTTTGAATTCATATATATTATATTTTTGCATAGTATTTTTCTAAATTGTTTAGATATTTTTATAATTTTTTCCCTAGACTCTGTGCTGGGGTCAAGCTTGGTAAAAAAATTCCGTAACATTTCTAAAATGTAAATACTTATAAAGTTTTTTTGAAAATAATTTTTCATCATATTTTAATTATTTTGAGTAATATTTTTACACTTATTTTTGTTCTTTTTTTTAAATCATGTGGGTACATTTTGGAACTTTACTACCTTTTAGGAAAAAAGTTATGAAAGTATCTGAATAATTTCATAAAAGAGTATAGAGACTTACTTTTAAAATAAACCCAAGAACTTGAAAAAATATTATTTATTTCCAGAATTATTCCAATTTTCCGAAAACATTAAAATTTGATGTTTTTTTTCCATATCTTTTTATCAAAATTACAGATTGTCTTCGACTTGGGCTTATCATGAGCAGAATTTTATCAACTTTTGCAGCACTATTAACAAAAAGGTTCATGTTAATATTACAAAAATTAAGACACTTTATATAAATATTTTATTTTTGTTATCAAAAAATAAAGCCAATTACGAATAATGGAAAATTTATAAATAAAAGTGTTTTTCAATAAAAGGAATTCGTTTAATGACTTAGTTTATTAAATAATGTTTGTTTGTTAAAAGAAATTAATTCATAGTTTAGAGAAATAAAGAAATAAAAAAATATTCGGCGGGCATATAATATAATAATTTATTAATATTATTGTTATGTTACCACACTCATGTTTATTATTTGAGGACGATAATAGGCTCAACAAATTTCTTTAAAATTGAATTTCTCTGAAATATCAATTATTCTTTCAATTAAACAAAAAAATATTTGATTAACTAATTCATTGAACTAATTTCTTTTACTAAAAAGAAAACTTCTACTTATAAATTTTCTACTATTTGCAGTTGGCTTTATTTTTTGATTTAACAACTTTGATTACCTTTAATGTAAGCAAATAAAATATTAATACTTCTCGAGAAGCTCATTTACTTAGCAGAATTTGTCATATTTGAATAAAATTTCAATCTACAGTCGACTTTTTCTGAAGCATTTTTTTTAATTTTGGGGTCAACGGATTTCTCTGGAAATTTAACTATCATTTGTTTGGGTAAAAATGGATCATTTTGAGTTAAAAATTCAACTATTCGGTTGAAAGTTCACGTATTTTGTTGAAAATTTGTCTTTTTTATAGAAACTTAATCTTCTTGGTTGATGATCAATCTTTTTTGTTTGAAAAGTTAACTGTTGGGTTTTAAATTAATCTGGTCTGGTGAAGCATTCACCTGTTTTGTTGAAGATCTAATTATTTTGGTACAAAATCCACAGTTCAATTTCATGTTAAAAATTCATCCCTTTGCTTCGAAGTTTTTGGATGTAAATGCAATTGTTTGGTTGATAATCAATTTTTTTGTTGTAAATTCTACTATTTGGTTGAAAATTCCACTATTAAATAAAAAATTTATCTATGCAATTTAAAGTTTCAACTGTATCGTTTAAAATAAAAAACATTCTTTCAAGTCATCTCTTTTTCGAAAATTCAGTTACGTTAAAAGTTTGTCTTTTTTATAGGAAATTCGTACCTTTGGATTGAAAATATAATTTTTTTGTTAATAATTGAACTATTTTACAAAAAAGTCATATTTTTTTCAAAAATTAACCTTTTTTGTTAAAAATTGGTCTCTTTTCCTTGATACTTAAACTATTTGGTTTTAATGGCAGCTATTTGCTTGATATTAAATTTTGTTGTTCAAAATTCAACTATTTGGTTGAAAATTAATTTTCTTGTTAAAAAATGTACATTTTTGGATTAAAAAATACAATTTTCTGTAAAAAAATTCAATTTTAAGCTTGAAAATTCAAATCTTTTATCGAAAATTCATCTCTTTTGATAGTAAATTAATCTTTTTGGGTTAAAAATACAACTATTTTGTTGCGAATGCAATACATTTCGAGTTGAAATCTTAGGATTGCTTTACCATTATCAGGAATAATTATTCTAATTATACCTTTATATAATATATATAAATTTCAAAGATCTATATATATTATCCATTTAATCAAATTATATTTTTAATATTTGTTAATGTTATAATTATATTACAATGAATTGGAATAAAACCTATTGAATACCCTTATTATACCTACCTTAATTTGATCAAAAAGAATTGATCCCCCTATTTTCGTGAAGAATTACCCTATTTCTCGTATTTTGAGAGCTTTTTGCACTCTAAAGTCCGCGCAATAGTTTTCGCTGAAATTGGAACGTAAATCATACGAGCGATGCATAAATATAAAAGTACGATTTATCACCACAACTCTTGTTTCTGGTGTTTGCTCAAGCGTGGACTATGGATTGGTGAACGGAAGTAGTGTAAGGGCAAGGGATGCATTGTTAGGCGCGGTAAGGATGGTGCCAAGCGAGGTAGGGTTGGTACCAGGAGGACAAAATTTACCGCCGTGGCCTCTTCTGTCCGAGGCATATATAGATGCGTGTTGGGCCTTATATAGTTATAGATGCACTTAACTATATACGAGCATGGCAATCATAGACAGCAAACTATTATCCGTCGCTGTTTTCGAAGCAGCTCACTACCTCTGCCGTTTAGTCACTGTTATACTGCTGCTACCGCTATACCTTGCCGTTATGCAACCAGATTTTTACGAGCGTCTGATTGTAATTATCAGTCGGCAAGATTACTCGCCAAGTTCATTTTGTTCTATTCTGTCTGTCCTGTCGCGTGATCAAACGCCTCCAGTTCTTGAGGAAATTCAGCTTTGACTCACCACCTTTGACTTTTACACGTGGAAACACGCCTAGCACTTACAACTAGGAGAGAATCAAAACAACTCTTTTTTGAACAAATGTAATTGTAATGATTCTGATTTTTTTTATTGAATGTTAAGCATTTTTTACTTAAAGCTATAATAATGAGGATGGCTTCAAGTCAGGGAAAACCTGGAAATCAGGACAAAGTCAAGGAATTTATGTAAGAAGCACTTTAGGTAACTCTCAAGAATAATCAGGGATGCCACACAGTCACATTTGGTCACTTTTCTTGAGTAAATTAATTCAAGCTTGAATAGCCACTATTGATTTCAGGAATATGCCTATTTCTGAATCTTCTTCAATTCTTTTAACATCATTTAGGATATTTTAAAGTATTCCTAAAATGTTTAACAGATTTCAACAATTCACTCAATTCTACTCAATTTAATAGATTTGAATGGATTTCAAAAGTTGTTAGGGGATTTTTAAGATTTTAGTATATTTTAAAAACTTTCAAGGAATTTTCCAGAACTTTGAAAAGTTTAAAGGGATTTCAAAAGAATTTAATAGATTTGAAATATTTTTCCAAAGTTTCAAGGATTTTACTGATTTTAAGCAATATAAAAAAACGATCATGGGGTATGCTAAAGCATTTCGGAAGGTATATTCATAAATTTTCCAAGATTTCAGGAAATATCAAATTTCATACAATTTCACGGAATTCGATAATATTCTAATGGATTTCAAAGAACTTATTCACAGCAAATTTAAGGATTTCGTAGGATTATAAAGATTTTCAAATATTTCACGACATTTTCAACGATTTTAAAGTATTATCAAGATTTTAGTATATTTTCAAAGATTCTAAAGAATTTTCAACTGATTTTAATAATTTGAAGGAATTTCCAAGAATTTTCAAGATTTTAGGTTTTTTCTCAAAATCACAAGAAATCTTTAAGAGTTTTTGAAAGTTTCAAGGGATTTCAAATTATTTTAAAGGATTCAAAATATTTTAGAGTATTTCAAAATATTCCAAGGTATTTTCAAAATATTTAACAAATTGTAAGGGATTTCCAAGGAATTTTAAAAGCTCCGAAGGTATTTTAATACATTTTTAAGGATTTCATGAAATATCATCAAGTTTTATATAATTTTATGGGATTTTATAATATTTTAATGGATTGCAAATATTTGTTGCAATCAATTTGAATTTATTTGGTCAGGTTTTGCGGCCACCCTGAATAATGCTTGATTAAAAGATGCTGCTTCCGGAAAGACATTAGTTGTTCTCTGTTAACTCAATTATTCCAACACGATTATGCAATATTGATAAGCAATGTATACTCAATTATTATGGAATGATTGGCGGGATCCATAATAATGATTATAACAAAAATAGAAATTAGATATTCTTCTATAAGACACATAAACTTGTAGACTTTTCAAAGCATGATTTCAATGATTTTCCACCAAGCTATAATTAGAATATCATCCTACTTACTTTTTTATTTTCTTTACTCTAGAGTTTTTTTATCTGCACACTATCAGGAAATAAATTGGACTGCCTTCCCATTGAAAAGCCGGATTACTATCCAAGCTTTTAAAATAAAAATTGCATTCGTGTGATTAATGCAGGAGCGATTAAATTATATAAGGAAAATTTCAATTACATAAGAATCGCCGTAATTTTCAATTATTGCGAATCGACTCTCTAAATTACCACCTATAATTAGCAGAATTGATTGCACTTCTTGCTTGTCCCAAAGATATCAAAGTACAAAAGAACAATCAACTTTTCTATTCAAGTAAATTTGTTAAGCGATGAACTAGTTTGCTGCTGTTTTGAAAAAATGCCACTAGTGCTACTATTCTCTTATATTGCTCACTAATACAACTTTTTCCCCCTTGTCTTTAAAAATAATAGTGTCTGTAATTGATCAATATATAATTGTGTGAAATCTTTAAGATTTAAAAATTTCATTTCAAATTGCGAGCCTTAATATTTGAACATGTATAATTCGAGAATATTCAAAATCAAATAATTTCAGATTCGATTATTAAAAATTTAACAAATTCATATTTTAATCGTTCAATCGGCCTGTGATGAGAAAATTATAAGGAAACAGGTTCAAGTCCTTAAAGACATTCACAATTAGATGCTCTCATTTCTCTATAACTTAGATAATTGAACCAAGGTAATCTGAAAGTCTGCATCATGGTTAGACTGAAATCTTTGTGATCTTCTTAACTGTCGCCATTAAGAAGTTTTCATCTCGGTGAATGCGATTCCCAAGTGAAAGCACAATAATATTTTTGCAGACCTTATCATTTAGAGTTGCACTCGACGATTGCCATCCAGAAGGTGAATTCGCCGAGTTGGGAAACCATACCTCGAGGCGTTACCATCATACATAATATATATCCGTGTAGAAATATACCTAAATGCGAACATGACTTCAGGAGCTCCTGAAAAAAGCCTCCCAGGCATAATTCTTTAATTCTTATAACCCATTTGTTCCCACGTAGTGAGCGTCACAAATTACAAGCATCAACAGCTTTCTTCTCTAATTTGGCCCTTGTAACCTCAATTTCGAGTAAACAACGCCGATCTTATCACGTCCTTGAAATCCAAACTTGTGCTAGTTCTTTACAAATTTTAACTGCTTACAATAAATTGTGTTAAGGGCATATCCCAGACTTTCACGTGAACACGTCTTTTTAAAGAATTTTTACTCATAAACTAATAAGTGGAATGTATTTTCTATGCCAGACAGCGAGCCAAACAGACGTTCTTGTTTTTTCCATTATATTTGTCTAGCATGGAAAATGTATTCTTTATATACATAAGTTCATGAGTAAGTTCAATCAAAACAATTGGTCACGTGACAGTTTTCTAGAAAAATTGCAAAATAAGTCGAAAATTCAAGTTGAGCTTAACTCAAAATCTCTAAAACCAAGTCAGGTTTCTGAACTCGAACTTTTTAGGCTAACTCAAGCTTAGTACGATTTTTCCGAAATACGATAATAGGGATACCTTGAGGAGAATTTCCCGAAAATGAAAATGTTTTGTATGTTCCCTTCCGATTAGTCCACAAAAACGTAACGGAAGAATGCTCCTAAATATAGAGTATTTTAAAAGGCTTATGGCAGCTGTAAATTAATCACGTGGTGTTTATTGCGGCTGTAATTAGGTTCTTGATTATATTCCTAATGTGACGTGTTTTTGTATTTTTAAAATTAATGAAAACAGACTCAGTCTGATTGCATAAATAGACCCAGACACTCATTCAACAAATATTTATCCAATTTTATCATACTGTGCCATAGAGAATCATAACCTTCCGTCTCAAGGAAGGTGCGCTTATTTATCACTATTTACATATTATGTAGTGTCACCCAGTTTTCTGGGTCCTCTCCACATTCATTGGGACCTGATGTGAAAAACATCACAGAACGAATCGTTCACGCACGTGGTGGAAGCACACCTGAGAGGTCTGCCAATCGCAACTCTACTCAATCCCTACCTCCTCACTTTGCGGCTAAGTTTCTCTCGTGGTCGCGACAGTACCTGCATGGTGTTATCGTCAACACCTTCTTCATCGACATTCGCGGATGCGCCGTCAAAAGCTCGAGATTATTTCGCTGTAAAAGCTCGCGTCCTGAATTATCTCTTAAAAAAAAAACAAGTACCGGAAGTGCTGAAGAAACCGGAAAGGAAGAACGCTTGAACAACCCTGCGCGTTCGATCGTGCTACCACCGGAAGTCGATTGGTTCTTAAGCAACCGGAAGATCTGTTGAACGAAGAGATTCGACTTCCGATTCCTAAGGAAATGCAAAAACAGTCACCCTCATTGCAAATAATGATATAAGTGATTGTGCAATTTCACTTGTCAAAAATAAGTTGTTTTTGAATTGTGGATACTGATTGTGAGTTTTTATAAGTGTATTGAAATTAGTGAAAAGATCGGTTAAAATGTTATCGTGTTCGACAGTTGAACCATTGTTTTCTAAGTGGGAAGAACACCTGAGTTGTGAATAACTCGAATCGGGGTTTGCACAAGGTCCCAATTGCAATAAAACTAATAAAATCTGTGAATTATGTATAGTTGAAGGGATTAAAGGGAAGTCAATTAAGAAGAGGGATTGAAGGAGTTGGATAAATTTCATGTGTTAATTTGTAAGGCGAATGGTCGCAGAAGGACACATGACTGAGGTGCAGCAATTTGTGTTTAAACATCATGCAAATAACAACACATTAGACTATGCCAGTACAGAATGTTGGAATCTGATCTTCGAAGAGGGATTATTCCAGGTAGATTTTATAATCATTAAATCCACTTGTTATTCTAATTTGTTATGTCGTCAACATAGTTCTAATAGGTACCAAATGTGCACCCGTGTTCACAAATGTGAAAAACAAAATATTGACATATTTCTAACAGCCTTGCACACTTTTATCACTGAGAAAAATGTTCGTTAGCATGCTGTTTATTTGATTAAACAAGCGCGTATCCACTTCCTTAAAATTCGAAAACAAAATATTGACAAATTTTTAACAACCTTGTACACTTTTTCTCTGATAAAAATGTTTGTTTGAATGCAGTTTTTGTGGTTAAATGGGACAATAACTATGTCTAAAATAAACAAAAATTTGTTTAACCCTGTATCAAAGGATTAATATTTTTCACTTTTACAAAGAATTGTTTTAAATAAAACAAAAAATTTTCTTTTTCGAAGCAATCCACTGTATTTTCCTATATCATAACTGAGAAAAGAAACACGACTATACACCGAAATTTCAACATCAGGATATCAAATCTATATGAATCTTATTCCTGGAGGTCGAATAACGACAATGTGCGTAATGAATCACGTGAGCGCGACAGCCAAAGCACTACCAATTTAACAACAGACTTGCGGGTGAAAGTTAGAGCGAACATAAAACATAATCTGAAAAAATGATTATAATGGTCAATTTCGTCCTTCATTTTTGAGAACTGTATCCCTAATTTTTGAAGTTTCAGAAATTAGACAACGCTTGTAAATGTCCTTGCATGTAATCTTTATGTATGAAATTGTAGGTAACTCTTTTCAACCCTGACTTTTCTAAATCTGAATACCTGACATTTCGCTTAATCGTTAATAACTGATTAGTAAAAACGTAAATTACTAGATAAATACGCAATATTTACCTGAGTATCATAGTCATATTTAATTTAAAATTAGTCAATAATGCTACATTGTTTGTTAAACAAATGATCTCTTTTGTATGATACCTAGTCAAATATCATTACAGGTTATAATATAGAACTTAAAAATGACTTGAGTAATGTTACAAATATAAAAACCTTTTTCTCTCTTCAGTTAAGTAACAAAGTAAAATTGTTTTAAGTAATAATAAGACAATGAACTTTTACAAGGTGGTGACTAAAATGACAGATCTCATCAATGGTCTCAAGAAATTATATTTATCAAATGAAAAAATCATTTTTGTTACGAGAAAAATGTTTTTGGATCAAACAAATATTTGATTGGGCGTATTCAGTACTACATTTCTTTGGTCCAAGTAATCTTTTTTCTCATTAATTCAAGTGGCTTCTTTTAACTATTATAGTACAAACATTTCCTCGAAAATTTCTAGCCAAAAAATAAATTGATTGTCATTTCCCGATTTCCTTGGCCAGTAGAGTGTCTTTCACTTTTCATATTCAAAGTTCGTTTGCTCCCACACTTGGGTTTCGTTAAAAAATCCACCGTAGTTGCCTTTAAAGGCAAAACATTATAGTGTAAAGTAAAAATTAGAATTTTACAAATTTCGAAAATACCGGCCCCATAGGGGATGAACAAAAAGTATATTTTTAAAATATTAATTTTTAATGTGCACATCATTAGAAGGAATTCTGCGGCCGAGAACATAAGGATTTCAAAAAAAGGGGTTTGAAATATAAGAAATTAAATTAAAAATAATTCCAAATTTAAATTTCTCTTTGACGTCCAACATTCATATTCAACTGCGAAATTCTTTCAAATGAAAAAAAAAAAAAAACAAGAATCCAAGGATCCACTTTGGACAACATACTTTTAAGTTACTCCATTCAAAAAAAAAATTAAAAAGAGAAAATTAAAAAAAGTCAACCTTCTGTTTGACTGGTCTTTATTAAATTAAAATTATATTAAAAAAAAATAGTATACAAAAATAATAACTGTATGATTTCTAAAAAATGATTTATTAATAAAACCCAGCCAAACATGATCGTAAGGAATCTTCCAAGGAATCTATCAAAACTGCCTAATAAAACTAAATCAAAGGAAACTTGACACTTATTTTACAGAAAACAATAAACGGCCCGGTTTTCCCACCGTGTTCCGGTTAGCCCTGGCTTACGATACATCCTGAAGAATGTGTTGTCCAAACTTGATCGGTGGATTCTTGTTTTTTTTTTATTAATAATTTCCAATCATTTCTTAGATAAAAAGCTTTTTAACCATACGTGTAAAGATCAACCTAATGCCGAGTGGTGACCCTGAATTTGGCCAGGGTTCAAGACCATTGTTTTCTCTAAACTTCTAATATGATCTCGTCATAAAATAAAGTGATTCTGAAATTCGTGTGGTTAATTGGCCGCAAAGAATAAAAAGTCCTTGGTTTGCTACTTGGGAGCCGAACCATATATTACGATTTACGACGACCATGGGCACTTGCGTTACCATGCGCACTTGCGTTTGCCTGCCGCGACAACTACACACGTAATGAGTACACTAAATTAATATATTCCTACTGCCGGGACCTTTATCTATGAGGATAGTACACTTGTACACACGACAGATTACACACACATATCCTGCGTATTGTACAGCAAAAGGGGGTTACGCAAGACAGCACGGCACCAGCGGTCGCGAACATATCATTTTTGGAACTCCTCTCTCACGCGAGTGTCGTATTAACACTGACCTCAGTCACCTGTAATTGCTACGTGTTACCGTATATCGAGGCACAGACATACCTACGTAATTTAACCCATTATGTATACTATCCTATTTGTACGTAGTCGCGTATTCTTACATCTCTGATGAGGATTTTTTCCACCAGTCCTGAACTGATGCTAAGGACAACAATTCTAGTGAGACCTTGAAGACGTCTCCTTGAGTCATCAATTCTCTGTTCTGTTATTAATCATAACGAAATCGTAAAAATTTCAATTTTCTAGAGTTAAATCAGACCTATTTGGAGTTCATTAATTGATCTGATTGTGAGATAACGGTGATGATTTATCAAGTCATTGTCTTTTAATTTAGAATTGGTGGAACTATGATGAAATACTCGGAAGTCCCGAATTGAATTTTTGTTAGTGTAAACTAGATTATAAAGGTCTATTTAATTTTAATAGAGTTCATTGTTCAGTGATGATGTTTATGATTTCAAAGAATTTTGTAAAGCATTAATCATCTGTAATAACTTCGATTTATGTGTCCGCCTATAAAAATTCAAGTATTTTTTCGTCCTCTGTGCCTTTAAAAAAATTAACACTACATGCGACAGTGGCTTATATTTACCTGTAATTGATTGTAATTGATAGTTAGTCTAACAGTTAATTACAGCAAATAAAGTACTGTGAGACAAAGTTGGGTATACCTTGGATAGACTTACGGTTACCTAATAACTATCTTTCAGCATAAAAGAGTAGGGATAAAAAGATTTTCAATTACGTCACAGGGTTATCCCAGTTTGTTCAATTTGTCATCGTATTTTATGGAAAAATTGATTTATGACCTGTTAAATGAAAGCAATGCTGTATGTATTTAGGTATTAACAAGGGAAGGTCTTCAGGTGTTCAGCGCCCGACCGGTCAGAAAAGATGCCTTGAGGTACCCACAACAAAGTTCAACCCATCTTAGCCCCTACCTTTTCGATGTTTTTCCATCCCAACTCTGCAAAACTTTTGAATTTTAATCATCTTTATGCGGTTTTTCACATGCAGTTAAAGCAAATTTTTTTAACATCCGTTTCTCCTCGTTGCAAAATCTTATCTAGTATTGCACTGACAGATTATTATTTATGTTTTTGAGGATTCTCTACACGATTATGATGGTATTTTTTTTATTATAACGTCATCTTCATGAAGAATTTGGCGTCTTAATTGATCATCTTGTAAATTCTACGATAACAGAAATAGATGGGATAAGCAAATAATGGGTTCATGTCAATTGTTGGAAAGCGGAGGGTCATTTTCGAAGAATTTACAAGATGATCAATTAGGACGTCAAATTGTTCATGAAGATGATGTTATAACAAAAAAATCAAATCAGAATCGTGTAAAGAATCCTCAAAAACATAAATAGTGACCTATCAATGCAATACTAGATAAGATTTTGCAACGAGGAGAAACGAACGTTAAAAAAATTTGCTTTAACTGTGTGTGAAAAACCACATAAGAATGGTTAAAATTTGAAAATTTGCAGAGTTGTGGTGGAAAAACGTCAGAAAGGCAGTGGCTAAAATGGGTTGAACTTTGTTGTGGGTACCTCAAGGAATCTTTTCTAACCGGTTTTAACCCTCCGGACGGTTAAGATGAATAAATAAATTTAATTTGAAATTGTTTCATTCCGACTCTGGTCTTTGGATGTTAATGGTCAGGAAAAATGTGAAATTGATCAGGGGAAAGTGAGGAAATTAAAATAATAAATCAGTTTCCCGGTAATCCTGCTGTAATTAATTTAATTACTTCAAGGACATATGACAGTCAGTCACGTGGTAATAAAAAATGCAGTGTTATTGATTCGATTTTAGCCAGAGCACTGAAGCCCTGTTCTCGGTTGCATTGCAAATTGAAGATTAATAAAGCTGCACTATTTAAATAAAATAACAATTCAACTGGACCAAACAGACGTGCCCTTATATACTTTGAACCACTTTCAAAATTTTTAGCACAATATATTCATTTTTCTAATCATAAATCAGTCGAATATAGTAATATGTAATTGAGCGCTTGACAGACTGTCGCATGCCCTTAAAAATGTTTCCTGCTACAAACTGAAGATTCTGGAGTTATATACAATATACAGCCCGCAACAGCAATCTCCATAAAAATTGCTGACCATTACTGACAACTATGGAGGTAAACTATACATGAACTAGAAATGGAGTAAACATCTGTGGTCCATACAAGACCCAGTAAGTAGCGAACCCGAGTCTTAACAACGTAGTATGACAGTTACGATGCCTGCAGAATTTATCGCCTTCCTTCCTGTTCATGAATCGAAGCCTTTCCTTGGCTATGAATTCCGGGATCTTTGGACTTGGAGTCAACTAGAGATCATCGGAACAGAAGTTGCAGGGTGTCTACTAATAACTAATCGGGAAAACCGGGAAACAGTCCGCTCTCTTGAAATAAACCAGTAAAATATCACTGGTTGAAACAGCCAGAAGTGTGACACTAGCAATCAGTGAGATTTCACTGATTTACTTACCAGTAGTCAGTCCTATGCATTCATGTTTTGGCCACGTGGAGCGCCTTATCACTGGTTGAATTATCTTCTGACATCACTGGTATTTTCAGTCACTGTTTTACTTGAGTCACCTACTGGTTTACTCAGTCAAAATCGGAAAATTACTGGCTCATCAGTAATAACTAAAAAATACTGATTCAACCAGTGACGATTTCATTGCTTCAGTTAAAGTGATCAGAATTAAAATGAACCCGTGAGGACCCGAGAATTGATCTGGAACACAAATTCGAGCCGGGAATCACATTTGGAGAGTGACAGTACAGAACTAGATAATCAACGAAATGCGAATTTTTCTAAAGAATGAAAAAACATTATGTAAAATCGGAATCACTATTTAAAAATAAAACAAAAGTCCACTCCCGAGCTGAAGTGTCGTTGAATTGAGATCAATAAAAATTATTCAAAACCAGGCTTTGCTGCGGATTGCAACAAAAACGTCAAATTTCAGTAAAAAAAATGGAATAAAATCATTCTCCCGAGATATGCATTTTCTGAATATGGGCAAATAATGTTTGATGTAAAAAATTTGGCCGGTTTCGAGAAAATATTGATTCATTATTGAAGAGTTATTAGAACAAACCGTGATAAATATTATTTATTTTAACATTATGTGAATTTTACATTAACTATGTTATAAACACATGAATTTATAATTAAACTGTCATAGTATAGGATTAAAAGTAGTTTTTTGTAATTACTTTTCAATAATTAATCATGAATTAATCGCTAATACCAAAAATGTACCACCAAATGTGTGAAGTAATTATAATCTAATTGCATTTATTTCTACTTGACACCATGAATTGCGAAAATATTATTTTGTTGAAATATTATAAAATATCACAATGCATAAAATTAACATAGGAAAACCTCATGCTACACGCGTTTTATTCGTGCTTGTAGTAAGAGGAGATTTGATATTTACATCCGGGACAAAATCGAGAAATAACCGGAAATTTGGTAGGCGAAAATCAGTAGACACCCTGAGTTAGTCTCTCGTCAGAAAATTTGTCTGAAAATGAGGGAATAACTCTGAAACAGGTACATCCTGATACAAAAGAGCTGGAGTCCCCAATACCTAATCGACAGGTACTTGTGCCTTTTTCGCTCAGAATCGTCAATCTTAAACATACCTTTCTCAAAGTCGCCAGTCGTTTCGAGTGGCCCCAAGTTTTGACAGGGAAAGGACCTCCCTGGGGTCTAAGTCGTAATTAAGTGGGCTGGCTCCATTCTGGCCCACCACGGATTATCTCTTCGGCTACCAGTTTTCTTAATTCTTCTCGGGATTACGCCTTTGGACCGACCACTGCCTTTTTCTACAATTTGTCATCGAACAAATTGGATCTCCTTTGTTAGGCTGGATTAGCTATCGGAAATATATCGACAAGAGTCTTTTATGTAATTGCAGGGCTCGGAACCTGCAATTCCCCTTTTTTAACAAATTCCCCTTTTTCCTCCTATTCTCGGAAAATTTCTCTTTTTCTCTTTAAATACTCTTAAAATCAAAGTTGAAGCTGCAATTTTAAAACAGGTTGAAAATGTGAACACTGGAACGATAAGTTGTTATTTAATAAAATTGGAAGAGTTAAAAGCTACAAATTAATTTTAAAAAGAAGTATTAGAAAGTGAACATTCTTAAATTAAATGCAAAGCTAAATGTCATATCACTATTTTCAGCGGAGAAAGTAATTTGGGGAAAAAAGATTCTCGGTCCTCCGTAGCTCAGTGGTAAGATCACCTGACCGGCAATCAGCTTACGTGGGTTCAATTCCTACCAAAGCAAGTAAAAAAGAGGATCTTTCTCACCAATAAAAATTTGTAATATTTCTCAAAAATAGACCAAATGATCTAAAGTTAAATGTAATATCTTGACTATTATTGATCTATACCAGAAAAACAATCCTAATTGCCTTTAGTCTAGTCGATGAGATCTGGTTTGCATTAGATAAGGATTTCCAAAAAAATCGCGATTCCTCAGCTGCTACGTTTCTGGGTACAATGCAAGCTCGTAAACTCGTGGGCAATAAAAATATGACATAAAACTTTAAACGATCGAGAGATGACCATCTGTGTCTCACTGTCTTTGTAAAATACTTTACGATCCTTTTGAAATCATGATTACTCGGTTAAATCAACTTGAAGGTCATGTCAACTATGCGTACGTTCGTTACAACTTGAACTCCTTAATCGCCGTACGATACTTATTAAAAGTTTAAAATTAAAACCTACTGCCAGTTGAGCATTTCACGAGCCATTCTGATTCCTAAGTACGGTTGAGCGCTCAAACTACTTGACAGACAGCATAAAAGCTTTACCTGCTAAGCGTAGTCAGCTGCCTACTACAAACTTTCATACTCAATTTTTCAGCCTCATTAAGCCTCGTTCTCGTTCATAATTTAAAAAATTCCATTTTAAAATTGAAGCTTAAAGTGAGTTAAATCTACAGGTGACCTAAATCTTGAAAAGGCATTTACAGACTTTACAGTCCACGAATGCTCTCAGGACACTGGAAATAGGGCGATTTTTCACGAAAATAGGGGAATAATTTTTTTTCAATAAATTGATGTTGGTACTTGAAAAAAGGAATTTTCTACCAAAAGAAATTTATTTTCAACACAAAAAGACGCATTTTCGAGAAAAAAAATAAATCAAACAGTTGCTTTTCAAGTCAAATAGTTCAAATTTAACGGAAAAGAGACGACATTTTTAACAACAATTTTTCAGTTTTAAACAGATAGTTGAATTTTCCAACTAAAAAAATTAATGTTCAAACCAAAAAGATAAATTTTCAGCCAAGAAAGATTTTTCAGCGAAAAAAGAAAAAAATTCAAAAAATTTTTGAAGTCAAAAAGGGAAATTTTCAAGAAAATAGTTTAACTTTCATTCAAGTAATTCAACTTTGAACTAATATTTGATTCTTCAACTAAAAAATATTTCTACTTCGAATTGAATCCTCAACCCCAAAAGAGATGAATTTTCAAACAAAAAAGACCAAATTTCTACAAAAGCAGTTCAATTTTCAACCAAAAAGTTCATTCTCAACCAAATTGTTGAATGTTCTACCAAAATCAATTTTTTACACAAAAAGACAAATTTCGAAACCAAAAAGAGGAATTTTCTACGAAGAAGTCGACTTTTCAAACCGAAAATATGAATTTTGAATAAAAAAGTTAAAAGAAATTTTCAACCAAATAGTTGAATTTTGAACTAAAAACAATCACTTTTGAACCCAAAACTGAATAGTCAAATTTACAGTTCACAACTATTTTCCAACAACAAAAAAACGAATTTTCAACAAAATAGTTCATTTTTAACCAATTAGATGAATCTTCAACTAATAAAATGAATTTTAAAGAAAGTAGTTCAACTGTTAACCAATAAGATTATTTTTCAACAAAATAGATGAATTTTCAACAAAAAAATATGGATTCTCAAATAAAAATATAATATTAGTTGAGTCTTTAACTAAAAGCGATTAATTTCCAACCAAAAATAGAATAGTTCAATTTCTTCCAAAAAAATTAGTTTTCAAATAAAAAATGAAATTTTCAATAAGTAGTTGAATCTTTAACCAATGAAATAATCTGGAAACCAAAAATGTAACAAAAGGTTTTTTAATTAAAAAGAGTTAACTTCCAACCAAAAAAGATGACATTTCTATCAAAAAATGAAATTTCAATCAAAAAAAATGAATTTTCCTATCAAAAGACGAATGTTCAACAAAACAATTGAATTTTCGACTAAAAAGATACCTTTGTAAAAAATATTTTAAGTTTCAACAAAATAATTAAATTCGGAACGAAATAGTAGAATTTTTAACCAAGTTAACTTTAAACCAATTATAGATGAATTTTCCTATGGGTTTTGTTAATATTCAGTTCGCATTCAAGCGAAAATCGAGAAAAAGGAGGAATTCTTGAAAAAAAAGGGGAAAAGAAGCGAATAGGGGAAAGAGTGTGTAGTCTGCATGTATGTATACACTTGCTTGTAAAGCGTAATTAAAATAAATATTAAAATTGTATTTTAATCGTCTATGACACCGGAAGTCTTGTACATGGTGACACCTTGAACTTCTATTTTAATCAAGCGATTTGCACCTGGAGTAATAGAGCGTAAATCAAAGAACATATTTACTCATCTTCGTATTAATCAGCCTTAAGTATCGATATATTTAAACGTAAGACACATGGCTTGGAATATATTTTCTCTCGCTAATAGTAAAGCTTGACTTAGACTTTGTAACACTTTTCTTGGCGAAAGAGACTCTCTTTTCTGTTTCCTGGGACAGGCGACCAACAAATAGTATTTTGCGCCCGGTGATCATTTCCACGCTCGCTAATTACGTACAGTCACTCACCGACCAGGTGTTATGATTTATGCGCTTTGCGGTACTCCTCTCGACTCAAAAAAATCGCCTCGTTCCCGAATCCCACTAAAAGAAGTGGTAATAAAATCGGTATAAAAAAATACGTTTGTCTTGTGGATTCCAGCGTAAAAAGTCGATTAAATGTCTGGAAATTAACCCAATTCGTGTGCCAGCAGTAAATTGAAATTTCATAAAAACTTGACACCCTCAGAAAAAAGTTTTACTCAAATTATAATAAACCAGTTTTATTTGTTCTTCAGCATAGTTTATATTTCCGGAGAAACAAAAACGCATTTCTATAATGAAATCACAGGGGTCACAATATCCGTCTCTTTTTTATCTAATCCCCTTTTTCCCCCTTAAATTTGAAAAATCACCTAAAATCAAGAATGTTGAAACAATTTTCCTCCCTTTTCACAAGGTTCTGATTCATTCGTTAAAAATCATAAAAAGCTAGAAATTAAAAAAAAAAAAAAACAAGACGCTGTGAAATAGTTTTGTTTGCCCCAAATTCAAATATTTCCTAAATGATTTATTTGCTGATTTTGTAGGTTTCAAGGAAATCGTTTCAATCGATAAACAGGACCCGAAAGATTAATTATTTCCTGTAAATGTAAATAAAATCTTGCATGCTTAAAATCCCTTATATTTAAAATAAAAATATTGCAGTTTCAACAAAATAGATGAATTTTTAACCTAATGGTTGAATTTTCAACCAAAAGGATCAATTTTGTACCAAGAAGATTAACGTTTCACTAAAAAAGACGTGTTTTCAACCGAAGCGATTATTTTTCAACTAAAATTATGAATCTTCAACTAAAAAAATGACTTTTCAAAACTTAGCTGAACTTTTAACCAAGTATAATTTAATTTTCAACCAAAAAAGATGAATTCTTAACAAAAAATGTAATAGTTGATATTTCAATCCAAAAGGATTTTAATTTTAATTAAAAAACAGTTGAATTTAATAAAAAAAAGATGATTTTTCTTCAAAACAGTTGAATTTTCTACCCGAAAATATGAATTTTCAACCGAATGCTTGAATGTATAACCAAATAGCTCAATTTTTAATCAAAAAGTTAAATTTTCAATTAAACGGTTGATTTTTCAACCTACAATGACTTAGTATCAACTAAATAGTTGAATTTTCAACTAAAAAAATAATAATTACTGAGCTATAAGTCTATTTTTCACTGAAACAGATGCATTTTTGAGCAAAAGGGACAAATTTAAGAAAAAAGTCGAATTTTTAACCAAATAGTTGAATTTCCTACCGACAGAGATGAATTTTCAATAAAATAGGATGAATTCTCTATTTAAAATTCGAATTTTCATCAAAAAAATCAAATTTTAGACCAAATTAATTAAATTTTAGACCAAATTAATTAAATTTTGAACAAAATAGTTGAATCTTCAACCTAAAAAGATGTAGTTTCAACCATGCAAATAGTTTCAGTTTCAGCCTTAAAAAAAATTAACCAAACATGGATTACCTGATATTCCAGCCAAAACAGGTTTGTTTTAAAATTTAAAAAAGTAGAATTCAAACAAAAAAATTCATCAGATTTTAATTATAAGGCAAATGAAAAAAAAAGATGAAATTTGAACAAAATAGTTCAATCCTCAACCAAAACCGATTGATTTTCAACCCAAAAACGTGAGTTTTTAAAATACTGTTAAACTTTAACAAACAAAAAAAAAGAATTTTTAAAAAATTAGTCAAATTTTCTGTCAAATTGTTAAATGTTCCAAACAAAAAGACGAAATTTCCACAAAACAAAAAAGAATTTTTAACCGAAAAGTTCAATTTTCAACCAAAAAAAAAAATTAATTGTTAATAAAAAATATAATAGTTCGATATTTTTAAACGAAAAGGCCAAATTGTTGAATTT
>CAKNXH010000101.1:395261-458110 GCA_932178445.1 Andricus quercusramuli | reverse complement strand
CGGCTGCAAGCGACAAGCAGAAGTCTTGGCAAACTTCCTCGCGATTACGCGTAAGTAATGAGAAGAAGTCCCTCGGTTGCAAGTAATGACAATATACAATGCGATAATAATTACAAGCACGGAGAATCTCCGCAGGGCTCGGCGAAGTAAAGGTAGAGAAAATATGTGAAAGCAAAATAATTTAATAGAAGACCGAGCCACTTGATGTCACCGACGATAATTTCGATGATGAGTAGATCCTTCGGAGATCTCCAGATGCAGTGACAAGAGTCACATTATCTACTTCATTTCAATTATTTCAATTTTTTTCCTCCGTCAGAAAATGAAAATAGAATCTAATTTTCTCTATTAGGAAGTTCTTATTTTCCATATATAGAAGTATTAATCTGTATTAACAGATGTTCACCCTATCACCCAGATGTTCACACCCGGGTGCCCACCACGGTACATTTGTGCATTTAAGTGGAGTCAAAATTAAAATTTCGCCTGGGGCCTCCTATTTGTCGTTAATTAGTTCAATTTTAAGCAAATAGTACATTTATAATTTATTTAGGAATTTTTTTTGCATAAATAATCGACTTCAAAGTGTAAATACGTCGCAGACACGCTCAGGGTACCCGGACCCACTATATAGAAATTCAAATTTTAGTAGACTATAAATTTCTTCTTAAGTTATTTTATATATGCACTGAAATGTTTTGAATAATAATCGAATTAATAATAATAATTCAGTTAATTATTAATTTATAAATATTCGTTACATTCTGTGTGCGGCAACCCGACGTGCAATATTGCGCATCGAGTTGCAGCGTAAACGTACCGTTCGTGTGGTCCACTAGGAACTGCAGGTGAATTGGCTTAATGTTTTTTTTTCTGTTTTAAAGTGCTTTCTGCCTTTTTCACCCACTTTTGATATTCATTTATTGAAATAAACGAGGAGACGATTTCATTTGTATAATTATTTAAGAAATTGAAAAATTGATAAAGTTGTGTGTGCAATTAAGGGTTAATGAATTAGCGCTTCTCAATAAATAAACACACATTCGAACAGAAAGTATGCGAGGGCAGAAAAAAATTCGGGGCTTTTCCTAGTTTATAAAATATTTCCCTGGTTATTTAAATTTTCAAATTCAAACCTTCAAAATTAACCAATTTTTAATTTGAAATATTCAACAAATCTGATTGGGAACAATTCTAACTTTGAATGAGTTCAATATTGGAAATTTATAAACATTTTTAATTTTTGTTCAAATTCAATTATTTAGCTATTGAAGCTTTCAATTAGAAATTGTAAACTAGACCATTTTTAATGCCTTAATTAAAAATTGCACAACTTGCAAAGCTTTTAAATAAAAATGGTCCAATTCTCGGAATTTTAATCTTTTATTTAAAAATATTCCTTCCACGAGTCGAAAGCCATCAAGATTAAACAATTTTTATTTCGATGTGTTCAAACAAAAAGGAATTCAATTTAAACATTTAAAATTGCCGAATATATTCAGAATCAAAATGTTAAAAACTAATCAATTTCGTATTTAGTGAAATCAAAATTCAACAGAACAAGAAAATGCACTGTAAATTGTTCAGGTATTAAGACATTTAATTACAAATTATCCAAGATTGAGTGACAGAAATATATTTTCTTTTTTCAATCCAAAGTTATGCAATGTTGTAAGTTTTCAATTTTATTATTCAACTGTTAAGGTTTTTGATTAAAAATAGTACAGCTTAAATAAAATTCCATCATTTTAAAAGATTATATTCAACATCATTTAATTTTACACGCTGAAATCATTGAACCAAAAAAATGTTGATTTTTCCAATCTAAAAATTGTTTTCATTCGAACATATATTTTTTTAAATTATGCCTTCCAATTTAAGAATTTTCTTTAGTTGTCCAACTTATTCAGGTATCAAGCTGAAATTTTCATAGCGTCTTCAATTTAAAATTATCTAACTTTTGAAGGATTTAAATTCGAAATTGTACATTAAAGTTTAAAATTACCTTTGTTTAATGTTAAGTGCTCCCAATCTTAATGACACAATTTTGTCTGATTTTCAAATTCTCGAAGGCAGTTAATTTCCGTAATTTTTTAGTCCTGAAATTTCAAATTTCAAATTCCCTTGAAAAAAAAGATTTTTATAGATTATTCTAACAGAACAAAACTATTAAATATTTTTTGAAGAGAATTAGTGAATCTGCTATTTCCCTGAATTTGAAATTTTGTTTAATATAATATTTTCGGGAATTTGAAATTTCGTGAGTTTTCATTTTTCGAGAAATTTCTGTTTCTCTAATTATTTTTTCGGAATTTGTCCACGTTTAGACGAGCATTCTGGATTTCGAAAATTCGGCGAAATTATCTAATGGCATAATAATAATAATAATAATAATATTATTAAAAGGCATTTATCGCTCATTTCTAACTCTACGACTTTGAAGGAGTTAAATTTAAAATCAAACCATTTTTAATGTTTTAATTTAAAATTGATCAATATTGAAGAATTGAAACTTGAAACTGCTCAACTCTTAAAGTTTTAAATTTGAAAATACCATTGGATAAATTTTTGTACTAACACTACAAAACTTTTAAAAACTGTAATTTCCCGATAAAATGGTCGTAGCTAAATATCACTGTTATAGAAAAATGTGCAATAGACTTTAAAAAAGTTATCAATCTTTTTAAATAACAATAAATAATAATCAGCACCATTATAACTGATTTGGTTAATTATTTGAACGAATGGATGGGAACTAGTTGTTCATAAATTGAGGGATATTAGCAAAATAGTAAATAATATCTGTGGAGGGTATACGGGAAGCTTTATCATCCTCCTTGTCAGCACATTTGAATGATAGTCCGATTCCAACCTCTGATCCCTAGCACATTGGTTTTGAGTAGCTCGTTACCAGCTCGTTACGAGACGTTCCTAGATCAGTGACGAATGGCCGGTAAAGCTCACTACTATCAACCAAATTTTTCTGTTCGATCGGCAATTTTAACTTTAACTACCAACTGCCATGCCCGTAACTATCCCTTAAATGCCATCCAATTGGAAGATTTATCCATAAAACAACTTCGCTCATTCCCGCATACCCCACCATTCATGGACTCCATAAACATTTCTAAAAATGCCATTTGTCTCTAACCAAAATGTAATAAAACACCAAAAGTTAAGTTGATTTTTCTCATAAGCATTTATCGCATTAAGAAATAGTTGAAGTTCCCAGCAAATGAGACGAGTTTTTAACAAAATGATTGAACTTCTAAGCAAATAGTTAAATTTTAAAGATAAAAGCTAAAAAGGTAATTTTCAACCAAGAAAGATGAATTTTCAACGAAAAAAAGATGCCTTTTCTACCGTAAAAGATGAATGGTCTATCCAAAAGGACGAATTTTGAACAGAACAGTTGCTTCTTCAACCAAAAAGATGATTTTATCGAAGTAGTTGAAGTTTGAACAAAATAATTAAATTTGTAACAAAATTGTTGAATTTTAACCAAATAGTATTAATTTTCAATCTACAAAGAGGCACTTTCAACCACATGGTTGCATTTTTTAGATGTTGCATTTTCCACCAAAATTTTCATTCTAAATCAAGAAAGGTAGCTTTTCTACAATAAAAGATGAATTTTCAATCCGGAAGGACGAATTTTCAACAAACTGTGGAATTTTCGAAGATAAAAGATGACTTCAACAAAATAGTCGAATTCTTAGCAAAAATAATGGAATTGTTAACAAAAACAATTGACTTTTTAACAAAAAATATGAAATTCCAACAAAATGTTCAATTTGCAACCAAATAGTTTAATTTTTTACTGAGCAAAAATGAAAAAACTTAGAAAAATAAGAAAAAATAATTCTCAATAAAAAAAAACAACAAATTTTCAAGAAAATAATTCAATTTTTAACCAAGAAGATGAATTTAAAAAAAAAAAGGATGAATTTTCAACCAAAAAGATGATTTTTTAATCAAGAAGATGAATCTTACCAAAAAATATGAATTTTCAACAAAAAAAGTTGATTCTAAACCACATAGTTTAATTTTTCACCGAAATGATGAATCTTCAACAAACAAAAAATTACAAGTAGATCAACTGTAAAACAAGTATTTGATATTTTAACCAAAAAAATACATGAATTTCCAGCAAAATACATGAATTTTCAAACAAAAATATCAATTTTGAACAAAAAATGGAATAGCTACATTTTCAGTTTGAAAAAAATAATTCTCAACCAAAAAAAAACTAATGTTGAAGAAAATAATTAAATTTGCAATCAAAGAGATGAATTTTCAACTAAAATGATGAATTTTCAACCAAAAAGATGATTTTCTAACCAAGAAGTAGTTTACGTTTCTACAAAATTATTGAATTTACAATCTAAAAGGGCAGTTGATATTTCAATAAAAAAATATGAAGAATTTCCAACAAAGTACATTAATTTTGAAACAAATAGTTGAATTTTCAAATGATAAGATCAATTTTCAATGTAAAATATCAATTTTCAACGAAAACTAAAATAGTTTTATTTCCAGTTTAAAAAACTAATTTTGAACAACAACAACAAAAAACGAATTTTTCTCAAAATAATTCAATTTTCAACTAAAGAGATCAATTTTCAACCAAAACTATGATTTTTTAATTAAGACAAGATTTAATTAAAAGATTTATTGTTAAAATTCGTAATTAATCCTGAAAAAATACTTATTTTTAACAATTAGATCTTAAACTTAATTAGTTAATGAACAATTCATTAATTTTTCCTTTTCGATTTCTTCTACAAAGAAGACGAATTTTCAACCAAATAGTTAAATTTTCAATTAAAAAAGATAACTTTCCATTTGAAAAAGATAAATTTTCATCCAAATAGTCAAATTTTTAACGAATCTAGATAAATTTTGAACCAAAAACAGGCAGTTTCCAAGTCTATTTTTGATTTGGGAATTTGTTGCACTCTTATCGCGATGCATAAAATGGTTCATAAGAAAATAAGTTTCATTTCGATCTCTAATTAATTTTTAAAATAGATATTTCACCTCAATTCATTGAAAGATATCAATTTTTTTAAATATTGTTTAAAGGTTCTTTTGAAATTAGCCATTTTTATAAATGTGTGCTTTTTGGATTATTTCTTTTCCTATTTGGAAAGTGTAATAGTTGGAATAGATTGATTCCGAATCAACTTCAAATAAATGTAGACATTTTAAACAACAACAAAAAAACATTCAACCAAAAATAGTTGGATTTTCTTATCGGGTTTGATTAATTCAGTTCGCATTTCAACGACAAAATAAAAAAAGGTTATTTTTCTTGAAAATACGGGAACAAAGAAGAATTCTTTCAAAAAAAGTGTATCAAGGGGAAGAGTGTGAAGTCCAAAATGTGAAAGTGATTTTCAAACCTTGTTACCCCTGTTACCAATCGTATTTTTTGGCACGACCTCCTCCCCACCCTTCATTTTGGTAACGTAGTTTACGTACGGTCCCTAATTAGTATAATGTTTATAAAATAATTTCGGTATCTATCATAGCATAACAATGGTATGCCCAAGTCCGAAGAACCTCGAAGGATCCTTCATGCACCCGCAATATTTCCATCTTCAAACGCTTCCACTCTAGAATAATTAAGACTCTTCTGAGACAGTCTATAAAAAGATAAATAAGAAGGAAGTGTGTTTATCAACTAAAATTATTAGAGAGCAATTTAATATCGCAATAAAAAATGTAATCATCAAGTATAGGTGTAAGTGTCGGTCATCAGTATATAGTAGGTCTAAAATCCAAGGTTCATAATTGAGTATAAAAAATTCTGATGCCGCATAACAATATTGTTAAATCCTGCTCTGGAAAATAAATCAACTTTATTGTAAATGTGATTAAATGTGGTCAAGTCGCATTTCAATCAAGTTCATTTTGCAGTTAGTCATTACTCACTCATTGCTCAATAAGAAGAAAAAGTATACTGAATGCAATACGGAAAAGGAACCTGGATTTCGAAGCGCATTAGGGTCCTTCTGCTGAGATGCATCGCGATTAATATTAATGCGATAATTATCCCGAATGAATCATAATTAATATCGCGGTCCATTATCCAGTGCGAATATAACATCCGTTAGTTTATATGTGAGTCATTAAGGGCAACTCAAAACGTTTAGTCGTTGCTGGGACTGAATTCAGTTAAGTGGTACACCTTTGCTTCCGACCTGGAATCTTATATCAGTCTCATTTGTATCCATATTTATCATAATTGATGAGTGGAAACTGAGAAGTTATTTTTTTATTAAATAAGTTTGACAAATTATTATCAAAATTGCTAATGTACTTCATTATTAGGGCCTAACATGTTGCGTAGTCCAATACACTTTTTGTAGTCCGGATTTCAAAGTGTGGTCCGAAATAACAAAAAGTGTAGTCCGGTAAATGAATTTCATTTTCTAATCGATTTTCCCAGTTTTCTAACCTAATATTTTTAGAGTATCAAAAATTACCTTCAATGTTTATTTAAACTGTTTAGTTTTTCTGACTTAAACGCGAACTGACTTAATAAGAGATAAGAAAATCGAACTATTTTGAGTTGAAAGACAATTCTTTTTGGTTGAAAAGCCTAGTTTTGTTAAAAACTCGTCCTTTTTGGTTGGAAATTCAACATCTAGGGTTCAAAATTCAACTACTTTCGTAGTAAATTATACCATTTAGTTGACAATTAACCTTAAGGTTGAAATTTCAACTATTTTGTTGTCGATTGATTGTTTCCTTCAAAACTCGTCTTTTTGTGCTAAGAATACAACAATTAAGTTGATGTTTTTTTTTCTGGACTGAAAAATTTGTTTTGCTTGAAAATGTAACCTGTTTGTTGTAATTTTTTTTTTTTTTAATGCAACTGTTTTCAATTTAGACTAAATTCTTTTTGGTTGAAATATCAAATATTGCATTTTACGTTGAGAATTCTTTTTTTTTTGGCTTCAAAATTGAACCATTTGGTTGAAATTTCTTTTCTTTCTTGGCTAGAAAATTTTTCTTCATTAAAAATTCGTCTTTGAAAATTCATCTCTTTTGGTAGAAGTTTCATATTCATTGGTTAAAAATGCAACTTTTTTATTGAAAATTAATCTATTTCGGTTGAAAATTCAACTACTTCATTAAAAGTTGAACTACTTTGTTGAAAATTAGTTATTTGGTTGAAGACTCGCTATTTTAATTTGAAAATTATCTTTTTAGTTGAAAACTTAACTATTTTGTTGAAAATTCATTTTTTTACTCAAAAATTCAATAATTTGCTTGACATTTCTTTTTTTTCTTGACTGAACAATTTTTCTTGATTGAAAATTCGTCTTTTAAAATTCATCCCTTTTGGTAGAAAGTTCATATTTTTCGGATGATAATGCAACTGTTTGCTTGAAAATTAATTTGTTTTGGTTGAAAATTCAACTACACTTGATCGAAAGTTAAACTATTGTGTTAATAATAAATTTTTGGTTGAAGATCCATCATTTTAATTGAAAAAGAAAATCTTTTTAGTTGCAAATTTCAATAATTATTTGAAAATTCAAGTATTTGCTTGAAAATTCATTTTTTTAAATTAGAAATTCATCTTTTTCGTTAATAAGTCAACTATTTGGTCAAAAGTGGATCTATTTTGTTAAAAATGAAATACACTTTTATTTTTCTGGGAAATCCCCTCGTTTCCTCTGTTTTTAGACCTTTTCGACCTACATGGAAAAAAATTATCATTGAATCAAGAAAACGAGTTTACTTGTCCGTATTTAGAACCTCCATTCCCTTGATTCAAAAACAATGGTGGTTCTAAATACGGAAAAGTAAACGCGTTTTCTTGATTCAGTGATCATTCTTTTTCCGTGTGTGAAGTCTATTTTCGAATCTAAAAAACGGAATACCGGAGAAGATAAGTGAAACATATTAAAGCTGAATTCCAGACAGACTTTGATTGAGACTGACGTTTATAGAATAAAAGAGAGTGCCTCTTCACATTCCTCATCCGCAGAGGTTTGCAACCTTGTAAACTGTAAAGAGCAATTTTCGCCAAGAATCAAGAAACAATCGCGACGGGACGTCCACATTCGTTCGTCAAGGTTTGCACTGTGAAATGCATAATTCGCTGACTGCACTTCCTGAACTGACCTAGGATGTGCGAAACGAATTTCCTCTATATATGACGATCATTGATGACGACGTCAAAAGGACAAAAAGCAATCCAAGAAAAAGGCCTTAATCATTTTCACAAAAACTATCCAGATCGTAGACCTGAAACACGCGGAAAAATTATTATTGCAGTACTTTTGAATTTCAGATATAAGTTTTATTATTAGTTTTCCGTTGTGTGGCTTTGGGTTCCGTAAATGATGAAGATTTAAATTTTCATCTGATGATTCGGCTCCATATATGGGCCCTCTTCAGTGATTTATTCTTGAGAAATATCACCTTTTTCCTTATTGGATTGAAAGTTCATCTTTTGGTAGAAAAATCGTATTTTTTGGTTGGAAGTTGATTATTTTTAATGAAAAAGTCTACTTTTATATTTTTTGTTCAGAATTTATCTCATTTGACTGAAAATTTAATTATTTTCTCAAAAAGTATTTTTTTTCGAAAATTCAATTGTTTGTTGAAGATTTATCTCTTTGGTTGAGAACTTAACTATCTAGTTAAAAATTAACTTTTCTGTCAAAAATTAACTTTTCTGTCAAAAATTAACTTTTCAGTCAAAAATTTATATTTTCGGGTTGAAAATTCAACTCTTTTATTAAAAATTCGTCTTCTTGGTTTGACCATTTATTTTTGTTGTTTGAAAATTTTGTTATTTCGATAAAAATTTTTTGTTGTTGTTACAATTCAATTTTTTTAACTTAAAATCTAACTATTCCATTTTTGTTGAAAATTTATATTTTTCAGTTGAAAATTCGTCTTTTTTGTAGAATTGAACTTTTTGGTAAAACATTCAAATGTCTAGTTGAAAATGAACTTTTCTGCTGAAAATTCATATTTTCGGGTTGTAAATTTAACTGATTTGTAGAATTTTTTGTTTTGTTCGGATTGATAATTTAACTACATATCTGCTTAAAAATGAACTTTTTTTGCTGAAAATTCAACTGTTTTGTAGAAACTTCGTCTTTTTGGCTTGAAAAATCAAAAATTTGGTTGATTTTTTAATTTGTTTTTTGGCTGAAAATTTTATCTTTTTTTTGGTAAATTCAACTATTTTAAGCATTTTGAGGTGTTCAGTCTGATAGCGGAATTCTAAATCTACCATTTACATTCGAAATCTCAAATGATCATTATTTTCATAACTTCTTTCACGATCAAGTCTGATCTCTGCATCATTTTTTTCTCATGATGGGTGTTAGTAACCTGAAAATATTTATTTTACTTACAAGACTCGTGACCGAGGAGATTATGCTTTTACCAATATTTTCATTCACAACCGCAGGGTCTTTGGAGCGACCACGTAGAAAAATATGCAGGTGAATAAGAAGCGTAGCAGGAAAGAAAGGTGGCTGAGGTAATTCATCCTTCCGTGAAGAATTTACAGGTCGATTCGTGTTGGCAGGTGTCACACGATCTGCTTCTCTCTGACCAGAAATTCGATCGACAACACAAACATTAATCACGATAGCATCTGCCCAATCAAGCCCTTTTTCATACATCATTCTGAGTAATAGTATCCATTATCAAAATCATTTTTTTTTTTTTCGAATAAATTAAAAGCCAAAAAAAAAAAAACTGTTGATAGAGAGGATTTTTGAATTCAAAGCAGACAGTATCCAAATTTCGATATCAGGAAATCTCATTAAGATAGCAGACTTCACTCCTTCCCCTATTCCCTCTTTTCTCGTTTTTCAAAGGATTCCTCTGTTTTCAAACAAACTTCCCCGTTTCCTCGTTTTTTCTTTTAAATCTAAACTGAATTAATATTCCATTAAGAAAATCCAACTATTTTTGGTTAAAAGTCAAATTTTTTATTGAGAAGTCTACAATCACGTTTTTGGTTCATAATTTATCTCATTTGGTTAAAAATTATTTTGTTTTGGTTTAGGATTAAACTATTTTGTTGAAAATTAATCCTTTTTTATTGAATTCGACTGTTGTTTACTTAAATTAAAATCTTTCTTATAGTTGGATATTCTACTAATTGGTTGAAAATTTATCTTTTTTATTCAAAAAATCAACTATTTCGTTGAAAATTCATGTATTTTGTTAAAAATCTATCTTTTTTGTATAAAAATAATCGTTTAGGTTAAAAAATCATCTTTTTGGTTCAAAATTCAACTAGATTTGATTAAATGTGAAATTCTTTTGTTGAAAAATTATTTTTGATTGAAGATTCATGTATTTTGTTAAAAATTTCTCTTCTTTCGTAGAAAATTTTCTTGGTTGAGAATGTATCTATTTAGTTGAAAATTCAGCTATTTGGTTGAAAGTTAACTTTTTACAAAAAATTCATATTGTCGGTTTGAAAATGATACTTTTTTGTTGAAAATTTGTATTTTTTGGTTAATTTTAACTGCTTTTTCATTCAGATTAAAATATTTTTTGCTTAAAATGTCATATTTTATCGTAGAAAATTCCAATGTAAAAATTTCATCTTTGGTAAATATTGCAACTGTTTGGTCGAAAATTGTTGTATTTTTTTATTTTTCCTTTTTTGGTAGAAAGTTAATCTTCTTAGCTGAAAATGCTTAAAAATTCAATAATTTTTTTGAAAATTAACGTATTTTTTTTAGAAATTTATCTTTTATGGTAGAAAATTAATTTTCCATATGAAAATTTATCTATATAATATTTTTTGGTTGAAATATCATATTTTATGATAGAAAATTTAATGGCATCGTAAAAAAATATCTTTTTGGTTGAAAAATTATCCTTTATAAGTTGAAAATTCAACTATCTGGTTGACAATTCTTGTATGTATTCTTGTTGAAAATTCGTCTTTGCTGGTTAGAAAATTCAACTGAATTGTTGAAAATTTTATCCTTTTCGACTGAGAATTAATCCTTGGTAGAAAATTCATCCTTTATTGGCTGAAGTTAAGCTTTCTTGGTTGGAAATTAACTTTTTTGTTGATAATTCAACTACTTGCTTAAAAGTTGAACTATTTTTTTGAAAATTCGCCTCTTTTGCTTGAAAGTTCAATTATTTGTTTGTAAATGCAGCTGTTTGATTAAAAATTAATTTTGTTGAAAATTGGACTATTTGGTTAAAAATTCATCTTTTTTTTACTGAAAAGTAACTATTTGGTTGAAATTGCAACTGCTTTGTTGAAAATTCGTCTGTTTTGTTTGAAAATTCAACTATTTGCGTGTAAATGCAGCTGTTCGATTCAAAATTAATTTTTTTGTTCCAAATTATATTTTTGTCGAAAATACAAATGTTTGGGTTTCGACTTTCTAGCTTACAAACTTCATTCTTGTATCGAAAACTCGTCTTTTAGGTAGTAAATTGATGAAAATGCAATATATATTGACTTGGCCTTAGGAATTTAAAGTGTTTTATATTGAATTTCATATGGTATCTATATTAATTTTATTCGCCAGAATTTATTCCCTTATCCCTATTTTCGTGAAAAATCACCCTATTTCCCCTGGCTTGAGAGCATTTTGGGCTGTAAAGTCCGAGAGAGACAAATCAATCAATAAGGGTAGATTGAAGAGAGACAGAGATAGTCTAGAAGAGGCTGAGAATCTCTTCGACTCATGGAAGAGGTTCTTTCGGGCTCTTAGAGGAGAAAAGAGAAATGTTAAGAACAAGAGAGAATCTTGGCTAAAAAGAGAAAGAGATCACAGGACTTCTGTCCTGTATGCGAGAAATTGTATGTGCGAATATGGTGTACACGCTGGGTACATAAATCACCTGCGCCAGTAGCGAAGGAATGTGTACACCGTATAGTATTCATTCGCTACACCAGACAGTTCGTCCAAGATTTCATTTTGAGATCCACCGAAGAGCAATCGAGTCCTTCTCGTTCCCATTTTCAAACTCTCTCTTGTCCTGACAAAATTTGCGAACCAAATTTTGTTTCTTTCTCTTTTAATCGGAACCATCAGATTTTAGACAATGCAGGAAAAAAAGAATCGTTGAATTATTTTTCAGTTTTTTTTTTTTTTAATCGGAACATTTACTGGCTGAGTTTTCTGAAATATGAAAAACTCAGCCGGTAAATGTCGTTCCTTTAGTTTCAATTAAAAAAAAGATAAATAATTGAACGAAATTTGCCTGAATCCGTGTTGGCTGTATGGTGACCGATTGAAACGATTAAATTTATGAGACCACGTCTAAAAGTAATATTTCCATTCTAATTCAACCTGTAACAAAATTGATCACTACATTTTTACTGAATCGGTATTCTTAAATTCTCCGATTTAAATATTTTCCATTAAATCGATTCATTTTCCTGGGAACCCAAAGGAATCGTATTTAAAAAAAATCTCACTGAGATTTTAATAAACGAAAAATTTTGGGACAAAAGTGGTTTACCGAAAGTTCCATTTGGAGTGAAACAAAGTCGTATTGAGACTGAGTTTCACGGCCTTACTTACCGTAAGCCTGCGGCAGATGCGCTGACAAGCAAGAATCATTTTTTAAAGGCGTCGCGCTCAACAGATTGCACCAACGACTGATTGATGCAGCCAGTCAACAATCCACAATTCGCACACGTTGGCTTCCCTATTCATCTTCTTCTTGCACTTCGCGCATTAGAGCCAATGCCACAAGCATTAGGCCGTCATGGTCTGGACACGAACTACCGCGTTTACGCCAAGATTAAGCCTCCATAGTTTCTTCCAAGGGACTAGGAAAAACTGATAATTCACGTCGACACCTGTCTTTCGCAGTTTTCACGCTGTGCGTCCTCTTCTAAAAAGAAATAGAACATATGTTAGGGGAAACCTCCCTAAAGTGGATAATCATTAATTAAGAGCACCAGCAAAAAAAAAATAGATCATTTCAATTGTATTTATCAACGTGTTTAGTCTCTTAACTGTTAGTTAAGTTTAATTCATTGGTTTACATACATTAGTATTTTTAATTAATGATTATCCACTGTAGGGTACATTATCCACTGTAGGAAGGTTTCCCCTATGTGTAAAAACTGAAGTGATTGTTCAATATTTGAAAAAAGCCAATTTTAATACGAACAGACTCAACAACCCAAAATGCTCTCTAAACAGGATGATTTCTCACGAAAATATGGGAATAAATTTTTATTGATAGCATTATAAGTTTCGAACCAAATAGTTGAATTTTGAACATACAAAGTTGAAATTTCAAACCAGAAAGATGAATTTTCAACAAAGCAGTTGAATTTTCAACAACAAATTAATTTTCAAAAAATAGTTTGATTTTTAAAAAAAAGTTGAGTTTTCAAACAAAAAAGTCGAATTCCTTAGAAAACATCTGACTTTTAAACCGGAAAAGATGAATTTTCATCAAAATTTTATTTTCGACCAAGAAAGATAAATTTTCAACCAAATAGTTGAATTTTCAACCTACAGAGATGAATGTTCAAACCAAAAAGACAAATTTTCAGCAAAAGAGTTGAATTGATTAACCAAAGGGATGCCTTCCAAATGAAATTCTTGAATTTTCAACAAAATAATTGAAGATTTTACCAAATAATAAAATTTGTAACCAAATATGTTGAAGTGCCAACCAAAAATATAATATAGAAAACTTTTCAACCAAAAAAAATTAACTTTTAACCAAAAATAGTTGGATTTTCAACAAATTAGATAAATTTCCAAGAAAAGAGTTGAATTTGCAACCAAGAAATATTTTTCAGAACGAAAAAAAATTCAACCAGATTTTTTTAATTTTCAAGCCAAAAAGACGAATTTTCTACAAAACAGATGAATTTCCAACCTCAAAATATGAATTTTTAACAACTAAGTTAATTTTTAGCAAACTGTTAACATTTCAACACAAAAAAACGACTTTTCTACAAAAAAGTTGAATTCTTAGTAAAGAGTTAAATTTTCAACTAAAAAGATGCATTTTCGACCAAAAACAATTTTTATAAAGTAGTTCAACTTTCGAAAAGGACGAATTTTTAACAAAATACATGAATTTTCATGTAAAAAAAATCTTTTTTAAACCAAAAATGAAATCGTTAAATCGTCAATTGAAAAAAAATAAGAAAAAAAATTGTAACAAAACAGTTGAATCCTCAACCAAGACAGATTGATTTTCTGCTAAGAAAGATTTTTCCATCAAGAGAGAAAAACATTTCCCAATAAATTTGTAGGTTTTTAAGCCAGAAAGGCGAATTTTGTAAAAAAAAAAGTTGAATTTTCGACCCCAAAATATGCATTTTCAACCAAAAAGTTAATTTCCGATAAATAGTTAAATCTTCAACCAAAGAGATTTCTTTTTAACAAAATAGTTTAATTTTTGACAAAATAATTAAACTGTAAACCAAGCTAAATTCTGAACCAAAGACTTTTACATTAAAATTAATGAACATTTAACCAAAAAAGATTTCTTTTCCACAAAAGATGAATTTTCAATAAAAAAGGACGAATTTGAGTCCAAAAAAGACTACTTTTGAACAAAAAAGTTGAGATTTCAACCAATTAATCAAAATTTCAACCAAAAGAGATGAATTCTAAAAAAATAATAATAGACTTTTTAATTAAAAAGATTACTTTCCTACCAAAAGATTAATTTTTAATCCAAAAGGATAAATGTTTAACAAACCAGCTAAATTTTCGACCAAGAAAATTAATTCACAACCAAAAATTCAATATTTGATATTTCAATCAAAAAATATTTTATTTTCTAATAAAAATTAACTTAATTCAACAAGAAAGACGAATTCTCAACAAAATAGTTAAATCCTCAACAAAAACAGATTAGTTTTCAACCAAACAGTTGCATTTTTAACAAAAAATAATAAAATTCCTACCATGAGGAGAATTTTTAAACACGAAAATGAATTTTCAACAAAACAATTGAATTTTTAACAAAATTCAAATATTTCCAACTAAATAATAAAACTTTCAGCCAAAAAAATTAATTCTGAACGAAAAATAAAATGGTAGAAAGAGTGTGAAGTCTGTACAAAAGTCGAATGGCAAAACGGTATTCTATTTAGAATTACCACAAGAAAATGCTGAACTATAATAATTTTTAGTGTCAAGCTTCAAGAAGATATATAACTTTGCTCGCATTTTTTTATTCGTACAAACGTCATAATAAATTAGTAGGTAGTGTGATTGACGCATGTCTTACTTTCTGGACAAGAAATGCTACGATTATTAATATTCCTCACCATCTCGTATCTTCCAATGACACCTACGTGATCAGCGGGGGTTCCACCTTCTCCTCGTGAATCTTTCAAATCTATGGATCTATCTGTGTGACACTTGACGGCTGAACAAAATCCATCCTATATTGACAGATAATCAATTGTTGTTTGTACGGCCCCACTGCGAAGGGCGTAAAAAGTAGCATAAATTCCACTGATAAATTTCCTCCATGATCGATAGTCACTTCTCGTTGAGCTATGAACATTAAATCATTTTTGAGAATAGTTCTCAATACGTTCTTTAGAAAAAAACTACGTACATAAGAAAATGTATTAGATGTCCAAGCGTTTCTGCGTTGGGTTTCAGTTGGCAATCGCCGTTGTCGGTCGCAAGAGAGATGATCGCCGAAAATTTCTCGAATTTTGAAAAATCTGAAATTTATAGGACATAATCTTTAAACTCTCATCTTTAAGTTAACGAAACTTGAAAAATCTTGACGGGTTCCTGAAATATAACCAAAAATGTCCAAGCGTTTCTGGTCGGATTTCAGTCGGCAACCACCGTTATCGACCGCGAGAGGCCGAGAATATCTCGGATTTTGTAACTCAACTTCAACTAGTTCCGTGATTTAAGAAAGTTGTGGGAAAAATCTGAAAATTATGGGAAGTGATTTTCAAAATCTTCTCTGTAATTTAATTAAATAAATTTTTTTTTAAATATATACGGGATCCCAAAATATGACTAAAAGTGTCCAAGCGTGTTTTCCTCAGTTTTCAGTTTGAAGGAAAGATAAAGTTTTAAGAATTGGCTCATATGAATTTCAGATTTTTGCTATAACTTAAGCAAGTCATGACACAAGTGGAAGGCAGCGTACAAAATTCGAAAAAGTTTAATTTTTTCAAATTATTTCTCTCCTCTTGAAAATATCAGAAGTATCTTAATAGGGATCATTCAGCGCGGAATTTCAGAAGTTTTATAACCGTTAAAAAAAATCTAGCCTCATTGCCGACCGAGTAATCGCGTTTCAAACTCATCAGAAATTCTAGGTGCTACTTTGAACACAATCACTTGAACAAAGAAGATGGTCCTCTTGTAAAAATTACATTTTTTGTTAATTTGAGTAACTAAAAACATGTTCTTATAATATATATTTTTTCATTTTTCAGAGTCGTATGGGTTTGGTGCGCACAATGAGCACGGAAGAACGATGGCAGGATTTGGCATCAATGCTGTCACTTCCGAGTGGTGCGAGTCACTTTGCACATCCAGCACTTCCTGGATATCCAGGACATGGCATGAGCCACAGTCATTACGAGGCACAACGTAATGTATTGCTTCATAACGCTACTTTGGCACCTCCAGTTGGCGATCTCAATGGCACAAGTCCGTACCACAACGTTGGTGAGATATTTTTCCATTTGTTATCTTAATAGTAAGATCTACACTCAACTCCCGATATAAGACCAGTTTCAGCCATAGCTTGCCTTGGTCTTCATCCTAAATCGGAGGAATTCAAACGTAAACAGGCAACTAACGCGCTGAGAGTGCGGTCCTCGAGCTGTTTGTCACGCTTGACTCATCTCATTACAAAACTGCTGAGGCCAACAGTTCTAGGAATATCGTAAACCCGGGGATCTTATATTGGGAGTTGAGTGTTTACCTTTTATCAAAATTATATTGTATTATTTATTTTGGATAAAGCTTTCAATTATTCTATTATGGGCACAAAAAACAGGTCTCGGTAAAAGAAAGTTAATTATACTTCCACAAATTGCAATAGTATTATTGATGGTACCGTTTAAAAGATAAAACTTTATTTTTTATAGGCATATTTGAAACATGAGAGTAAAATTATTTATTTAATTCTATTGTTAATAGAACCAAGGATCATACTGGTTCAGCAACACAATTATAGAGAAAATAGCGTAAATTTGTTTATTTTAAAAAGACCAGCATAATTTTAAAAAATTGAAAAATGCTATACCAATTTATTGTTGCGTTTTTTAAATCCAAGTTTAAATAAAATATTTGTGGAAAATATTGAAGACATGAAAGAAATGATTTTAAAGAAAATAATTGTATAGTCAATCGAACTTTTTTTCAACAAAAATATATGATATATCGCATATCCCAAATAATATGCAGAGTGGCTAGAAACACAAACCTTTCAAAAGACCAAAACATAATTAAAAATATACTTTTTTTCATGAGAAATAATGTTTTCTCATTTAAACGATATCATATTTTTTTCCGAGATCTGCTTTTTTGGTCCTTCATAACTTCAAAACTAGCTCAATTAAACCTTATCAGTCTTATCAGCTGACCCACAATTATATTTCCATGCTCTAGATCTAGAAAGACAGAAGATTTTAAATAAATAACGTACTTTATATTTCATAGTCTAAAATCTTTTTATGATCAATCGAATCGTTTGAGCTTAGGGAAAAATATTTGTGATTTGGAATTCGAAAAAAATGAAACGAAAAAATGTTTTTGGAATCGGTTCATATCTTCTATTCTCTTTAAAATTTGTTTTTATTTCCTCTTAGTTAGAAAATAAAGGCGAATTTTTCATATACGCAGTTTTTAACTAATAAACAATAATAAAAAATTGTAATTAGAACGAAAAAATTTGTCTCATCTACCATTTTAGTAATGTTGGGATTTTTTAATATTGTTTTATTTTGAGACGTTTTGAAACCCATGATAATTTTTTTTCACGAAAGCAAAATGAAAACATGTTTCTTTGGTGCAAGCTGAAGAACTTTTATGTTCGAAGTATTTCACACATTCTCAAAAGATTTTAAATTAGCAAAAAAAAAAGTCGGGTCTCAACCCACACATTTTTTTCCTCGGCTAAAACGATTGAATTAATTTTGGAATTTTCAAAACAATTTAAAATTGAAAAAATTGTTCACAATTCAATTTGAAAATCATCTTCAGTTAATTCTAGCTTAAAATTGTATAGTCGTCTCAGATCCGTTCAAATTAATTTTACAAAAAGAGTTGTAGGGTTTAAATCGAAATTGTTTATCTTAAGGATGCATTGATAAAATCTTAGTTTTAAAAAAAGTTAATTTTAAAAGCAATTCAGTGATACAAATTACAAATATGCTCGAATTGTCATATTTTCAAAATTGAAACATACTCTTGAATTCAACCTGTTTAATGTTGAAAGAATTTTATTTAAATTTGTGAAATTTGACCGTCGATTTTAAATTGTGCAATTTCGAATCATTAAAATTAGGAATAGAAAAATTTCCTAATTTTTAAATTGTTTAAGTTTGAATAGTTTAAATTGAAATTACATAGCACAATCATTTTCACCTGAAAGCGACCGCACTCGGAATTTTTATGCAACGAAATTAGAAATGGTGTGCCCCTTGACGTGACTTAAAATTTGCATTGCAAAGAAGTTAATTTTTCGAGAAATGCTCCCTTATCTGAATTAAACTGCTCACTTATACAGGTGGACCATCAAATCTGGGATCAGCGGTGGCCACATCGATGAACTTAACAAACAGTAGCGAACCAATAGGACCAGAGAACGGTGCAGCTTACAAGTCCGAGCCAAACGATATGATGTACTACCATACACCAACCTCCGATACGATCAATCAAACGACCGATGGATTTTTTTCTGCCCTTCTCCAAGACGAAGATCTCCAGCTGATGGACATGTCAATGAACGATAGTGAGTACCTTCAGTTTTTGATGTTATGTTATCGACTAGCGTGGTGAAATAGTTTTTTGTCCATGGAATGACGGTTATTGATCTACCAATCTAAACCATAATGGATATAGTCTTTAGCTGTGAAAAAATTGATCTCTAGCTCCGCTGGGATTCGAACCCAGGTCTACAGATTGCCGGTTAGACATTGAGTTGTACCAGACCGGCAATCTGAAGACCTGGGTTCGACTCCCAGTGGACGTAGAGAGGAATTTTTTTCACAGACTTTTAGTTTAGACTGGTAGATCGAAAATCCCCATTCCATCGACAGAAAAAAGATAGTGTGTGCCATTTTCGATAAAAGATGCTCAGTTTCTAAAAAGCAATCTGCAGTTCATACTACAGGGTGGCCGAAAGACTTAAAATTTTAAAATACCCTCAATTTCTCTTGAGTTGAATTTTCAACAAAATAACTAAATTTTCAAAAAATCGTTGATTTTTTAACAAAATATTTGAATTTTCTACCCACTAAGATGAAATATGTACCAAATAGTCGAATTTTCAAACCAAAAATCTTCAACCTGTGACAGTTGCATTTTCAACCAATTTTTTAAACCAAAAAGGTACATTTACTACTAAATAGTTGAACTCTGAAGCCAAATGAACTAATTTTCAACAAAATAGTTGAACTTTTAACCAAATGATTAAATTTACAGTCTACAAAAATAAATTTTCAACCCAAAAAGACGAATTGTTTAGATGACAGTTGAATTTTCAGCAAGAAGATTATTTGATATTTTAACAAACAAGAAACGAATTTTCGACGAAATAGTGAAATTTTCAATCAAAAAATAAAGTAAAAAAATAGATTGGTTTTGAGAAAGAAAGATAAGACATTTTATATGAGAGAGTAGGGCAAGAGTAGGGCGTAAGACAAACTAGGGCAAACTACTACATGATATTATCATGATCTTACACACTTTTTTATGATAATTTCAAATAGTTGATTTTACAATCAAGAAAAATTTAAGTTGAATTTTAAACAACAATCTTAATCTTATCTATTAACAATAGTTTAATTTTAACCAATTAGTTGAATTTTTAACATAAAAAGATGAATTCCCAACAAAAATGTGTTAGTTGATATTTCAATTAAAAAAGATGAAATTTCTACCAAAAGAGATAATTTTACAAACTTTCAATCCAACCGGGCGAATTTTTAACAAAATAGTTACATTTTCAACAAAATAATTAAATTTTTAACCAAATTGTTGGATTTTCAAACAAAAAAGAATAAACTTCAACCAAAAGCAGTTGCACTTTCAACCAAATAATTGAATTTTTTAAGGATAGTTGAATTGTTAATGCAAAATTATAAACATTCTATCCAAAAGGACGATTTTTCAACAAAACAGTTAAATTTTCGCCCAAAAATGACCACTTCTTAACAAAATGATTTACATTTTCAACCAAATGGTAGAATTTTAGTTTAGTTTATTTACGGTTTACACCTTTTGAACATTGTATTACATAGTGTTATACATATGAGATTTAATTAAAAAGAGAGAAAAAAAAAATATATATATACATAAGAGTATTCTATACAAATCAGTGCACATACCAGGAGTGAATACATAGTGGATTAAAAATATAAACATTATATAGTAGCCTAAATCATGTAATAGAACGCCTTAATTAATGCAATGAATTCACTGAGAGATTGACTGAATATATCAGTATCATATGATATTTTGTTTATTGAATTAAATGATCTACAAATAGATGATAACGTGGTGTGCTTTCCATAGTCAGTTCTATGGTCAGGTACACGAAATATTTCACGATCTGGTCGAAGAGATCTAGATGGTATTTTGAATGGAATTTGTTGCAATAATAGCGGGCAGTCTACGACATTATTTAGAATCTTGTATAGAAATATCTGTCCAGCTTGAAAACGTCTACATTCCAGGGATTCTAGATTCATCATTTCAGATACAGTTCGAAGGTAATCGGTCTCTCTCGTAATTCTGAGCTTAAACGCTAATACTCTCAAAAATCGATTCTGTATGGATTCAATTTTATCCTTGTATACATTTTGATACGGAGCCCAAATTAATGACGCATATTCTAAAATTGGACGCACTATTGATAAAAATAGAGTTTTTAATGTTGAGGTTCGGCGAAAATCTCTAGACACTCTGAGTATGAAACCTAACATTTTTGATGCTTTAAGAACTATACTATTAATGTGCGGTATAAATGTGAGAGCACAGTCAAAAATGATACCTAAATCGCTGATGCTTGACACCACCTGAAGGCGGGAACCATTTATGTTATATTGATAATTCAAAGTATCAGCCTGGCGGGAGAATGAGATAACAAAGCATTCACTTTCATTAAAAGACATATTATTTTCTCTACACCACTGACAAATGTTGTCTATATCTTGTTGCAAGAGTTCTGCGTCGTTGATTGTTTTTATAACACAATAAAGTTTTAAATCATCAGCATAGAGTAAGAGTTTCGCAAAAGTTACAACGCGAGTAATATCATTCATAAAAATTATAAACAATATGGGACCCAGATGTGATCCTTGAGGTACTCCAGAGCTAGGGAAGAATTCTTTAGATAAAAACTCATTAATTTTCACGAATTGGTTCCTATCCTTGAGGTAGCTGCCAAACCATCTTAACAGTGGGCCAGTGATCCCATAAGCTTTTAGTTTACTTAAAAGTAAATCGTGATCAACACGGTCAAACGCCTTTTGCAGATCAGTGTAAATAGAATCTACTTTAAAACCAGATTCCATATGATAAGTAATATATTCTTTGTAAATTGTAAGATTAGTAAGTGTAGATCTCTTCGGGCGAAAACCGTGTTGTTCATCAACCAGTACATGTTTGAGAGAATTCTGTAAAACATCAGCGATTATGTTACCCAGAATTTTGGCAGCAACATTCAGAATTGAGATAGGTCTGTAATTAGTAATGTTTTGTCTGGGGCCAGACTTGTATATTGGAGTTAATACAGCGACCTTCCAGCGCTTCGGGAACACACCTGTGCACAGAGACTGATTATAAATAACACTCAAAGGTTCAGAGAGAACTAAACAGCAATTAATATAGAAAACCGGAGGTATTCCATCGGAACCTGCACCTTTGTTTGGGTTCAGATTCTTCATTTTTTCATAAACTAATTGTGGGAATATTTCTACAGTTGAAAGATTAACATTGTAATTGTGATCAGTCCGATAATCTATCGGATCATAATTTAAATGAACTGACTGAAAATAATCGGCAAAAGCATTTGCTATTTCTTTACAGTCTGTCGTTTCAACATTATTGTGAATTATGGTTGTTGGGGTGGCTGCTTTGTCTTGTCTTTGGTTCACGTAGTTCCAGAAAGTCCCTGTATTGTTCTCTATTTCATTCTCGATTTTATTTATATATTCAGAATGTAAAAAACTGTTCAGAGTATTACACCTATGTCTGAGTGAGCTAAAGATTTCATAATTTTTTCTAGTTTGACATTTTTTGTATTCTCTATGAGCTTCTTTCTTTAAACAAATTAGATTTTTTAATTCCATGTTAAACCATCTTGGGTATGTAGAAGAGAAAACCTTTTTGATTGGGACGAATTTTTGTATTATAAAATTTAAATGATAATAGAGGTGTTCAACTGACGTTTCGATATTCTCATTTTGCAACTCTTCATTCCAGTTTACTTCGGCAAGATACTCTAGTATACGCGGATAATTTCCTTTTTCAAAATCATACTTTAAATAAACTTCTTTTTTAGTAGAGGAATCTTCATGTAATAGAAAATTTATTTCTAAAGGTGGATGAAAGTTGTCACAACGAGTCAGCGGATCAATTACAATTTGGACGCTAGAAGATATAATATTTGAAAATGCCAAGTCTAAAAGATTATTGTTGAGATTTTGAACATGATTTACTTGATTGAGGTTCAAAGAACCATAAGTTTCAGCTATAATTTCGGCCGCATTTAATATTGCACCTCTAACAGAGGTCTGTTTGTCTATTGAAACACCCATATTATCATTTTGCCAACAAATTCCAGGTAAATTGTAATCACCTAAGAATAATAATTTTGCAATAGGATATGAACTGATTACCTCCTGAATTGTTGCAGTGTGTTTGGAAAAAGTGTCGATTGGTGAGGCCGGAGGTATATATATAGAACTTATCAAATAATCCCTATGATCGACATTAATTTTAACAAAGATTTGCTCCACTGAACTTTCTGATATAAAAACCTGAGTACTAGATATCGCTTTACTTACAGCTATCAAAACGCCACCGCCTCTTACGTATAAACTCGTGCTTGAGTTTCTATCTCTCCTATAGATGCAGTAATTATCGAGGCCTAATTCAGAATCACTGATGCCTTCATGGAGCCAAGTCTCTGTAAAAACTATAATGTCCCAAAAATTCGAAGACACAGCCGTAAAATTTCGAAGATCTTGCAGTTTCGTTCTCAAGCCTCGAACATTCTGGTAATAAATAGAGATTTTAGCCAAAGACGATTTTAATTTTCTTGAAGAGGAGGTTTTACGTTTTTTGAAATTTTGGTATCCACAATCGTTGGTGTTCCGTTGACAAAGCGAATAATTTTATTTGTTTGGCCTTTATCTCGAATTTCCTGAAGCTCAGCTTTTATTTTCTTATAATAGTCCCTTTGCATTTGAGTTTGGTCACCATAAAAAGTATAGGGGCCATCATATTTGGATTTTCCACGTAAAAATTGAATAGCATCTTTAGCTTCCATGAAAATTACTTTAATTGGGCGGCACGATGCATCCGTTTTCTTACCCACCCGGTATATTTTTAAGCCTTCTATTGACATGTTCAATTTATCAAAAACATCTGACAGTTTCGATTTATCATCAAGAATTCTGGATTCTGATGTAGTTCCTCGAGATTCTGGCACTCCATAAAAAATAATATTTTTCGATCTTGTTTGCCGATCCAAAACCTCTTTGACGACATCATGAGCCTCCGTGGACGAGCTTGTATTTTCTAAGTCCGTCAAAGAAGATTCTACATTATCTATCCTTGTTTTGAGATTTTGTACTGTTAATTCTGTAGCTTCTTGACGACTAGTGACTACATCCAACTTTCTCGATATGTCTTGTAAAGAGTTATTAAACTCGTCCTTATTTTTGGTAAGCTCCTCTTTTATTGCTTGCAGATTTTTTTCAAGTAATTTTGACATCATAGCTTCCAGGTTGTCAACAGACGCAGAAGGAATCGGTGATGTAGGTCTAGACGAGCAACATTTTGAGATTACGCCACTCGGAGATATTTTGTATTTCTTAGCACAACCATCGTGAAAACGAGTACCACAGCTGGTACAAGTGACTCCCGTGCGTGCTTTGCTACCACAGTGGGGACATAAGGATTCTGCTGTACCGACTACAAGACTGGAGTTAACTTTTGAGTTAGACATCAGGAAGCGGGTCCAGGTCGATTTTTTCACTCTGAACAATACTAGTAGTCCCAGCAAATACCTTGTTTCACAACAACCAGCCAAAATAATATTCCAATTACGGGATAATAAAAGCAGGAAAAGATCCCAAATCCTTGCAATCAATGAATGTTAAAGGCTCACTCCCCATTCGACAGTATAAACAACACATAAGGTTTATTGTGAAGTTGTAGGATGTTTTTGGGATAGGCAATATTTCACACAATAGAGTTGAGTTTTCACTCGTTTACCACCAATTTTCACAATTTTCAAAAAAAAAAAAATTAAACTTCAACCAAAAACAGTAACATTTTCAACAAAATAGTTGAATTTTAAAACAACGAAAGATTAAACTTCAGCCAAAACAATTGCATTGCCAACCAAATAATTGAATTTTTTTAGAAAAGAACGAATTTTCGACAACAAATTATGAGGTTTTAACAACGTAGCTGAAGTTTTAACAAAATAATTTAATTTTTAACAAAATAGTTGAATTTTTAACCAAAAGCGTAAAATTTCTACAAATAAAGATGCATTTTTAAACAAATAGTTGAATTTTTAATAACAAAAATTGAATTTTAACAAAAACAAATAGTTGAACTTTAAAGCAAAAGAAAATATTTTTCGACAAAGCAGAATTTTTAGTGAAATAATTTAATTGAAATAAATAAAATATATCACTTAACAAAATAGTTGAATTTTCAACTAAAAAATATTAAATTGCAACAAATGAAAAAACAATTTTGCAACAAAATAGTCAAATTTTTAACCAAAAATGAATTTTTCAAACAAAAAGAACATAAAACAGTGGAATTATCAAGGGAAAGGTTAATTTTCAAGCAGTTTCATTTTTTAACAAAAAAAAAAGAGCACATTGAAAACAAAGATAACTTTTCTACCAAAAAATGCAAATTTTCAACTAGAAGGATGAATTTTCAACCAAAAATGGAAAAGTTACTTTGTTTAGCTGAAGAAATTAATTTCAAACAAGAAAAAACAACTGAATAAAATAGATACATTCTCAACTAAAAGATAAACCTTCAAAGAAAATAAATTTTTAACAAAGCAGTTCAATTTGCACCCAAGTTGAGTTTTCAAATAAAAAAAAATTTTCAATCCAAAATGTAATAGCTAATATGTCAACTAAAATATTTTTATTTTAGATCAAAAACAGTAGAATTCAGCAAAAAAAAAAACAATTTTGAGCAACATAGTTTCAACCAAAGATAAACCTTCCAGCAACCAAAGAAATTAACAAAAGTCTAACTTTTACAAAAGTAGTTGAATTTTCAGTTTTTAAATATCAGTTTTCAACACAAATATGATTTTTTAACAAAGTGGGCAAACCTTCAACCATGTACTTTAATTTTAACTTAAAAAATATGAATTTTCAACAAAATAGCTCAATTTTCAACTAAAATGATAAGTCTTCAATTGGAATAGATGAATTTTTGATTAAAAAAAAAAATAATTGCAAAAAAAAATAGCTCAATTTTCAACCAAAAAAAAAATCTAACAAGGTGGGCCAACCTTCAATCATGTAGTTCAATTTTCATGTTCAAAATATTAATTCTTAACGGAAAATGTAATAGTAGATATTACAAAAAAGTAGTTGAATCCTCAAGCAAAGATTGATTTTCAACCAGTTGAATTTTTATCCCAAAAAGACGAATTTGTAAACCAAAAAAAAAACAATTTTCAAAAAATAGTACAATTCTCCACGATGGAAGACTTCAGTTGATTTTTCAGCAGCAGGGTATCAATATTCAACGAAACAATAAAAACTTCTACTAAAAATATAACCTTTACGAGGAAGCGAAAAAACAAGGCTAAATAAAAAGAATTTTACACTTTCTGCGATTTCAAAGATTTTTCGAAATCCCTGCATTTTTCCTGACCTACGGCATAAAGATTCTTGAAATCTACAATCAAAACCAATTATTTCTTGGAATTATATTTTTATTACAAAAGAAACTTATACAACGTTTAACACTTGCATTTAACATCACTGAGTGTTTATACTTGGCAAGTACTACGGTATGCCAATGATTTTTTCTTTTTTAGTTCATAAAACAACGTCCTAATAACTCTTTTCTAAAGCTAGGTTTTCAGTACCAACTTGAAATCTTTTTGTACATCTCCCTCATATTAGACAAAATATATTTCTTTTGGCTTTATAGTTACTTTCTTAATTATCCTCGCAGGCGTAGTACACACAAGCTGTTTAATACCGGTAACAAAAATAAAGACTAGCAGCTGGCAATATTGTCAATCTGTCTTATACTATCAACGCAGGTTGAGTTGCCAGTTATCGAATCTTTGATAAGAACATTCATCTATAACGTCTATACTCTACACACATAAATTGAGATTACGTTTTGCCTATGCATGTTTGACAATTCAACTTAACTAAAAATATAAAAGTAAAAAAATGCGTTGATTAAAAAAAAATTAAGGTAATCAGAATACTGAGGTTCATTCTTAATCACAAAACTTAAAAAGTAGTTGCACAAGGTACGAACGAATCTTCTTGCTCACCAGTCTTCTTCTGGTTCCCCACCAGTCTCAGCAGCGTTAAAATCAGTGGTTGGCGCATTTCCAGACTGAAAAAATAAACAAGTATTTGTTAGAATTAAATATTCAAAGCTGTTCCATATTTACGCAATTTATCTGTGAAATCCATCACATTTGAATTGCATACAAAAGATATTCAAGTGAAAAATAGTTTTTATCCATGGAAATTATTTCTGAAAATACCAACCTGGCGGAAATCGTGAGCACCAAAGTTTGATCTTCCAGGTTGGAAGCTGATGCCGCTATCTCCAGACTGCAAGAAGTCGGGAATGGGTTGTCCCGCTTGTGTGAGAATCCTCACCAGGTCTCCCGCCATTGCTCCATCAGACTCAGGATCATAAAAGGTCGTCGCTCGACCCTTGTTTCCAACTCTGCCCGTTCGTCCAATCCTGTGGACATGCATGTCTATCTCCTTACTGATATCATACTGTATGACATGGGAGACTCCTTTAATGTCAAGTCCTCTGGCAGCAACATTCGTCGCAACTAAAATCTGCATCTTCTGATATCTAAAATCCCGGAGAGCCTCCTCTCGTTGACTCTGCAGTCTGTCTCCATGAATGCTCGTAGTCGGGTAGTTGTTCTCAGATAGATATGCGGCCAAGAAATCCGCAGTCTTTTTCGTCTCGACGAAAATGATAGTGCCAGCTAGGGTATTGTTCTCCCTCTCCTTGTCAAGAATCTCGACTAGCCGCGGTTTTTTCTGCTTACGATTAACTTCGTGGAAGTTTTGTTCTACATCCTCATTGGCTCCTCCGACGATACCCACAGTGATAAAACCGTAGTCAGGCTTAAGAAATCTTCCGGCCAGTTTCTGGATTTCTTCGGGGAAGGTGGCAGAGAACATGAGAGTCTGCCTGTCTTGTGCCATTGTTTCATGATCGACAACTTTCTCCACTGCCTTCATGAAACCCATGTCCAACATCCTGTCAGCTTCATCGAGGACCAAGTATCGAATGGAACCAAGCTGGATACGTCCTCTATCAACAAAGTCTGTTAACCTGCCAGCCGTGCCGACAACAATATGGGCTCCGTTCAGGATTCGTTTTGCCTGGTATCCTACAGCAGTGCCTCCATAAGCCACTTCGATCTTCAATATCGAAGAACTGGCAAACTTCCTGCATTCGTCGGCGATTTGAATGACCAACTCTCTCGTTGGTGCCATCACCAAGCATTGTGGTTCGCAGTGCTCTCCATGACAAACCAAGTCACGTGGACTCGACAGCAGAGTGTTGATGATCGGGACCATAAAAGCTGCGGTTTTTCCAGAGCCTGTTTGAGCACAAGCCATTAGATCGTGTCCTGCCATAATGATTGGCAATGCATACTTTTGAATGGGCGTAGGTGTCGTATAATGGCACTTCTTGATATTTTCGACCACAAACGGTCTCAGGCCGGCACTTTCAAAACTCTCGATTGGCGGCGGCATACCGTCGTTAACTTTGACTTTTATTTTGTCAAAATTCTTGAAGTTGATGCCTTCTCCAATTCCAGAGTCGAACATCTTCTCCTCGTCTTGTTCAGGTTCTGGTGGAATGTAGATTTCCTTGTTGATTGGCTCCTTCTTCTCGCCGTCATCATCGCCAAAGCCGCCGCCACCACCACCACCGCCGCCAAAATCTCGATCGCCTCCATCTCCGTCGCCATCTCTGCGGAATCCACCACCACCTCCTCGATCACCACCGCGACCTCTGCCACGTCCTCTTCCTCGCCCTCGATCGCCGTCTCTGTTAAAAGGTTTGAAGCCGCCGTCATCTCCATCATCGTCGCCTCCTCCATAGCCACCACCTCCGCCATTTCTGTCGCTATAAATAAACAAAGATAGAATATAGATAAGATTAAAAATGCCATAAGCTGCGTTGCCACAAAAACCTCGTTTCAAAATTCCACAACTTTTCCAGGTCTTTTTTTTAAATCACGTAAATTAAACTCAATTGAAAATAAATCTACTGATCGCAGACTCATTTTTATACAATTTAAGAATAACAGTGCAAAGGGAGATCAAAAAAGGGAAATTGGTTAATTTTTTCACCGAAAAGGGGAAAGGTGAAACATTATTGTTTACATGTGGAGAAGAAAAAACAACCTTTTTATAATAAATTCAGTGTTTAAATATTAAATGATTGTGAATTTTTTCAGTCTTAAATTCTGTACTGAAAGTACTTCGGATGACTATTAATTTGCCAGTAGTGATCCCATTTTCAAAAAAATCAAATTTTTCCAACCTTTTTTTGTTCTATGGATTGAAATCTGTATTTATTAAATTCTTATGTTGAATTTAGCAGCTGGAAATTGAAGATAATTCAACTGCTACAAAACTCAATGCTCAATTTTCTTCGACTTTCAAACATTCAGTATTCAATTTTCAACTGCTAAAAATTCAAATTTCAACTGTTAATAATTCAATTGTTGCAAATTAAAGAAAATTGATGTCAATAAATATAAATTAACATTTCAATCCATACAAAAATTCGATAGAAGTTGAATTTTTGCAAAACGGGTCACCATTGGCAAATAATATTTGAATTCTAAATATGGAAATTAAATTGGATTAATAAATTGGAAACTGAAATTTTAATTCAACTCAAATTAACTTATTCAAAGCTAAGGCTCTTTCAAATTTTACAATTCAAACTTGAGACTACTTTTCGATCTGAAATTTTCCGCGTATTTCAAATTGTAAATTATAAATTATAATTCAAATTATTGTATAATCAAATGTAATAAGTGTCTGTGACCAGTAGCTTTTTTTTTTAATTGAATTTAATTAGCTTGATTTCAAACAAAAATATTGTAATCTTACTTTTAATTAATGAAGAAATCAATTTTTATAAAATAGAATTTAAAAATTCCCCGTAAAATCCTAATATAAATTAAGACTTTGACACAGGTGACTAAAATAAATTCGTGACTTTTTCCGGTTAAATTAAAAAAATCGAAACTTTAAAGCTTAACAAATTATAAAAATGTATCACCTGTTGAAGTCACGATCTCTTCCTCGACCCCCTCGGTCACCACCGTCTCTGTTATAGGACGGTTTGAAACCTCCATCATTTCCGTCATCGCCGCCTCCCCCATTTCTGTCGCTAATTAAGAAAACAGAATTTCATAGAGATTAACAATTTCATCAGACTTTACAATGAAACTTTACAAAATCAGAACTTTAAATCAACATGTGCTATATTTTCACTTTTGAATAAACATGGATCGATCAAAATCAATTACCTGTTGAAGCCTCCACGACCTCTTCCACGGCCCCTTCGTTCACCGCCGTCTCTGTTATAGGACGGTTTGAAGCCTCCATCATCTCCGTCATCGCCGCCGCCATATCCACCTCCTCCCCCATTTCTGTCGCTAATAAAGAAAACAGAATTTCATAAAGATTAACAATTTCATCAAACTTTACAATGAAACTAAACAAAATCAAAACTTTGAATCAACTTTTGCTGAATTTTTACAATGAGTAAATCTGGATTGATGGAAATCTATTACCTGTTGTAGCCTCCACGACCTCGGCCCCTTCGTTCACCGCCGTCTCTGTTATAGGACGGTTTGAAGACACCGTCATCTCCGTTTTCGTCGCCTCCACCATTTCGATCACTAGCAATGAAAAAAATAATTTCTTAAGATTCAGCATTTTAAAAAGATTGATCAGATTTTAGAATTTTCAAAATCCTAATCTGAAAAGCTTTTGAATAAATTGAAATTAATCAAATATTGGAGAAGCATTGCTTGCAAGCTTAGTAATTTTAAAACTATTTAAAACAATCACCTGTTATAAGACTTGTAGCCACCGCCGTTATCATCTCTTCGGAAACCTCCGCCTCGTCCACCTCGCCCTCTTCCACCACGATCTCCACGGTCACCTCTACAAATTAAGAATTAATTAATAATTCTACAAAAAATTATAGATCCTGAAGCTTATCACGAATAATCTTTTGCAATAAAACTGCATTTAAAAAAACTTCTTTTTTAAATAAAATTAATTTGAACTTTGAAAAACTAGTAGCTAATCCATAATTTCTTGAATTACCTATCATATGAGGGTTTGAAGCCACCATCATCGTCTCCACGGCTTCTGAAAAAATATAGAATTTGTTATTCAAGAAATAACGCAGAAAAAAGGCGTAAAAAGGTAAGATTGGCACACACTTATAACTATTTGTAGGCCGGAAACCACCGTCATCGTCGTTTGTTGGCTTGAAACCGTCATCATCGTTTGTAGGCTTGAAACCGTCATCGTCAAAGTTTGTGGGCTTGAAACCGTCGTCGTTGCCAAAGCTGAAGAATAAATATCACAAAATTAATTTTTAAGAATCGCATCAGTTTCTGAACCTGGAATAATTTGGAATTCGAAATATTAAGAATTCCTGGTCAGGTTTAGTTTACCTTTTCGTGGGTTTGAATCCGTTGTCATCGTTACTTCTATTATTGAAGCCTCTACCTCGACCACCTCCGCCACCGCGAAAACTGTCACCGTCATCGTTTCGCGTGAAACCACGTCCTTTACTCCCAAACGTTTTCTTCGGACCATCCGAATCTCCCTCCCAGTCACTCATCGTACCTGTTAATTAAATCATTGTATTCAAATTGCATAGAACATCAATGAATGAAAATGTTATCAAGATTATTTTAATATAATTTACTCATTTAACAATTTTCAGTTGCGACGATCATTAAATAATAAAAATTAACTTCTTGCATGCCCAAAAATGTTTAATAAAAAATTTCACGACTTAAAATGCGTAAATAATTCTGAAAACACCCTTTTTTCGAATAGCTGATTCTAATAGGGGGCAAATTGGATATCCTGTGTATGGATTTGCAAATTCAAATTTTGGAAAATGAAAAAATTACTATAGGTCAAACAATTATTTCAAATTTGTTGCAAGTGTAGTTTTTTATAGTGAACAATAATATATAATTAGAAAATAGAGAACAAAATCTGCTTTTGAAAGTTTTCTTAAATATGCAAAAAAGGTGTTTCTTAAAAATTGTGTTTACTGCACAATTTTGTGAAAAAAAATTTTTTAAATATGTGCCAGAAGTTTCTTTAGCTATGATCGAAGAAACATGCCATTTTCCTAACATGAAGGCATTTTTCCCCTGGTTTTAAAATTGTAAATTTGGCCGTTTTAAGCTATTTTCTTTAAAAGAAAATCAATCTTCTTAGTTTAAAATTTGACTTCTTAGTTTAAAATTTGACTTCTTCGTTGAAAGTAGAACTACTTTGTTAAAAATTCATTTTATGAGTTTACGATTCATCTCTTTTTTAGAAAAACTATTTCGTTTATTTTTGGTTGATACGATTTTTTTGTATGATAGCGAAAAATTGGCATGTTAAATTTTTTGAAATAATGAGAAAGTGGCTCATCAGCCTCGTAAAACTGTTTCAAATTAAAATTCGGTCGAATTAATACAAAGTTTATAAACAAAGTATTTAAATCAGAACCCATTTTAATTTAATCATTGAATTCTGATTAAACAGGACCGAAAACAAAACACTCTTTAAATAGATCATGTTTCATAATTGTGGCGACATAATAATCGCTTTTTTTTAAACCAAACAAGATATACAATTTTTCTTTCTTTTCAAAACAAAGAAATGATATCTGAAGGTTAAAAAAAGACTAGAGTTAAATAGGAACCTGTTTTTTACGTTAAAGCATTTAATTTTTTCATATGAACTGACGAACCTAAATATTTTATTTCAAAAATCCTAAATATTTGCCCGTGATTAATGAAAATTAGTAATGTTCATTTTGATAAATTAAGAAAAATCTTATATATTTTTTCAGCCAATATATTGAAAACCGTTGAATACATTCTTTTGGTAACTGCTTCAAAACATTCAAAATTTTAGTTTCCTGAAAAGATTTTCTTTGCCGAAATGCAACTAAGTTCCGAATTTTTTCTGACAAAATCATGCTCTTTTTGAAATATAATCAGTCCTTTCCGTGATCAAGCATATTCTTTAATTTAAACATGACAATAAGGAAAAACAAAAAATGAGAAAATATTAATTTGAGTGAAAATTTCTCTGAATCATCAGTTGCTGTATGAATTAAAAATATAATAGAAAGTTGAAAAATACTAAAATACGAATAATAATTAGTCGAAATTTAGGTACGCACTAAATGTAAATTATTCACAATTTAATATGATCTGTTTATTATCAATTAGATAATTTATTTTTCGCATAATTCATAACTCTTCGAATAAATACAAGCAATTTATACAAACTCAAGGTCAAAATAAACCAAACTTGAGGGCAATAAAAATGTCCATGTTACTAAATTATTAGTAACTCGGTAAAACAAAATATTCTAATGTTCCATCAAAAGAATGCAATCTTGAAAAAAAAAAATATGAAACGAGGAACAAAATCAGCTCAAGTCTTTTGTTAACATAAACAAATAATTGTAGAATATTAGAAATTAAAGAATTTAAATTTTCACAATTTTGTCTTTGAATGAATATAGTGGATCAGAATCTGAACGAATCATTAAAATCAACACAGTTCATGGCCATTCATGTGTTACAAGAGTTTAGTGTTTACACGACTCGTGATGATGAATCAAAAAAATAATGATTTCACTTATTGATCTAAAAAAGTTATTAATTTTTTTTTATTAGGAAAAAAGTAGAAAGATAAATTTTTTTATTTATATGTAACATCCTGAAGTTACAAAAAAAAATCATTCTGCAGTTCTTAAATAATTTTGATCTTTCTAATGACTGTTTAGATTTGAATTTTAATATCTATTTCAGTAATTTGAAAACCTAAATGACCATTCACAAATGAAATAATGCTGTCAGATTATTTTTGTTTTAATTTAAAAGATAAAATATTCAATCTTCTGTGGATAAATACAAACAAATCGAAATGCGGACTACCTAATTTATCACACAACAGGAAACGTTGTGTATAACGTCACAACGGATAAATTCGCATTTCTTTTTCATTATCATTCACTGTTTGATATCCACACATTCGTCCAAAAACTTACAAGAATTGAATTATTACTTACAAATTAGAAAATGATTTTATAAGAATCAAAATAAAAAAACCACCTAACCGGTTTTCAAAAATTTTAAAGTTGTTTTTAATGCAGAGAGTATGGTTTTATTTATTGTATAAAATAGATATCCTAAATAATAGCAAATGCAATTAGTGGGGAAAAAAATGAAATCCGTAAAAATGTGAACAAAGAAATATTCATTCTCGGCATGTTCACTGCAAACGGTTTAATCTTCAAACACAAACATTTGAAGCCTTGATTTCTCAGAATTGAAATCGGCCGGCTAGCAAATTCGGCGAAAATAAACATAAATTTCAAATATGTAACTAAATTCGACCAGTAATATTTTTGCCATCATAAAGATTTATGAATCACAGTAAAAATAGTTGAAAACGAAGACTTGGAATTTAAAATGCAATCAGTAATTAGTAATTTGCAATCTCACACACGTGATTATTAATTTACTTCCGGTTCAAGCCAGTTTCAAAGTACAATATTCGAAAAACGCGTATTGTATCTGAAAAAAAATAACAAAAACTACTGAAAATTAAGAATTTCACGCCGCGATGTCTTGGAATTGAGAGCACATGTACCGGCGAACTGCATGTCGATTTACGATTTCAACCAAGAACACCGCAAATTTCGATTTTTGGAAGAAAGTAAATTCTCGCGATTTCAAGAGTTTCATGTTACTGAAAAAAACGGATCACGGCACAAGACACAACCCGACTTGAGAATCATCACGAAAATTCGACCATTTCAGGCGATTATGCGGCGTAGATATTTACGCCATGCGGCCTCAGGGAATTGAAAATGGTTACTACTTGCCTTCGATGCTTTCTTTCCCTGCAAATCTAAAAGCCGGCTGATTCTAGGATGAGGTCTTGAATCTCGTCAGGTAATGCAAAAACTAGCCGGTGAATTTCCGTTGGCCTCTGAGGATATTTGTCGACAACAGCTCACCGGTCGTCAGCAGGTTCTATCTTGCACAACCTCGCAGCACAAAGTGACACGAATGTAGGCGCAAGAGTCGATTCGATCGACGAGCGAAGCCGCGATTCCGCGAAGGGGACAAAGGAAGGGGTCGAGAGTGGGATATGATTGGCCCTCGAATATGTCAGGAGTCACGTGATATCCCATTCTCGCCAGCGTTTTTACTGCGCATGCTCAACGAATGCCGGTTGGCGCCAAATTCTATAGAAAAGTAGAGCTATTTCTTGTCTGATATCGTTGACTCGGGGAATAAAATACGATTATAAAGGTCTGATGCTTATACCCTATCATGACGATGCAATATTTGTCTTCCTTTGACGAAGCCCGCTCTGAAAAATCATTAAATTCATCGCGATTCAATCTTGATGAAAATTGAAACCATCTTCACGCTTTACGAAGGCCCGCCAAACGATATATCGATTCTGAGGTGTGCACTACTTCGGATTGTATAAAAAGCAGGGCCGTAAGGATAACGGGCGCTTTTAATTAGAAGATAAATATTTTTATTACAAATTTTAAGTCATATAATAAAACATTTACAATTTAATAATTTAATTTAAAAAATTATCTAGATTGATTCTCTCTAATTTATAAATATCTAGTAAATAAAATTCACTCGAATTTGTTCGCTAAATTGCTTGGGTGAAGTTCTTGTTTTGGGAAACAACATTTTTTATCAAAAACTGAAACTGGTTTTTTATATTTCTGAATAAGCACATCAAATTTCAAATTATAGTATCACAACTTCTGAAAATGTTGTTTTGTTGTAGTATTGATTTCTTAAAATTGAATTTTTTTAAATCAAAATATTTCAAATAAACAAATAATAAAAATATACGAAAGAAAAATTATTAATTGATTTTATTAATTGGCGGCTCATTAAATTATTTGCGCCAAAAATCAGATCTCTGAACAAATAATAGTTTTTCTATGACTATAAAAGTCAACATAATATTACTGATGTAATTTCGAATAAAAAACATTATTTTTTTGGGAAAAAGTGTTAAAACTTATAAAAAACATTTATTTTAACAATTTTTTTTGCAAGAATTAAGTTTTTTCTTACTATCGCGTCTTACCAATTTTAAAAAAATAGTTGAATTTTAATAAATGATGACTTTTTTTTCTGAAAGAATATTATCTACAACTCCACGGTTACAAATTTTTTAATTAAATTTTTCTATGGCTAAAATCGTTAAAACACTTTTTTTTAAACAAAATTTCTGAAATAAATAACTATATTTGAAGATTATAAAGGGCGCTTTTGATTAAAAGATACATATTTTTATTACAAATTGTAAGTTATAAAATAAAACCTCGACAATTTAATACTTTTATTTAAAAATTATCGAGATTTATCCTTTTTAACTTACAAATATGTAGTAATTAAAATTCTTTTAAATGTTTTCTTTAAATTGCTTCAGTGAAATTATTGTTCTTGTAAAACAAAGTTTTCTTAATGAAAAACTGAATTTATATTATCACAACTTCTAAAAAAATGTTATTTTGCTTGTACTATTTTTAAAAACAAATTTTAAAACAGCCAAATATTTGGATTTTGTTGTTTGCCGTAATTACATTGAACGTAAACAGTGAATTCTAAAAATTTGGTTTAAATTCAGATAAAAATCTTCAAAGTAAACAAATAATAGCAATATATGAAAGAAAAATCACTATTTGTAAAATAGTTTTCTTAAAAATGTTATATAAACTTGAAAATTTATATTAAAAAATTAATAATTTATCATAATAGCTCTGAAGCTTCAATTTGATACATTTTATTTTTTGCTAAACATTTTCAATATCCTTTCGTATCAAATTTTTTAAAATTGTGCGATTTTAATGATTATCGGCTCAAATAGTTTTTCTATAATTTTAAGAATCAACATAATATTCCTGATGATGTCATTCCAATTAAAAAACATTTTCAATTAAAATTTTTTTAAATTTACAAAAAACATTTAGTTTAGCAATGTTTTTTTGTGATTTAAGTTTTTCTTACTATTGATTCTTATACATTTTTGAAAAATGGTTGAATTTTATTTAATGATGTGTTTTTTTCAGGGAAAACATTCTCTACAACTCTACTGTTTTCAATTTTTAAAATAAATTTCACTATGGCTGAAATCGTTGAAACAATTTTTGTTTAAAGAATTTTTTTAAAAACAAATAACTACATTTAAAGATTATTTACTAATTTTTAAAATTAGAAACAGTATTGTTTTACGGAAACATTCCCCGAAGTTTTAAACTTTTTTCATAAAAAAAACTTTTTTGTCTTTCCATAACTGTTCTTTTATTTTTGTTGTTATTTGAGCGCAGTCACTGAGCACAATTAGAATAGTTTCGATGAAAATAGTAGAAATAAAATTATACTTTTAAATTAAAATTTACCAAATTTGAGAGAAATTGGAATGCTACATTTTATAGTCGTCATAAAATGAAGGAAAGGTGATAAATTCTAAATTATAGTTGTTTGGCCCTTTGCCCTATTTTCCCTTGAATTCCAAAAGGACTGGTTTAAGTATCTAATGCCACATTAAATTAGATTGGGGGGCTATGATAAAAACCTTTTCCTTCTCTATTTGGTCGTAAAGTGTTAGAAATAGAACAGTTACGTTCTATGCCTCTTGAAGGTTTATTGTATATAACTCAGGAATTATTTTTGTGCATTGAGTGTAATTTTTCCAACTATTGAGAAACTACAATCTTCATAAAATAAAATCTTAATTAAAAAAACATGAATTGTTACAGTTGACTATAAAAATTAGCTATTAAACATTTCGGTAAATTAAGTTTATTTAATGTTTTTAACATTAATAATCATTTTTTAATTTCTTTAAATACTTTTTCTAAAAAACATTTTTAATAATAGTGATTGTATGAAATATGGATATCATTGGAACTATGTACTCAATAAAGTTTCCACACTCTTACAACAGATGGCAGAGTAACAAAGTTTATGAAAATTGTCAACATTTTTTAAACTTAATTGCTGGTTGAAAAACTCAAGTCCTTCAATTAAAATGTTATTTATAGTTAAAATAATAATTTTCAAAAGATAGATTTGATTTAAAAAAAGTTTTTGTTAAAATTTATACAAAGCCGATTTTGAAAACCCATGGAATTTTTATGTTAAAAATTAACGGACGTTTTTCTCCAACTTGGATATTTTTTTACATTAAACTTTGTTTATCCATATTAAGATACTTAATATCTCGGGAAAATATTTTTGTTTTTTATTTTTACTGACAATTGAATTTTGTATTGCAGTCTACAGACGAACTCGCTCAACTTTTAGTTGAGTGGCACTTTTATATTGTTAACTTCGATATACATTTTCTAGAACATGGATAACTTTTTTTAATAAAATTTATTTGGCCTAAATTTATCAATACTTTTTGCTTAGAAGTGGACTTTTGTTTCACCTTTAAGTTGAGTTTCCAATCTATACAGTCGAATTTTTTAGAAAAAATTTGACTTTTAAACTCTAAAATATGAAATTTCAACAAGAAAGATGATTTTAACTAATAAAGATGAATTTTAAACCTCAGAAAATGAATTTTCTACTTTCTAATAAATAGAGATATAATTAAATAGTTAATTTAATTTCAACACTGAGTTTTTGTAAAAAAATTTTTGCTTATTTAAATTGATAAAATTGTTTCCTCATATGCAATGCACTTTATTTATTTCTTATTTGACACAAGACTTCGTACTTGACAAGTTTTTAGGTCTAGTCGATAATTTCCTACCATTTCTTTATCGCCGATCATGTTTTTCGCATTTTAATCTCTCAATTTGTTCATTACTGAGCGCGAAATAGTTCTACTTATACGAAACAATGTTGCAGCTCATTAAGATTAATCAAGAGATTAATGTTTATCAACGGCAGGCCGATGAAACCTGTTTATCCGTTTCCTGGTTCTGCAGGCATAAATTAACAACGTTGCGGTAATAATTGATGAGCAATCAATGATGAACAATTGTGCGTAAAGGCAACTTTCGCTGGACTTTTCCAAGGTTTCTATAGTATCATTCTAGACATTTACATTAGAGAACTTTTTTCAGTTAAAAGTGACAAAATATGTGATCGCAAGAACAATTTTCTTATCGCGTTGAGTTTATACAAGCTAAAAACCTGTAGACACTCAGCTGATAAACTTAGATGATCAACAATCTAAGATACAAATTAAGAACAAAAGATCGAGAAAAAGATAATAATTTAACAAACTCATTTTTTAAAATATATTTTTATCATTGGCTAAACTTATCTGCAAATTTAAATCGCAAATAATTAAATAATTTTCAGAATCGCGATATATAACTTGAATATTTGTTGTTATTGGATATGCATTTTTCTGTTTAGATTATCATAAAAAGCATTTTTTATATACATTATAAATTGGTGATATCGAGTATAAGATAACGGTTCTTGAAGGCTGGAAATTCAATCGCGATATAGTTGCCGTAATTATCCACAAACTAGACTCTTCGTCGCAAGGTTTGTTGAATGAATCACTATTTTAACCGCAAAGTTATCTCAAGTATTGATGGTTAACAAATATTCATTTCTCGCACAGCATTCAATGTCATTCTAAATTTTTATTTAGAAAATCTGCCTTATAAGTTGATTATTATTATATTGATTATTTAAATTAGGTAAATTAAGTAAATCCAATTTGAAATTGAACAATTGATAGACAATGAGTTTGAAATTTTCAGTTTGGTACATTTTATAATTTAAAATAATTCAATTTTGAATCTAAATTTTATTTTAAAGGTGTGAACTTCAAAATTAATTTTTTAAGGTCCTTCATTTTTCATTGCTGAAGTCGGAAAGCTTTTTAAAATTGTAACCGCAATCAAAGTTTTTCATGTCAAATTCAAATATTTTGCAACAAAAACTGTTCATAACAGTGATTAGTAGTTTTTCATTTAATTTTGTGATTAAATCTAATGTCAAAATGGGTCTCAAAAGATTTTGGAAAATTTTAAGATGATTTTTTTTAATTTTGCAGGATTTCGAAAAAGTTTAGAAAATCTTCCAAATGTCTCGAAAGATATTTATAAGTTTAAGAAGTTTTAGCAATTTCAAAAAGATTGAAAAATAAATGAAATCTTGAGAATATGTTACAAAATTCAGAACAAAATGTAGATTTTTGAAGGTTTCAAAAAATATATTTTGAAACATTTTGAAAGGTTTAAGAATTTTTATGATCTTTCATTTTGAAAAATGAATATTAAAAAAGAATCAAAAAGATTTAATCAATTTTGCAAGATTAAAAAATTGTAGAAAAATTCGAGTATGTTTGAGAGACATTTAGAAGTTTTGAAAAGATTCGAAAATAATTTAAACCTTGAGAAGATTTTAAAAATAGAACAAAATGTAGATTTTTGAAGGTTTCTAAAAAAGAAGCATTTTAAGAATTTTGAAAGGTTTCAAAAGATTAAAAAGATTCTTAAGATTGCTGGGAAAATATTTAATGAATTTCAAGGGAAGATTGAAAAAGATTTTAAAACCTTTCGAATTATTTCCTAAAATTTCAAAAAATTTTCTAATTTTGCAAGATTATAAAATTTTAGAAAATAATTGGAGTAAGTTTAAGATATATTTAAAAGTTTTTAAGAGATTGAAAAATAATTTAAAACTTGAAAAGATTTTAAACAATTTAAAACAAAATGTACTTTGCTGGAAATTTTGAGATAAAGTTTTCAAAAAGGATTTTGAAAGCTTCCAATAATAAACCAATTAATTTTTAAAGAATATCTCTAAGCATTTAAAAACATTTCAGAAGATTTCCAAAATCGAAAAACTGCACGGCGGCGTAAGGTGCGATTTATCTTTCTAGTTTTTTTTTAATAAAAAAGAAACTAAAAAATTGTTGCAAAAATACATGAGCAACAAAGAGTTACATTTTGAAACGGTAAAGATAATTACTTCCTTTTGAAAAATAACTGACTCATGAATGTGTAAAATGATGTCGAAATGCATTGACCTTCAATGTAAACAGAAGGAGACAATAAATATGATTATTTTCCTTTATATTCCTCCGTGTAATTGGAGTAAAGGAAGACTTCTTTGATTACGTAATAAGGAAATCTAATCTACAAGAATTTCATAATTCATTGTATAACGAAGTTATTCCAGAATCCGAATTCAGTACTCATCACTCGCCACCTTTTTTTATATACGTGCGCTATCATCGCATCGTTATCTACGTAATATGCATTGTAAAAGTTCTGCATGTGTATTGAAAACATACACGTCTCAAGAATAAGAATAATGAATAAGAAAGGAGGAACAAGAAGAACAAGAAAAAATGCAGTTCCGTCACGGCCATGAACGGGACAGAGATAGGACCAGTTTCTAGTATCGTGGTGTCATGAAGTTTTGTAATGCGATATATTCTTCACGCTGTATATTTATCGCAGTTCACATTCGATTGTCTCAGAGGCGGGCAGGTTCTGCGGAGTCTTTTTTTGCAAAAACACAAAAAAATTACATAACAGGTGTATTAGAAAAAAGTAAATTGTGTGACTAAACAGTAGGGTCATTCGCAACCATTTTTTTCGCTGAAAGTTCAGTTAAATGTGAAATTTAAACCTGTTCACTCAATAATTCGTAATAATTTGATTTAAAAGTGAGGAAAGATCGATCGGGAATTTCGATTTTTTAAACGAAACATGTGGCGCCATCATTGCGTGAAACACCTGGTATGACGTCTTACGCTTTCAAAGACGAGGAAAATACATGTGTCAGTTTGATAAAAACAATAAAAATAATTGGATACATTAAAGCCAGTTCCGATTATTTACCGAAAGTGAACACAACAATGATCATTTATTTTTTCGCCAAGTGACCTTTTTAGTTCTAATTTTTGGCACAATATTTTTTCATGATTTTTAACAATAGTACTTGTACATTCCGGTAAAAAACACTAGTCTTAGCATTCATTATTTTTCTTTTTTTTTTAAGTAAAAGCTTGAACCCCCTGCTTGTTTAGAAAATATTGAAAGCTAACGTCACATCGCGTGGTGCGACAGAAATACAAGTTCGAAAATAATAATACATTGTTCTTTTTCAAATAAAAATTCAAAAGAGCCTTTTTTCAATTATACTCATATTATTAGTAATTTTAAAATTCAAAATTGAAGAAAATTCAGTGGATGACCCTATGCTTCTGCGTTTTGAAAAAAGTATTAACGACAGTACTTTTCCCCTGACTGAAAATAAAATTAGATTGTCTCAGTGAAGTGGGTTTCGTTAACAGAATACGATTTATTCAATAAATTACTATTGAAGTGTAAACTGAATAATTGACACAAAAGTTTATTTTATTGAGATAGTACAAAAGCAACGAACTCAAATCAACCTCGCGTCTCCCGGGAATTGGCGCAACGATCGGACATGGTTAAACTCGATTGAGCGACAAAACCACCAAGTGTTTTGAAAAAAAATCTGATGAATATTCATAAAGTGACTCGACAATTTGATTAAGAATGACTGTTATTGCATACTCAATTAAGCCGTAGTGAGCTGAACATGCTTGTATCGTCGAAGACGTTTGCAGTGTGCGGGAGTGGCCGAACGTATTTGACATACGCAAGTACTTTAAACACCTCACGTGTTCCTGATAATCACCTGACATGTTTATTTCGCAAAAGTATCTGAGACTCCACAACGGAGGGAATGGGACTCGATATATCCACGTCATTTAATCGATTTAATCGAATCAATGGTAAGACTCGATATGGCTGCCGTACTTTTGAAGAAAGGCTCTATCTACATCTGGAGTCGAACGGAGATACTGAAGGGAACGTGTTTGCATCTTTACTATGATTGGTTTTGTCAACAAAATTTGGTTTCAGGATATTTCGGACCTTCGCTATACATTGTTGCAAAAACAAATTATTAATTTTAATTTTTGTTATGCAAAACTGTAGAAGGAATGCTGCCAATGTCGCTTTCAGGTTAAAGAAACTATCTACATTTTATAGTGCAATTATTAATTAAATCATTACAGAATCAATCAAGTAATTGCAATGAAAATTGGTTGAAAATCCAAAACTGTAGATAGGTTTTTTCCTCCGAAAAGTTGAAACGAACTGTGCGAAAATCAGGACGAATAAGGTCTTTATGTACGTCGGTTTTCCTTCACTTTATTTCTTCAGATTTCTCAAAAATCTGTGTAGATAGGCTAATCAGGGTCTCATTATCTCCGAGTTAGAATTTCTAATTACCTTTTGTATAGATGAAATAATTTTTTCCTTACGAATCCAAGGATATAAAAAAATTCATTTTTCATGAAAAGTGTAGATAGAGCCTTTCTTCAAAAGTATGGCAGATGTGGTATATCTGCCTAAAATGTGGCGTAGTTCGACACACTTTGTGTAGTCGGGATTTAAAAGTAGTCCAACATCAAAAAGCGTACAGTGGAAAAGTCAATTTATTTTGTAAACGAAATTTCCAGTTTTCTAACTTAATATTTTTAAATATTAAAAATCAACTTTAAGGTTTATTTAAACTATAAACTATGAATTCATTTTTTTTTATTGAACTGTTTTCGATTCACAATAAACATATTTTTGTTTGAGTTTTCAACTATCACATTTTTTGTTGATAATTCATATTTTTTCGGTTGAAAATTGAAATACTTGCTTGACAGTTGAGGTAGTTTGTTAAATATTCATGTTTTCGATTGAAGATTTATTTCTTTGGTTAAAAATTGAACTATTTTGGGGAAAATTCGTTTTATTTTTTGATTGAAAATTAATTTTTCCAACTGAAAATTTAACTACTCAATTTTTGGTTGAAAGTTTATCTTTTTTATTTGAAAACTGAACAATTTCGTTTAAAACTAATATTTTTCGTTGAAACATGGTCTGTTTTGGTAAAAAATTACATAATCTTCTTGGTTGAAAATTTACTGAAAAATTATTCACCTATTTGGTTTAAAATAAACTTTTTTGTTGAAAATCCAACTGTTTTTGTTTGAAAATTCAACAGATTCGTTTAATTTTTTTTCCTTTTTGACTGAAAAATCTTTCTTGTTGAAAAATAATCTCTTTTCATTGAGGATTCAACTATTTCTTGACAAATTTGTGTTTTTTGGTTGATTTAAAATGTTTTTTTTTTCTTAATAAATATATTTTTCGGTTGAAATGTCAACTATTTCATTTTTCGTTAAGAATTCATCTTTTTTAATTGAAAATTGAAGTACTTTATTAGTAATTACACATTTATTTGTTAAGAGCTAATCTGTTTTGATTGAAAATTCAACTATTTGGTTGAACTACTTTAATGAAAATTAATTTTTGTTCGTTGAAGATTCATTATTTTTAGATGAAAATTCATTTTTTTTTTCACTGAAAATTTAACTATTCCATTGTTGAAAATTCAACAATGTGGTTAAAATTTTTCTTGTTCTTGCCTGAAAAATCTTTCTCGGTAAATTCAACAGTTTTGTGGAAAATGTGTCTTTTTGGTTTGAAAATTCTTAATCTATTTTGTTTGAGAATTCAACTTTTTTTTAATTCATCTTTTTCATTGCATTCAACTGTTTTGGATTTACCGTTTAAAATCTTCATGGTTAGGAATTCATCTGTTTTGTTGAAAATACAATATTTTTACTTGAAATATCATGAATATAAAGCGTTTGAAATATAATTTATTTTTTTAGTTCAGTAGAGCATTTTGGGCTGTCAAGTCTGTTCTCGATGCAGTTGAAAATATATTTTGTTGGCTTCTTCTTTCAAGTGTGTTTGGGAAGGAGGGCGGAGGAGGGGTGGGGTCGACATACATAAGGCATGTAGTCCGAAAAGTAAAATATTTTAGGCCCTGCGATGTGTTATAGTTATTATTGGGTTCTAAAAGTTTTTTCTTTATCAGATCATATTTTCCGTGACGTTCCCACGACAGTGAGAAAGTTCATGATGCAAATTTCGACGTGTCCAAATGAAAAGGTGCTATCTTGGCAGAACCAAGTAGAAAGGTCCCCTACTTCAGACGGCATTGGCGTTCCTAATGCTATTTACACAGGATACTTTGCCACCTGAGATGGCACCTTTTTATTTCCTCCTACCGAGATAACACGTTTTCATTTGGACACCTTGATTTAAAGACTTGGTTATTTGCTGCTTAACTGATTCGTGACAAAATAACAAATATTACATCGATCCGATTAGAAGTGACTTGAGTGGTGCGTTTTAGATCATATCGTATTTTTAGCATCTTGATTGAACAAGTAATATTTAGATTTTAGAAATTTCTTATCCATTCTTATCTGTATCGCGTGACGTATGGGGATATTTTTCAGAAATTTGCCATAATCAGGTGGTAAACACTGTGTTTTGTAATAATTTGACTTGTAGGGGAGGGCTAGGTTCACCGACATGCGGTGATCGTAGCATAAGTCATTCCAGTGAGTTTGAATAATGTTTATATGACCTACTTTAATTATGTGGAAAAGTCTCTAAGCAAACTGACGCATATAAAGAAACATAATGAGTAAGGTGAATAATAGAGAAACAGAGTAACGACTAAGGCGACAAAACCGGACTATGATGATACACACACGTGTTTGCTCTGTGGTGAAACAACTTTTGTATATGTGCACGTGCACAAGTTGTATACCATGACTCACAGTTTCTGCTTATACACCATTGCATCCCGTTGGTGGATCGTATAATAATAGCACAAAATTGATTCATCCGCCTGGAAACGGAATAGGCTTTCCACAATTTCATATAACGACCAACTTTTACATTAGTTACCAAATCAGTTCGAAAAATGCCAAAAAGTTTGCCAAAAACCACTCAATAAGACTGAGAAATAAATGTTAGATTTTCAAAAAAATATACTATTGAATCAATAAACCTGGTTCATCAGCAGACATTTTATCGATTTGAATAAATATACTACAGAATTTATAGCATCACTATTGAACCGAAATGTGATGCTATAAATTTTATTGGAGGGGAACCTCCCTCGTACAATTGATAATTGCAGGATTTTGTTACAAAATCCCAATTTCGAAATTCCCCGACTTTTCCCTAACCAAAATTTTTCATTTTCCCGAACTGTTATAAATTTGTTTTTCAGGTATGAAAACAAACTTATACCCAGGAAATATTGAATTGTATAAGACAAATTTTCAACTAAATAGTTAAATTTCCAACAAACAATATGAATTTGAAACGAAGAAAATTAATTGTGTACCAAAAAAGAATTTTCAACCAATTACACGAATTTTCTAGGTAAATAGTTGAGTTTTTAACAATTTAAAAAAATGTTCTTTCAAATAGTTGAATTTTTAACCAAATAGTTGAATTTTCAAGCCAAAAAAATGAATTTTTTAGAAAAAAATTGAATTTTCAAATAAAAAAGTCAATTTTATACTAAACAGATGAATTTTTAAAGAAGTAATTACATTTTCAGTTTAAAACATTAATTTTGAACCAAGAAACGAATTTTCAACTAAGTAGATCATTTTTCAATCATAGAAATAAATTTTCAACTATAATTATGAATCTTTAACCAAAAAAAAAATCATTTTTAAGAAAATAGTTCAATTTTCAGCCTAAAAAGATGAGTTTTCAACAAAAAATATAATAGTTGATATTTCAACAAAAGAAGATTTTAATTCAGAAACAGTTGAATTTAACCAAAATTACCAATTTTCAAGAAAATACTTGAATTTCCAACTGAAACCAATTCATTTTCAACAAAATTTAAATTGTCTACCAAACAATGGATAATTAAATTTTCATTCAATCAAATTAATATTGTCTTCAAAAAAATAATTTTCAACAAAATAGTTGAATTTTCAGCCAAATCAATAGGATTTTGAACTAAAATGATGACTCATCAACCAAAATAATGAATTTTTAACAAAGCAGTTCCACTTTCAACTGAGTAGTTGAATTTTCAACCAATAAAGATGCATTCCCAATGGAAAATGTAATGGTCGATTTTCGAACCGAAAAAGATTTTTATTTTAAACCACACCAAAAACGCAACCGAATAATAACTTAACAATGTAATAATAAAAATTATCATTAAAGAAAATTTCACACAATATATCCCCGACAAAAAAAGATTTTATTTAAAAAAAAATATGATACAATTATTTATTACGTTTCGATTCAAATTTATACTAATTCGGTATATTTAAATATGCTATAAAGCAATTCCGATGCTAATGAATGAGTTCTCATCTGCTAGCATGACGCAATGATTTTAGTCTTATGTTCATCGTAACCATTAGGAAAATATCGTTCTTGCGACTTGCACGGTGCTTCAAAAAAATGCATTATGTCTGTGTATAAGGTCAAAAAAAGTAAGCAATTATTTAAGCAATTATTACTTCCAGCGATTTGATAAGTTCGTACCGAAGTTTTTTTTTTTTTTTTTTTTGAGATAAACCAATGATTTTTATATATTATCCTATCATCCGTATGATTTTGTTTGAGTTTTATTCAAAACTGTTCTTAAGTAAAATTACCCAAAACGTTATTTGCAACGATGAGGTGTGCAAAAATTGTTGTCTTATGATAATAATGATAATATAATGAAGCCAAGATAAGATTGGATAAGATTGGCAACATTGTTCGAAAAATTCAATTTTAAGCTGCCTAATAGCACCAAGAACTTTATAAAGATCCCATAGAAAATCCATTTCTCAGTTTATTTTGTCAGGAATATAATTGATTAAAGGGAAAATGATTGCTTATCACCTGTCAGTGTTTTATCTGTAGATGCGCACATTGTTTATCCAAAGAATTTAATACTATAGTCACGAGACTTCGAATGCTTTCGAGTTTTCATTAGATTTATCTTGGGAAGAGTCTGAAATTTCCTGATAAAGCTATAAAATAAAAAATAATTGTTTTTAATCGGTAATAAGAATTTAATTTTGCACTTCAAGCTATTAATGTATGTTTTAAGAATACAGTTCAGCGTCGATAAGACACCAAACTGACAAAAATACTTTGACACGTGTTTCCTTCGATAAGATATTTGAATTTGCTACAGTAATAACTTATACATTGTTGAAATTGGCAAGACGATAAGAGAATTACATCAGAAAACAGGCAACATTGAATTATTTAATAATCGGTGAGGATTTTTGAATTAAAATTAACCTGAAATATAATTTCAATGAAATTTCGTCTTGAGTGATGTTACAGTATGTGTATGAAATAAATGCGAAATTAAAAAAGAAAAAAATCTTTTATGTTGGTTAGATAGTTTTCTTAAAGATGAGTTAAGACTTCATAAATCATCACATACTGTCTCAAATCTCAAAATTATCTTTTCTCTCGTATTGTTGATCAGGCAAAACACTCATTTTACGATTGCTGAGATCATAGTTCTCTCGGGCGTGATTGTGTAGTGCGAATCTTGGTAATTTAGAGCTAGATAATAATACAGTGTATGAAAGAGTATAAAGACTTCAGTAATAAGCCACTTAAGGTTAGGATCATCTTCAAAGCTAAATCAAAAGTGACGATCAAGTTGGACAAAGATGAAATTCATTTATCTCCATTCTAGATATTTTAAAGCTTTTCAATCAGCTATTCAATTTTTATTGTGAGCCCTGCTGAAATTATTAAACGTGTACCTGAAAAGCAAACATTCAAAATTATCAGAAGTAAGCCACACAATTTTCACTATCAACTACAATTTTTTATGGCATATTTAAACATTATTTGTCAAAAAGCTTCACGCAAGAGACAAGTTTAATATTTACTTTCTTATCTAATACTCTCTATTGAATTTTCTTAATTAATATATCGTTGTTAAGCATTTTAATAATGAAACAGTGTTCGCTGATGCTAAGAATTTACAATTGATAAAGCGAAATTCAATGGTATAGATTATAGACTGACGTTTTTTTCGGTGTAGCACTTTATTTTGACCCTCGTCATTGCATAAATCGGCTTAAAGAAATTCGAATGTTCTTCTTTAATTCATCTTGACATTGATAAATTAGACTCGAAAAAGTTGAGCTATTTATATAATCTAGAACGCGTGGAAATTGCTAGCGTAGATTGCAAAAGCTTGCGGATATCATTTTTTTATTAAAAAATAAAAATCACCGGTATAAAGGTATAGTAAAAAATATGTATCATATGACAATTGAGCAGTTTCAAACTTTCAATTCAGAGATTAAACTTTCAGATATAATATCTTGTACATAAATACTTTAAAACTCAACCTTTGATTTTAAATCGAAAGATTTTAGATTGGATCCAACTGATTTCTTTTTAAATTTAAAATTTAAACAGGGTGGCTACTTATAAAACTTAATCATTATAAGTTTGAAAAATTAAAACTTCTAAAGCTGAAAAATTTGTTATTTGTTTTACCGAAAATCGTTTTACATTCAGAAATATTAATTCACGAATTGAAAGCCTTTTACTTGAACATTAGAAACTATTTCAAAATTTTAAAGATCGAGTATTGCTTTCCGGCAAAATATACCCGATTTCAATTTTCTCTTCCGGCATCTTTTCTCGTAATCCTAATTAAATTCTAAAGAATTCTATGGAGAATTTTTCTATGAATTCCAAAGAATTCAAGGTTAATTCCAACAAGTTTAAAAACTCAGCTTTGGCAAGAGATTCGGGAATACTTCTCTCTCTGGAAGATAAAAATATGCCTGAAGGAAAAATTTTAATCTGGTGAAAATATGCCGAAAGAGAATACACAACAAACTTTAAATTGGAGCCGTAGACGTTTTAAGGATGGATTTTACTATTACGAATTTATCAGATTTCAAATCAAAAAATAAATTTACTCATTCAACTGGTAAATCATATTCAGTAGTTTTCACAGTTAAATATTGAAGAATTTTCACTCATAAACCTCGAAAATTTAATTATTATAAAAAGGCTATAAATGAAACAATTTCTAGTTTAAAACTATTCCAACTGAGCAATTTGAACAAATAAACAATGAAGCTTGCCAAATTCAACGATTCCTCTACTTCACATAAACTGAATAATTTAAATGTCAGTTAATGTCAGGCAAATGTCAGCAACTGAATAATTTTAACTTAAAATCGCATAATATTAAATCATTTAAAATTAATAATTGTCAAATTATGATTTTACTTTTCAAAATTAAGTAATTTCAATCTTCAAGTATAATTGCAAAATCAAAATCTGCAATTAAATATTGTAGAATTTATATTGACAATTGAAGGATGTCTCGGTAGAACCATGTAAGTGGCATGAAAAAATTTCATTTTTAAAATTGTCTTTTTACTCTCTGATTACCTTCAAATATATCAGTGAAACATTAGAAACGTATATTATAGTACAAATTAAAGGCTCCAAAGTAAAAAATTATTTTCATAAAAGTGTTAATATAAAATAATATTGGATTTTTCATTACATTGTTTTCAATTATTTTAACCTTTTAATAAAATTATTTTTTAAATAAAATTATTGGAAAACTAATTGCTCAAAAATTACTTGATAATTGTCAAGAAAAAAATTACTTGTAAATTGTTCAAACAATTTGTTGTATATGCAGGATACGAAAAAAAGCTAATAACACTATTCGATTCTGCTTAAAAAATTACATAAAGTATGTGTTTCACTATTTTTTATGAGCCCAATGGGTGACTGTGTATAAATAAACAATGACATGTATAGAATTTATATTCAGACTATATAATAAATTGGGTGCATCAAAAAACTATCCAATACATAGCGCTATTAAATTTTCCGTATCTCAAATCTTCAAACAGGTTGTTCAAATAAAAACTGTTTAAACAATTAAAAAGTGAAATTTTTTCACCACAATGTGCGATGGAATTTTAGAGAATTTTTAAGCCAATAAAAAGTTTTTTGAGAAAATTGTACTTTAACGTTTTGTCGTGAAATCCTTTGATTAATAAATGAGAAATCATTCAAATTTAAACGATTACATAAATTTAAAATTGCTGAGTTATGAATGGATGGATTTTCTTTGTCTTTAATGAGCCGATTACAATGTTGTTTAGAAAAATATGTCTCCATTTAAAGTCATTTTTTGCAATTTTTTTGCCTAAATTGAACTTTTTTTAATATGTTTTGTCAAACCGATTTTTGGATTCATAATATATTTGAGCCTTTCTGTTCAAAAATAACTTTTTCGCACAACTTTGACTTGTTAATATTGTGTTTCTATTAATTTCCTCTCAAGGAGTATTTGCTTAGTTCAAACAAATTTGATTGAAGAACCCTAATATTTGTTCTAAGGTTAGTGGCTACACGTCCGGACATAAGCCATGCCCCCTTCCCTTTTTCCAGCTTCCCCTTCCCCTTACCAGGTCCATACGTTTAGACTCGGCCGTGTGATGAACGTAGATAAACGTACGGACCGTCCGGATGTTTAGACTCGACCTTGATTGAATCAAACAAAAATTTGGTTGAATCAACCAAACTTTGTGTAGATTCAAGAAAAATATTTTCTGAGTGACAAAAACGTTTTATCGTTTCCCCACCATAAAAAATGAATATCTAAGGAAGGAGTGGTATTTTGCTATGTTCATATCCTCAGGAAAAGTGATTGCACTTCAGAAGTAAATATATGTGTGTAACTAATATGCATAATAACATAATTCAAGACCCCGGTATAACACGGACTGCCCTGTAGATTTGTAATCGTCCAATAAAGTAGGGAAAAGTAAGTGAGTCGCCAGCCTCTCCAGGCAAGTGGTTACGCCCCGTGCGAGTTGCCTTGTCTATCCGATTCCACTTTAGTTATGTTTAAGCCGCGCTCGCGAATATGTGCTGTACACGTTTCAACTGCACCGCGAATGCGCGGTTCATCGGTTCATGTTGCGGAAGCACTAGAAACTAGATATTGAGGAAGAGGTTTCTCATACCTATACAATAAACAACAATTTAAGTGTATTCAATCATGACCCATTTCAGAAGAAAAAAGCTGCCTCAGACAAATTAAATTACGAATTTGACTTGTTCTATTTGAAGAAAAAAATCCTCGCTGCATCTGAACATGATCTGATGCACAACTTACCATGAAAAAATATGTCACAAACGTGGCATTTTAATCTCATTCACAAATTTACTCCTGATCTGTGTGGTCCTTGAGTCATGAGATTATTTCCGTCGGCTAGAATCTGGATGATTTATGATTGATTGCAGAAATGAGACAAGATATGGTTAGCCTCTAAAATGTACAATGTATACTTGAGGCTGTCACGATTTGCTTTATTTGTTATCACCTCATCTTGAGGTGTAACGACCGCAATTTCTGTTACGCACATCATTCCTGCGTTTGAAATAGACACGTAGTGGTGCACCCCAGCTGTTGGATTGTTAAACAATGTGAAGTGTAAAATTACGAATTCCGAGTGTGCGGATTGGACCATTTACAGTGTGCTAATTTTTGTATTCAAGTGATCGATTTCGTTAAGAAACCACGGTTTCTACTGGACACTCTGAGTGATTCTTTATTGGATAAGTGGTAATCTTAATTAGCATAAAGTCGTTATCCTATGGTCAATAATAAGCACCGGCTTGTAATGCCGGTACACTCCTGGGAACTATTGTGAAAGAGAGAAAGGAAACATCTGGCAAACTGGAGGCGCTAAACGCCTCGGTGGTGCCTGAAAAGGCTTTAACTTCCCTTTTTACGTATCTGCATTGCTACACCCATTACAGCATATATTACACTGCCAAGATTCTCGATATTTAGCCCTTGAAAAAAGAGAACTTGAAAATCTTTGAAAAGCTGAAGGAATAATTGTAAAGAGATTCAACTTCTACAGGGTGTACGAATGGCGAGCATGGGGGTCATCGTGTACATACCAAGTACGTAACACGTGTCTTAAGAAATTAAAATTTTATCCATTTTCATATGTTATTTTTCCTCCAAGGATGGTTTTTTAACTATTTAAGAAAGAGAAGTATGATGAAGGTTCTGACCTTTACACTTTCCTGTAAAATTATTTCTGAGCATCCTGGCTAGGTCAACAATGCTATAATCACCTTTCTTTATTTTCAATTTCATTTTCAAGTTCGTGATGTCCATATTATCTACCAAACGGGAAACTGAATGAAGAATCTTGCTTCCAGTCTATTGACGTTATCCGAACAAAATATGTTTTCGCAAATTGCTATGTCATGTAGAATTTCTATGCGCTTAAGTAGTATTGCTGTCGACGTATTTGTCGACCCTGACTTACGACCGACAAACGCGAAAAAATAATTGATGGCCGTCGCTTTTTCTCCGATCAACCTACAAGTCAGAACCTGACAGTCCCTTGATAAATTAAACTATTGCTTCTCAAAATTATTGCTAATAACAAGTGTCAAGTCTTAAAATAGACCCTATCTTACCCTAATACTTTTCTTTGGATGTCCATCAGTCTATCGCACTTTTAAGCTTGCTTTTAAGTCAAGGTTGAGTTAGTCATATGATAAACTTAGTCACGGCTAAGTTAGTCACGATTTCGAAGTTTAGATAAATTTTACATTTGAAAAAATAAAAGTTAAACATTTTGAATACAATACTTTTTTTAGGCGCAATTCGCTTACTTTAACTAATTTTTTATCAAGCATGGCGAAGCAAACAAGAATCCTAGTACAAAGGCTACATAAATGATCTTGGTTAAAGTAAACATTTACTTCAGTATATTGTCTTTTACTCAATACTATACTGTAAGTACATCTGTACTCGTTCAGGAGTTGTTACTTATCTAGGAATATTTTTGACACACGTTAAAGTCCGAACCTATACGACCTAACGCGCTTCATTTAGTGATAACGTTATCACATCGTCAAACGGAAAGTCATGCTGACTCACCAAAAAAATTTAACACAACCACTAAGCTGGTTGCCATTCGCAATTCTTCCCGGCCATCGTTCTCGGCAACGAGGTCAATCGAAAGTGCAATTAGCCTTATCAACTCTTTTGTCCATAAGAATAACAAAAATAATTTCGTAACGAAAAGCCAAACCACTTGTTACAGCATCGCCTTTCAATATGGAATCGCCTTCCGTGTTAAAATCGGACTAAGGCATTTGTAGCCCAGGTGCAAATATTATATATAGTATATATATAGTGTGAAGTATTATATATAATATTCATTTGTTTTATATAAAAAATGTATAAAACAGATGAATATTATATATAATACTTCACACTATATATAAACTATATATAATATTTCCGCCTAGGAGTATACATTCTTATACCTTTACGATTTCATTCTCTTCCGGTCATGATAAGCATTAATCTAATATTTTGTATCTGCAATTAAAAGAAATTTAAAATCCAAGCAAAAAATGACTGCCATTAACCAAGATGACGACTCACAATAAGAAAAATTAATTTGACAATTTATGATCTTGGGTTTTCAAATTTGGGAGAGCAATCTATAGATATTAAGCGGAAAAATCTATATATTATGTTTATAATGCAGCATGAAAAAAATAACACTCATGTTACACGGCTTAATATCTATATATTGCTGTCCCAAATTTTCGAATCCAAGATTATATTCGAAGGGCGAAGGAATTGTCTAATTTCAAATTGAAATCATAGCAATATTCTTTCGTATTGTATTGAACATATTGTTTTTTTTTCTTCAAAATACGCAACAATCATATGTTTCAGATATGGCTTAAAAAGTATAATTCAAAGAGATTAATTCTCTTCCTTAATGCTTCGTTTATCATTTTCTGTATTTGCGTTTTTTTCACAATCACTGAAAAATAAATCAAACTTTTTTTCACAACTTGTTTGTCGTTATTATGACTTTATTTAACAGATTGATAAATTACACAACTATAATATGAAAGTTACGAAAAAAGTAAACACCTCATATTTACTTCAATTTTTTACAAACTGTAATCCGCTATATTTCATCGGCAGTCACTCAAGACCTGTGTATTTAAACATTATTTTATTTGTTAACTACGTATTTGTTTTTAAATCATGATTATTCATCATAAATTAGTGTAATTTTTTACACTGTTTAAATTTAAAGGTATGAGAAGTACGTTACTGAGTAACATCAGTCAGGGTATTAAATGAATAATCAGTCTAATCCCACTGAATAATCGGTCAACTTCGCTGAATAGTCAGTCAATTTCAATGATTAGTTAGTGAGAATCCTTACGGATTCGCCTCAGTCAGGTTCTTCAAATTTAGAGAGGAAAATATGCATTCTAACAGATGGCTTATGAATAGAGGAGTTAATTCTTATTTTATATGTCATATCCCTAGCTAAAGAAAAAGAATGTCGCAAAAGGTGCGATTGGAATCTGAATCCAGTCACGTACGATCCAGCAGTTAGCGTCACTGACTATTTCTCGGAATGTCATATCAGCACATTTGTATATTTCATGCATTTTTACCTTCTTCTGTCGGTGAGGACGATACGAACGAAATATTTTCAATCATTTCCCTTTTATTGCAAATAAAATTAATGTATGCAATGGAAATATTTGCAAATTATTTTCAAGTAAAATCCGATTCCCAATGCTTATTTCGGTTACAAATGTTTTTTTTAGAAAAGCTTCAAACAAAATGGCTCCTTAAATATAAAATGCCTTGAGTGCGAAAGGTTCATCGATTAGAAGATTGATGCTTTCTTTCGTAAGCATAACAGTTGGTCAATTCGTTGCACTTCATCATTAATATTTTTTTTCAAATTGAAGATGATGATTTAAATTTAATGTTAATTTTAAAGCTTTACTCTTTTCCCTCCCACCAAATAAGCATCAGTAAGGATTATGTAGACCCCCCATCATATTATTATTACGTAGTAATAAAAAGCGACTGTTGTATTTGAAGTAAGATTTTACCTCTCCCCTCACCCTGTGAGAAACATTGCGCAGTCACGAGGACCCCCCTCCTGACAAAAAACGTCAAAGTAAATTAAACAACTATTTGCTCTTTCATTATGTTAAAATTGTTTCCTCTATTATATAATTTCGACATCTTGATGGTCGTTTATCTTGCTTGAGTTCGAAAGTCGTTCTAGGACAGTTCTGTATTCCGAATCTGCGAGGTATATAGTATATACTTCTCCCAACCTAATTGAGAGTATATTTATGAATTGTTTATTATTTGTTTCGAACCTAAATTGAGTCTTCTAAAAATTTGCTTGAATCAATTTGAAGGTGAAGTTTTCTTTGGAATGTCTAAACTATCGTTAAAGTCTTGGAGTGCTAGAAGAAGAGGTATGGATTTTTGAGAGACTTTGTGTTGATCGATTAAATAATGCAACTAAAGATATTTAATATCAGCAACAGAAAGTTAAGATGTATTCTAATGAAATATTGTTTGTTTTTGTTTCTAGGCATGTACACCATGCGAATGCTGGACAATAGCAGCAACAATGCATCTGGACCAACTGGAGCTGCTGCACTTCCCGGTGTACAGGCAGGTGGCACAACAACATCGGTTGGAGTAACCACCTTACCCTGTGTAACGGATGAGAGGATGGATGCCTCCAGTGATAGTGCTGTAAGCAGCATGGGTAGTGAACGAGTTGGATCTGTTTCTGATGGCGAGTGGATGGAAACCGGATCAAATTCTAGCCATACCCAAGCCGATTCTCATTATTCCATGGACTATGCTAGGTAATTTCTTTCTTCCTTATCTATGAAAATACAATTTAATTCACCACCTGATATTGACACTGACACTGATGGATGACAACGACGATTTTCTCATCCTTGACTTATTGTTTTAAGCCAATGTTCAAATATATTTGGAGGAATAATAATCATTCCTCCAATGAAAGAAGTAGTTCTAAACAAACATTTCTTTCTACAGCAATACAACATTTTGGTTAATTCCACGGAGCCGTAAATTTTATTCATCAGATAAGAGCATTGGTTGCGAACTATTTGTATGACACACATAAAAATATTTTTTAGGATGAGACATTCGATAAGAAACTTGTGATTCCTTTTCCTGCTTTTGCGATTTAATTTCCATAATATGTATTCAATATGTTACAGCAAATACCATATGCCCTACGACTGCAGTTATGGAAGAAATGGCAACTCTCCTCGTTGCCAAGCTGACCGAAGCATGGCTCCAGTTGCACAGAAGAAGCATCAGATGTTTGCTAAGCGATACTTCCAGGAACAGGGGACCGGTTAGTATATAGCTATTCATCAAGATGATGAAATTGAATCTAACATTTTTCTGATTCTTGAAAAATGAGGAAACAAAATGCAAAATTGACTTACCAAATCTTCTTTTTCCTCTAAGTAGGATCACCCCTTGGTGCCACTGCGCATCCGACTACACCGATGAAATATGAGTATGATGCCCAAACCGTTGCTGCTGGTGCTCCAGGAAATGCCTACTCTGGTCCAATAGAAGGTGCCGCAGGTCCTCAGAATGAAATTAAATACAGTTGCAGTGTCGACTTTGCACGTCATCAATCTGGTAAGGAGGAAAAATGTTAATTTAGCATAGATCTGAAGGCAAAGTAAATTGCTTCAATTGGCTTATCGTATTTTCTGTTTAAAGGGCGATCGGCGATTGAACACATCCACCACAATCACACCTATCATCTTCCAGCAGAAAGTTCTGGATCATTACAACGTCCTTTATCGCGTGATAAAAAAGGTAATTAATGCATTATTTATATTCGCTGATTATTATAATACCTTTTTCGCCCTCTTTTTTCTTCTTTAAATATTTCATAATGAGCCGAACATACTCATGGTTGAGAATATACTTATCTCGGCTTAGCCTTTTTGTATAATTTATTGTACAAAATTACTTCATTAGAGATTATTTTTTTAAAGATCCCCCACGGATTATCGTACTGAAAAAGTTGGTTCTTAGTCATCGTTATAAACTTTATAAGCTTAGATGACTTTACAGTTTTGAAAATCATTATGCTAACAAAACATTCGAAAAATGAAATCAAAATTAATATCCCGAAAAGAGTACCTTGTGTTAGCACATAAATCATTTTACGCAGTTAATCATTTGAGATAGTTATTTGAATAACGAATGTTTTATCTACCAGTGTCTATTCTTAGACCGGGAGTATATACTCCAGATATAAAAAAATATATAATATACTTTTTATCGAATATTTCATATGAATATAGAAGAGCAGGCCTGAGATTCACGACACTATTGAAACTATTAGACCTTTTTTTTTAAATACAACTATTTCTTACTTTGTCTTTAAACGTATTTTCAAACTTCTTCGCTGATTGGCTAAAATAATATATCCGTTGTCTCAAAAATCGAAATTTCAAAACATTTCAAAAGATTTTAAGGAATTTCAAAGTTTTCAAAAATTTTATAAGAACATTTTTTAAGGGATTTGTAGAGATTTTAGAAAACCTACACAATTTTATAGGATCTCAAAGGACTTTAGAGATTTAAGAAGTTGCAATGGATTTCAAAGGATTTAAAATATTTTGGGATACTTTACAAGATTTCAAAAAATTTCCGAGTGATTTTAGGGGATTCCAAAAAATTTTTAGAGAACTTGAGGGATTAAATGAATGTGAATGAAATTTTAAGGGACTTCTAGAAATGTCTACAGATTTGAACAGATTTTGTGGGGTCTTAACTAATTTCAAAGATTGAAACGTTTTTGAAGAAATTTTAAAAGATGTTAAAGGTTTCAAGATGTTGTGCGGAATTTCAAAAGATTTCAGCAATTTACAGAAAATTTGAAGGATTTTAAAATTCTCAAATGGTTTTAAAGAATATAGTGTATTTTAAGAGATTTCGGGAAATTTCATGAGATTTCACAGAATTTCGTAAGATGTTTAATATTTCAATGAATTTTACTATACTTTGAGGGATTCATAGGATTTCTAAAGAAATTAAGATTTCATAAGATAGTAAGGAATTTCTATTGATTTCAAGGGATTTAAAAAAATGGGAAAGTTTTCCAGGGATTTCAAAGGATTTCAATAAAATTCAAGAGTTTTTGATAGATTTTAGTGGATTTCAACTGATTTCAAAGATTTCATCATTTTTGAAAGAATTTTAAAAGATATTACAGATTTTAAAAATTTTTACAGACTTTACTTGATTTTTGAGGGATTGCTAGGGATTTCAACAAATTTCGAGGGATTTCATAGGATTTTATGATATTTTTAAAGTTTCCAAAGTATGTAATAAGATATAAATTTTTTTTAAATGTCTTCAAAGACTTTTGTAGGATTTCAGAAATTTTCAAAAGATTTCGAAAAGGTATCAAGAATATGAATTATATTAATTTCAAGGGATTCCAATTTATTTCTAGAAAACTTTAGGGAATAAATTAAATGAAATTTCAAGCAACTTATAGGGATTCCATGGGATTGTATGGGGTCTTGGAGGATTTTAAAGATTTCAACATATTTCAGAGAATTTCAAAAGATATTAAAGATTCCAAGGTGTTGTACGGGATTTCAAATTTTTTTAGTGATTTCAGGAATTTCGAAGAATGTAGAGTATTTTAAAAGATTTCGAAGAATTTCAAGAGATTTTAAAGAATTTTGAAAGATTTTGAAATATTCCAAGGAAGTTTTCTATATTTGAGGGATTCGTAGGATTTCTAAAGAAATTAAAAGATTCCATGATATTATGAGGAATTTCTACAGATTTCAAGGGATTTAAAAAAATGGGAAAGTTTGCCAGGGATTTCCGAGGATTTCAACATAATTCAAGAGTTTTTGATAGGTTTGAGTGTATTTGAAATATTTCATCATTTCTCAAGAAATTTTGAAGATATTATAAATTTTAAGATGTTTTACGGTATTTCACTCGATTTTTGTGAGATTACTAGAGATTTAACAAGATTTGAAGTCTTTTATCAATTTCAAGGGATTTCAAAGGTTTTTGAAGAGTCTAGGGTATTTAAAAATAATCTAAGGTATTTAACAAGATTCTATCATTTTTAAGAGTTTTCACAAAGAATTTCGTAAACTTTTTAAAAATTTCAAAAGAGATTCAAAAGTTATCTAGTATATTAACGGTATTTAAAAGATTTCAAGGGATTCAAACGGATTTCTTGAGAACTTTCGGAAATAAATGAAATATTATGAAATTTCAAGAGATTTCTACGGATTTGAAGAATAAAATTGAATTATTCAAACAAAACGAAAATTCAAATGGTCCAAACAGACGTGCCCTTATATATTTTGAAACATTTCTCAAAATGTCAACACAATATATTCATTTTTCTAATTATAAAGCCGCCGAATATAATAACATCTAACAATTTCTCAAATGACCAGGATTGACGAGTTTTTCAGTTTCCTCGCAGGATCTCATAGATAAATAATAATAAAAATATAATATATAATAATAACACATGCATGAATACGTCCGTTTCTCCTGCCTGCCGAGCGAACCTGAAGTACCCCTTTACAGCATGAAAAACACCGTCATATCCATTCGTTATATCTCAGCTGAAAATTCCCGTACAGGAACTTCGGAGGATCCTGAACATGTTCCTGGACATGAACCTTTACACGAACCTGTACGGGTAATCTTGACGGTTCCTGTGCAGGAATTTGGCAAAGGAAACTGTACATGATCCTGTATAGGCACCTGTTCATGTACAGAAACTTGTTCAGGATCCTATACGTAAGCGACATGAGTTTCCGCGACGGCTTTCTGTAAAGAACTCCATATATGTTTCTGTACAGGAACCCGTATTGTTTCCTTCGCCAAATTCCTGCACAGGAACCGTCAAGATTACCTGTGCAGGATTGTATCCAGAAACATAACCAGGATCCTCTGAGGTTCCTGTACATGAATTTTCATTTGTTATACAATATCGTATCAATCATGAGGGAGAGGAACTTTATTGACTTGTGTAAGTTTTCTGTACGAGTCGTAGGCGAGTCAATAAAGTCCCTCGTCTCGCCCTTGGTACATAATAAACTATTTCAATAATTCAAGTCACGACTGGGCAGTAATAATTAAAATTTTTTTATTTTTCAGCCCGTAAGAGCGAGGCAGAAGAGCACCTGACTAGAGATGAAAAACGCGCCCGAGCTTTGAACGTACCTATCGCAGTGCACGACATCATCAACTTGCCCATGGACGAATTTAATGAACGCCTCAGCAAATACGATCTTAGCGAAGCCCAACTTTCGTTGATTCGCGACATCAGAAGACGAGGAAAGAATAAAGTTGCGGCACAAAACTGCCGCAAGCGCAAACTCGATCAGATCATGAGCCTCGCTGATCAGGTTAAAGAAATGCGTGACCGCAAAATGAGACTAATCCGAGAACGAGATTTCATGCTGATGGAAAGGCAGCGCGTTAAAGAAAAATTCAGTCAACTTTACCGTCACGTTTTCCAGGTGCGTTAAGAAAAGCTTATCAAAAATAAACAATTTATAGAATATTTGTAAAGTTTTTACATTGTCCTTTTTTTGAAAAGCTTCATTGAATTTGTGGGAAAAGAGTAGAAATATTTATACTATAAATTCAAATTTGTTAAGCAATATTATCAAAAAATAGTGCTTCAAACAGGGTTGTTATAGGTCAGGGAATTTAAAACTGGTCAAGGAGAGTCAGGAAATGTCAGGGAAAAATGTAATAAGTCAAGGAATTTTCGATAAACTGATTACAATTTATGTTAAGCGTTTTTCTGAAATCTCTTCTCCCCGCGAACACAAAATCTGACTAAGATTTTATTAACTCAGGGAACGAACATACATATAAATTCTGTTAATTAAATAAACTTTAAACCTTAATAAAATTATATTCCTAAAAGAAAATGTTTGAATAACAAGTAAGTCTTACAAACGTCTAATGTTCCATTTTTGCATTTTTAAATTTTTCGGTTGAGGATTCATCTTGTTGTTGAAAATTTGCTCATTTTGTTTAAAATTCAATAATTTTGCTAAAAATCCATCTTTTTGGTTGAAATTTCAACTATATTAGTAAATAATTAAACTCTCTTTTCGTAGAAATTTCATCTGTTTTTGTTAAAAATGCAACTGCTTGGTTGAAAATTAATCTGTTTTGATTGAGTCGAATCCGACTTGTTTTGGTTTCAAATTAAAATCTTTTTTTGTTGAAATATCAACTTTTGAGAATCAACGTTCAGAATTACTTTCAGTTGTAGAAAATTCAACTGCTTAGTTGAAAGTGGAGCGATTTTGTTAAAAATTAATTTTTTGCTGAGGATTCATAATTTTTGTCGAATATTCATCTTTCTGGGATGAATTGAAATGTTTTTGATTTAAGATAAAAACATTTTTTGGTTAAAATAGCAGCTACTACCATTTTTTTGAGTATTCGTCTTTTTTGTTTGAAAATTTTGGTTGATGATTTGTCATTTTAGTTCGAAACTTTTTTGGTTGTTAAAAATTAAACTTCTTTATTGAAAATTCTTTTTTCATTTCTGGAAATTTGGAAAATTTAATTATTCCATGTTTCGCGGTAAAAAAAGTCTTCTTTTTGGTTGAAAATTCATTTCTTACGTTGTAAATTTAACTATTTTTTTTTTTTAATTTTTTGAATAAATTGAAAATTAATTTTTGTAATCGAAAATTTAGTTATTATATTTTGAAAATTTATATTTTTTTTGTTGAAAATTTATCTATGTGGTTAAAAATTTAACTATTTTGTTAAGAATTCTTTTTCTTGGGTTGAATATTAATTTTTTTATATTTAAAATTTCTCTGTTTTAGTTGAAATTTCATGTATTTTGTAGGAAATTCGTCTTGATGGAAAATTAATCTCCTTGGTTAAAAATTCATCTTTTTGGATGAAAAATTAAATATTTGGTTAAAAATTCATATGTGTGTTGTCACTGCAAGTCTTGATGATAAATTTAAAAACAAATATTTGTTTACATTAACATTGAAGATCTCCTAGGT